>JAGIQG010000003.1:77347793-77834415 GCA_024679065.1 Sphyrna mokarran
CCCCTTCCTATAAAGGCTAGCATACTATATGCTTTCTTCACAACCTTCTCCACTTGCTCTGCCACCTTCAGAGACTTGTGCACCTGCACCCCCAGGTCCCTCTGCATTTCTATATTCTTAATAGGTTTATCCTTTCTCATATACCTCCCCCCCTACGTTTTCTCCCGAAAAGCATCACCTCGCATTTATCAGGATTGAATTCCATCTGCCATCTATCTGCCCAAGCTACCAGCCTATCTATATCCTGCTGCATCGCCTGACAACGCTCCTCACTTTCCACAAGTCCAGCCATCTTTGTATCGTCTGCAAACTTGTTGATCACTCCACTTACTTCCTCAATCATGTGAGGGTAAAATGTTTCATTCAGGTGAAATTCTACTGACAAACTGGAATGCATTTATCAGAACAAACTTTATTTAACAACACAGTTTAACTATAATAAATGAATTAGCGTAATCTTTAACAACTGGACAATACTTAAACATGACAAGATACATTCTTGATGACCAACCCACACCAATGACTTCAAAATCAAGCAATACTCTCTAATAGACATAATCCCCCTTTTTAAAATTTGTTAGCTAAACACAGGCAAACTGATTGCCTTAGGTTAACAGTCCTAGCTCTCAGAGAGGACTTTTCAGAGAGAGAAAGAAAGCCAATTTGTTTGAATAGCTCCAGTCAGCAAGTTCCTTTGTTTCTTTTTACAATGAAACTGAAGCAATAGTTCTTCCCTGCAAGATTAGTTGACCCTATTAACAATATGATTCTGTATACCTCATCTGAAATCCCAGGAAAACCTGAATAAGCAAAAGACTCATTCACTCTACAAAGCAACACTTTCCTAGATAAAATCAATTAATGTTGTTTTCAGCAGTTGAGCTACATATTTTTCTAGATTAATCAGTTCCTGTTACAAAAGGCTATTAGATAACCCCACCTTAAAGCTAAAATATATCAAAATCACACAATATCTTCACTTGCCTGATCTCTGATATAAAACATAAGACACCATTCCCACATGGAGACAGCCCCCCTTCCCCCACCATCCCCGCCTCCACAAACATAGGGCACCCCCAATCACATCAGGGGAATGCCCCCTTCTAACCTGTGAGAGAAAGCCCCCTCATAGGAGCATCCCAGGTATCCCTTCCTGGCACTGCATCGGGTTCCCAAGGAACGGTGCCACAGTAATGTCTGGGTATCTCCCTCTGTCCCTGGAGCTATATGTATTAGTGCATCCTCCAAAGGTTCCCTTAAACTGGTTCCCATTTTAAGAAGCAGTTGTGAATATCACCGATGTCCGAATGTGAGTGGGGTAATGTGGCAAAGTAGCCCACTAGTTACGTTAAAATTTATTGAAATGAGGTTCCTGATCTTCCTGGTGAAAACATCGTTATGTCATCAGTGAGGTGTAGGAGAATTGGAAAACGAGATCTTACCAGCAAGATTTTTGTTTTCTGAGTCCTGCAAGATTTTGCATCTGCATCACCATTTGTACTCGCAGCAGGTGACTTTCTTCGAAACCTTTTTTTAACTGTGCTAAAGGGAGCCCAAATCATTTTCATTTTTCATCCAGTATTCAATTCAATTAACAAAAAAATGTCTGGAGGTGAAAGCTAATGTCATTAATGGTGACCATGAAGCTATCATTGATTATTGGTAAAAACCCATTTGGTTTACTTAGGTCCTTTCAAGAAAAATCTGTCATCCTAGCCTGGTCTGGCCTGCATGTGAACCCCGACCCATAGCAATATAGTTGACTCTTAATTGCCCTCTGAAATGGCCTGGCAAATTCAATTCAACGGCTTGGCCAATGACGCCCTTCTTCCATTAAAGGATAAATTTAAAAAACTCTAATCGCATTTTTCTTTCCTTTTCCTGAACTAACAACTTTATCTTCACATCTTTCAGGAATAATTTTGGAGGCAGAGATTCTCTCACGTAGTCAATCACACTCCAAAACATTGAATTATGGTCAAGGGTGTTGAGCCCAAGTCTTGGATCTCCAAAAAGAGATAATTTAGAGCATAATAACCCATTGGAAGCAAACTGGAATCAATCTAAATTCAAAGTAAATGAACTTTCAGAAATCTTTGCTGAGATGACATTTGTTAAAATCCTTTCAGTCTGTTGGTCAAGCATCCCGACATTCTTTAACCCAAATCATACAAGGCTAAATGGAACAAAAATCTTAATTTCATTCTGATTAAATTCTTGGACATTCAATGAAAAATACCTAAAGTTTGTTTACTACCAATATAGTTAAATGCAAAAAGTCTGGGAAATCTCTGAATTCAATTCAAGAAGTTGAATTTTTAATTAGAGGTTGAGAATCAGATTAGTTGAATGCAGAATAGTTGACTAGAGAAGGCTCATCTCGGAAGGCATCAAACACCTTGGGACTTCATCAGGCACATGTGAAGGTGAAGTTGAAGCATTGCAGATGATGCACAAATCTCTAAGTAACCATCTATCCATCCCTTCAAGCACCATCTGCCCCATCTAAGCAAGTTGGCAGATTGTGCATTGGACTCAGAACTCACTGAACCAGAGTGAAAGCAAATCAAATCTTCAATCCTTAAGGGACTGCCTAAGAGGAGGAATTCTGGGTTCCAAGCACACAAAGCAAACTTGAGACATTCCAGTTGTAACTTTTAATGATTCAGGCAGTTAAAGGCCAGGAGGCTGGCTCTCTGTCCAAACAGGATAGAGGCAAGGCTCCTAATGCTGGAGGGTCAATGGCAGGCCACCAACCAACAGCCATGTCAGAATTCAGGGCAGTGGGAGATGAGGACAAATGAGCTTATTTTAGAAGAAAATAGTCACAGCTGCCTGGCCATGATCTTGGGGTGGCAACCTCTCCAGAGGATAACCACTCGTTGTGGCCTATCAGGCATCAGAGGTTAGGGGGCCTCTGACCATCCCTATCCCATCCTGACCCCACCTGAGACATGTTCTAGGCCAACATAGGCTAGCCACATTACAGACCTGAAATCCCAGTAGGTGTGTGAACAGGGCCCTAAAAGGCATCTTTAATGGAACTACCCTAAACTGACTACCTGTCACTTTCTGGGGTAAGTGAATGAGGTTTTGAGACAGCATCTCTTCAAATGATTCAGAGCCAAGATTATGACAAGGAACCAACACAGAGGCCAGTGGCATTAAATCGCTTACCTTCAAACCAGACCCCAACAACTAAAAAATTCCAATATAAGTTATCAATTTTAATATGGTAATCTTCTTTCACAGTACATTATTTTTGGCTCTGCTGTAAAGACAGCAGTGAGTCAGTCCGTATCTGATAACTCCGCCTCCCTGAGTTACCAGCAGCCATAAAATGTATCTCCTGTCTTCTCATTCTTCTTGCTAAAATACACAGCCTCAATTCACCTCCCTGCTTTGTATAAGTCAAATTCTTAATTAAGTTCAGCTAAAACTGAATCTCAGCACATCCCTCGCTCCAGGGCTAATATACTCTTATACACAGTTTCCAATTCTGCCTGTGTGACGACCTCTATGAGTACTGATATATTTGCAGGGATCTATGAATTTTTGACCACTTAAGAAGTGTGCCCCAATACTGACAATGCTAACATACTCCCAGGCATCTTCTGCCAATACTGACACACTCCAGGGTACCTGCTATAAATCCTGACACACTCCCATGTAAGTATTAACATAATCCCTGGAATTTGCAGTCCTGAAGGAGGGCACTGTGTTCAGAGATGAATGTAATCGTGAACATGTTTGTGTGCGTCAAATAAGAACACATACAAAATCCCCAGGGAACTAGAATCTATCTAGTTACCAGGGAATGTAACTAGAACCTCAAGTTTAAGTTTATTTGTTAGTGTCACAAGTTTGCTTATATCAACACTGCAATGAAGTTACTGTGAAAATCCCCAAGTCGTCCAACTCTGGCACCTGTTCAGGCACATTGAGGGAAAATTTGGAATGGCCAATCCATCTAACCAAAGCACCGGAGGAAAGCCACACAGACACGTGCAGATTCTGCACACACAGTGACCCAAGTAGGGAATTGAACCCAAGTCCCTAGTGCTGCGAGGCAGCAGTGCGAACCAACTATACCACTGGGCCACTCAGCTCCAAATGTCTCTATCTCCTGGATGGCCACAAGGAGGCTACTCAGAAGATTGCAATCTTTCCATTTGATAGGATTAATCCATCACCAACAAAATGCTGGCCGTGTTGGAATGCCACCCATAATAGGGCCTATAATTAAAGTTAACTGTTCTCCTTTGTTCGGTGGAGAACTGATCCAGAAACTTTCCGAACTATGGGGCTCTACTGGAAAGCCATCCTGACATTAGATAGGAATACACAGTACTGCGGGAGTGTCACCTATGTTAGATAGAAACAGAATACAGAATGAAGATGGTCTGTATCAGAAAGGAACACATAGTACCAAGGAAGTGTAAATTGTATTAGATAGAGGTAATCTATATGAGATACGAATACACAGCATTAACAGAGTGTAATCTTTTTGAGAAAGGGACATTCAGTCCTGAGGAAGAGCAATTTCTACTAGAGAGGAACACAGTACTGAGAGAATGCAATCTATTAGATAGGAACACTCAGTAATGAGGGAGTGTAATCTGTATCAGATTGCAACCCAGCTCTAACGGAGTGTAATCTGTATCAAATAGAACAGGCAGTAATGAGGGAATGTAACTTGTCTCAGAAAGGAATACACAATACTGAGGCAAGCAATCCGTAACAGATAGGAATGCACAGTACTGAGGGGATACAATCTGAATAGATAGGAAAACAGTGCTGAGCCTATGCAATGTATTTTAGATAGAAACAGACAATTAGATAAGAACATACAGCACTGTGGAAGTGCAATCTGTATTAGACAGGAACACAATGTAGAGATGCCGCTATTGGACTGGGTAAACATAGTAAGAAGTCTCAGGTTTGACTCCAACCTGGCTATCAAATAAACTGGCTGGACTCTAACCTGGTGTTGTGAGACTTCTTACTGTGTTAGACAGGAACACATTGCACTGTGGAAGTGCAATCTGCATTAGATAGGAATACACAGGGCTGGGACAGTGCAATCTGTATTAGATAGGAATACACATATATCAGTAAAAAACACAGTCCCAAGGGAGTGTAATCTGTAATAGATGAAAACACACAAACTTGAAGAAGTATAATCTGTAACAGACAGAAACACACTGTCCTGAGGGAGCGTAAATTGTAATTGACGATAGTCCAGAGGGAGTGTAAAATGCATTAGATAGGTACATACAGTGCGGACAGAGTGTAATCTTTATCAACTCAGTACTGAAAGTGTAGCTTGTATCAGCTAAAAATACACAGTACTGAGAGAGTATTGTTTTATGTTTTAGATTGTGTTGCAATCAGGCGAAGAGGAATTGTATGACCTCTCTTTTCTCTCTCCTCTATTTTTTCCTCTCAAATATTTTTTTCTTTTGAAAAGGATATACTTGCCAATTTGGTGAGTACTGACAGGTTTCCTTCAATTCAAAAAAAGTTAGCTTTATTATAATTAAACTCAGTAAAATAATAAAACACTTGCTGATATTCACACACACAAAACATATGCAAAAACCATCAAGGGCCATCAAGAGTATAGAAACACATGAAGACCTAGGTGTGCAAGTCCACAAATCTCTGAAGGTGGCTGCACAGGTGGAGAAGGTGGTGAAGAAGGCAGATGGTATGCTTGCTTTTACAGGATGGGGTATTGACTATAAAAGCTGGAGTCTGATGCTGCAGCGTATAGAGTGCTGGTTAGGCCACATTTGGAATACTGCGTCCAATTCTGGTCACCATACTATCAGAAGAACATGAAGGCTTTGGAGAGGGTGCAGAGAAGGTTTACCAGGTGCCTGGTGTTGCCTGGTATGAAAGGTCTTAGCTATGAGGAGAGATTGGGCAAACTGGAGTTGTTCTTCCTGGAAAGACGGAGAATGAGAGGAGACCTAATAGAGGTGTACAAAATTATAAAGGGCATAGATAGGGTGAATAGTGGGAAGCTTTTTCCCAGGTTGGAGGTGATGATCACGAGGGGTCACAGGCTCAAGGTGAGAGGGGCGAGGTATAACTCCAATATCAGAGGGACATTTTTTACGCAGAGAGTAGTGGGGGCCTGGAATGCGCTGCCACGTAGGAGTGGTGGAGGCAGGCACACGAGCATCATTTAAGAATTACCTGGATAGACACATGGGCAGCTGGGAATGGAAAGATATAAATGAATGGTCTAATTGGACAAATGTGCAGCACAGGCTTGGAGAGCCGAAGGGCCAGTTTCCTGTGCTGTACTATTCTTTGTTCTTTGTTAACCCACAAACAGATTAGCTTAAGACTGAATTTGGTAGCACTTTCATTTGGAGGTTCCCACACAAGAGATTAGTGAGCAAAGTTAAAGCTCATGGCATTGGGAGTAATGTATTAACACAGATAGAGAACTGGTTGATAGGCAAGTAACAGAGGGTGGGAATAAATGAGTCCTTTTCAGAATGGCAGGCAGTGATTACTGGAGTATCACTGGGTTCAGTGCAGGCACCCCAGCTATTCACAATGTACATTAACGATTTGAGTGAAGGAACTGAATGCAATAACTCCAAAAATGCAGATGACACTAAGTTGGATGGCAGTATATGCTGTGAGGAAGATGCTAAGAGGTTACAGGATCACTTGTACAGGCTGATGAGTGGGCAAATACTTGGCAAATGCATCATGATGTGGATAAATGTAAGGTTATCCGCTTTGGAGGCAAAAATAGGGAAGAAGATTCTTACCTAAATGGTGGCAGTTTAGGAAAAGGAGAAGTGCAATGTGACCTGGCTGTCATGGTGGAACAGTCACTGAAGGTTGGTATGCAGGTACAGCAAGTGGTGAGGAAAGCTAATGGCATTCTGGCCTTCAAAGCAAGATGATTTGAGTACAGGAGTAAAGATATCTTGCTGCAGTTATACAGGGCCTTTGTGAGGCTACACGTTGAGTAATGTGTGCACTTTTGGTCTCCTGGTTTGAGGAAGGATGTTCTTACTATTGAGGGAGTCCAGCAAAAGTTCATTAGATTGATTCCTGGAATGGCAGGATTGACATGTGAAGAAAGACTGGGTCGACTGGGCTTGTATTCACGAATTTAGAAGAATGAGAGGTGACCTCATAGAAACGTATAAAATTCTGATGAGACTGCACAAGCTAGATGTGGGAAGAATGTTCCCAATGTTGGGGAAGTGCAGAACTAAGAAGCACAGTCTACGAACACAGAGTAAGCCATTCTGGACTGAGATGAGAAAGAACTTCTTCACTGAGAGAGTTGTGAACGTGTGGAATTCTCTACCACAGAAAACTGTTGGGGCAAATTCATTAAATATGTTCAGATGCAAGCTAGATGCTGTCCTTGCAGCTAAAGGGATCAAGGGGTTTGGAAGGAAAGCGGGAGTGGGATGCTGAAAGTATACAATCAGCCATGATCATATTGCATGGTGATGCAGGCTCAAAGGGCACCTAATCCTGCACCTATTTTCTATGTTTCTGTGCGTTTGATTTAAAGATGTAGATGGCTGATATGGCTGCCCTCCTGGAGATGGTAGTGCTGAGTTGAATTGTTTTAAGGAGTCTCTGTCTGAGCAGATGAGTTCCTAAATGGCCATGGTCAGTAAACCAGGTTCCATGCAGACAGTGGGTTAGAGAGAGAGGAAGGATGAAGGGACCCCACTCAGGTCATCTCTCGTCAGTGCAACAGGACTGCATGTATGAATACTGCACATATGGTCCTGCCGCACAAGCATCTCCCAGTGTCAGATTTCCAGTGCTATCTGATGCGTGCTAGAAAGCAGTGGAAACACCAGATAAGTACTTTGCATCTTATTTCAGAATTATTTTAATGTGATTAGTAGGGCCGAGACTGAATTTCCAGACCCCATCAGCATCTCCCACCCTGCCAGGAGAAATTCATTCCAGCAGGGTTCAGATTAGCTCCCCACTTTCAAGGAACTAGCAGCCTGACTCCACTGAAATGAAGGAGGGGACAATGGGGGCCCCCCCAAGGGGGTCAGGTGACAGGAGGTTGGTGCCCCTGGCATGGACATTGTCGCAATGCCAATGTGTGCCTGCCAGCATTGCCTAAGAGGCAAAGTGCCCACTGCCCATTGGGCAGTGCCAAAAGGGTAAAGCCTACAGTGGCAAGGCCTGGCAGGGGCAGGGTTTAGGGGCAATCCATGGGGGTGGAGACTTCTGCTGCCATTCTGCACGGGGATTGATGAGGACAGAAGGGAGGCCAGCAATTAGCAGGCTAGGGAGGGAGGAGTCAGGACTGCTGAGGGTGGTGAATCTGTTTTGGAAAGGGTGATTGGAGATCGGACTGAGAGGTGCATGTCAGAGGGAGGGATCTGCCAGAATGGTGGGATTGTCATAGCTGCGGGAGGGAGTTGGGGTGCTAGAGATCAGGGCAATCAGGTGCTAGAGGACAGGGTCGAGACTGGTCCAGGAATGTTCGAAGGTCGGGGTGCGGGGGGCATGATCAAGCTGTTGGGGGATTGCACTGTGGGGGTCCTGGGCTGGCCAGCAATTGAGCAGCAGCTCACTAATTTCCCAGCTGGAAGACTCTGTCCCCTGAAATCTATTGACATTTACGTGGAGGCCTCTGCATTATACAGAATGTGGGAGATTCTAGTGTGAATCTCACTGAAAAAAACAGAGTGATTTACTCCAGTTCTGCCATGAGTTTGACATCTAGAACTTTTTCGAAAGAATTCCACTCATATTGTGAAGGGTAGGTCATGCCTTACTAACCTCATTGAGTTTTTTGAGAAAGTGACCAGAGAGGTGGATGGGGGTAAGGCGGTTGATGTAGTATATATGGACTTTAGTAAGGCTTTTGATAAGGTGGCCCATGGAAGACTTCTACAGAAAATGCAGCTGTGTGGAATAGAGGGTGATTTAGCTAATTGGATTAGGAATTGGCTGGCAGATAGAAGACAGAGGGTGGTGGTTGATGGGAGATATTCATCGTGGAGTTCGGTGACAAGTGGTGTACCTCAGGGGTCTGTTTTGGGCCCCTGCTGTTTGTAATTTTTATAAATGATCTGGATGAGGGTATTGAAGGATGGATTAGTAAATTTGCAGATGACACTAAAGTCGGTGGAGTGGTAGATAGTGAAGAGGGGTGTTATAGTTTGCAGAGGGACTTGGACAATTTGCAGAGCTGGGCCGAGAGGTGGCAAATGGAGTTTAATGTGGAAAGTGTGAGGTAATGCACTTTGGCAGGAACAATAAATGTGTAGAGTATAGGGCTAATGGTAGGGCTCTTAATAGTGTTGAGGAACAGAAGTATCTTGGTGTATGTGTCAATAGATCCCTGAAAGTAGGCAGTCAAGTGGATAAAGTTGTTAAGAAGGCATATGGAGTCTTAGCTTTTATTGTAGGGGGATTGAATTTAGGAGCCGCAGCATCATGTTGCAGCTGTACAAAACTCTAGTGCGGCCGCACTTGGAGTATTGTGTGAAGTTCTGGTCGCCACATTATAAGAAAGATGTGGAGGCATTGGAGAGGGTACAGAGGAGGTTTACTAGGATGGTGCCTGGTATGGAGGGCAGGTCCTATGAAGAGAGGTTGAAGGATTTGAGGTTGTTTTCGTTAGAAAGGAGGCGGCTAAGGGGGGATCTTATTGAAACATATAAGATAATTAGAGGTTTGGATAGGGTGACAGTGATAGCCTTTTTCCTAGGATGGAAAAAGCTAGCACGAGGGGACACAACTTTAAATTAGGGGGTATGAGTTATAGGACGGATATCAGAGGTAGGTTCTTTACTCAAAGAGTGATTAGGGAGTGGAATGCCCTCCCTGCAGCTGTTGTAGATGCGCCAAGTTTGGTGGCGTTTAAGAGGTTAGTTGATAAGTATATGGATGAGAAGGGAATGGTTTAGTTAGGAGGGGCATTGCTTTTTATTTTGGTCGGCACAACATCGAAGGCCGAAGGGCCTGTTCTGTGCTGTATTGTTCTATGTTCTATGCTCTATATTCTTGTGGAGTGCAATCTATAACAGACAGAGACACATAGTTCTGAGGGAGTGTAATCTTAGTAGCTGAAAACATACAGTCCTGAGGGAGTGCATATCAGAGGTAGGTTCTTTACCTACAGAGGGACGGATATCAGAGGTAGGTTCTTTACCCAGAGGGTGGTTAGGGTATGGAATGCCCTGCCTGCGGCAGTTGTAGATGTGCCAAGTTTGGTAGCGTTTAAGAGGTTAGTAGATAAGTTTATGGACGAAAAGGGAATGGTTTAGTTTGGAGGGTCATTGCTTTTTCCTAATTGGTCGGCGCAACATCGAAGGCCGAAGGGCCTGTTCTGCGCTGTAATGTTCTACGTTCTAATGTTCTATGTTCTATGAGTGTTATCTGTGTCCGATAGGAACACAGTCCTCAGTGACTGTAATCTGTAATATATAGAAACGTGCAGATTTCTATATAGAAATTTAGCATTCTATGTGAGTGTAGTGTCTGTCAGATGGAAGTAAAAAATACTGCAAGAGTGTAATTTATATTTGATAGGAACACACAGTTTTGAGGAAGAGTAACCTGTATGAGATAGAAACACTCAGGATGCGATATTATCGCTCATTCACACCATGCTCTTGTTACAGTGAACATGGAGAATCTGGTTGCAAGCCAAATCTCCGTTCACTGCAGTAAGATGGGAAAAGTCCATTTGCGTGAACGGTCAGAAAATTCTGGCCACAATATTGAGAGAATTTAACACCTACCAATCAGAAAAATATGGTCCCAAGAGAGTGCTGAGTCTGATAGGAACACAAGGAATTGAGAATTGTGTAACATGTATCAGAAAAGAAGACATCATCCTGAGAGAGTATAGGACTTTTTTCAATTGTTAATAGGATTGCCCATTCCTAGCCGCCCTTGAGAACATGGTAGTGAGGGTGAGCTGCCTTCTTCAAGCACTGTAGACCAATGCGTGTGCACAACAATGTGTTAGAGATTTCCAGGATTTTGACCCTGATTCAAGACAATATTTGATTTGATTTTATTTATTATTGTCGCATGTACTGGTATGCAGTGAAAAGTATTGTTTCTTGTGCACTATACAGAAAAAACACTATTCATAAAGAAGGAAATGAGAGAATGCAGAATGTAGTGTTACAGACATAGGTAGGGAAGATCAAATTAATGCAAAGTAGATCTATTCAAAAGTCTGATGGCAGGAGGAAAAAAGCTGTTCTTGAGTCAGTTGGTACATGACCTCAGCCTTTTGTATCTTTCTCCCAACAGGAGAAGGTGGAAGAGAGCATATCTGGAGTGCGTGGGATTCTTAATTATGCTGGTAGTAGCAGGAAATGTAGACAAAGTCAATGGATGGGAGGCTGATTTGTTGATGGACTGGGCTACTTTCACAATATTTTGTAGTTTCTTGTGGTCTTGGGCACAGCAGGAGCCATACGTATCTTCTTTCTGATACAACCAGAAAGAAGACTTTCTATGGTGCACTTGTAAAAATTGATGACAGTCGTAGCTGATATGCCAATTTTCCTTAGTCTTCTGAGAATGTAGAGGCATTGGTGGGCTTGGTATCTGGTAAGGAAGCTTTGATTGATTCCTAGAATGTGAATCAAACTTTGCAAGCTTTGAGGTTCCCATTTGTCTGTAGTCTTTGTTGTTCTAGGTGGTACAGGCTAATGTTTGGAAGTTGCTATCAAAAAAAATCTTGGTGAGGCACTGCAATGCATCTTGTGGATGGTGCACAATGTTGTGACTATGTACTGATGATGGAGGAAGTAAATATTGAAGACAGTGACAAGGTGTCAATCACTGGACTGTTCTTACCTAGATCATGTGGAGCTTCTTCGGTGTTAGAGCTATACTCATCCTGTTTTAAAAATGGAGTTTAATGTGGAAAAGTGTGAGGTGATGCAGTTTGGCAGGAATAATAAATGTGTAGAGTATAGGGCTAATGGTAGGATTCTTAATAGTGTTGATGAACAGAGGGATCTTGGTGTATTTGTGCACAGATCCCTGAAAGTAGGCAGTCAAGTCGATAAGGTTGTTAAGAAGGCATACGGAGTCTTAGCTTTTATTGGTAGGGGGATTGAATTTCGGAGCCGCAACATCATGTTGCAACTGTACACAACTCTAGTGCGGCCGCACTTGGAGTATTGTGTGCAGTTCTGGTCCCCACATGATAAGAAAGATGTGGAGGCATTGGAGAGGGTACAGAGGAGGTTTACCAGGATGTTGCCTGGTATGGAGGGCAGGTCTTATGAGGAGAGGCTGAGGGATTTGAGGTTGTTGTTGTTAGAAAGGAGGCGGCTAAGAGGGGACCTAATCGAAACATATAAGATGATTAGAGGTTTAGATAGGGTGGACAGTGATAGCCTTTTTCCTAGGATGGAGAAAGCTAGCACGAGGGGGACACAGCTTTAAATTAAGGGGTGATAGTTATAGGACGGATATCAGAGGTAGGTTCTTTACCCAGAGGGTGGTTAGGGAGTGGAATGCCCTGCTGCGGCAGTTGTAGATGCGCCAAGTTTGGTGGCGTTTAAGAGGTTAGTTGATAAGTTTATGGAAGAGAAGGGAATGGTTTAGTTTGGAGGGTCATTGCTTTTTATATTGGTCGGCGCAACATTGAAGGCCGAAGGGCCTGTTCTGTGCTGTAATGTTCTATGTTCTATGTTTTGTCACTGAAAAAATCATGACTTTGATTGCTGCCTTAACTCTACTCACTATAAGAAGAATGTAGAAGTATTGGAGGGAGCGCAGAGAAGATTTACCAGGATGCTACCTGGTTTGGAAGATAGGTCTTATGAGAAAAGGTTGAAGGAGCTGCGGCTTTTCTCTTTAGAGCGGAGGAGGATGAAAGGCTACTTAATAAAAGTTTATAAGATGATGAGAGGGATAGATAGAGTGCAGAGACTACTTCCTTGGGTGGGTGTAGCTGTTACTAGGGGGCAAACTATAAGGTCCATGGTGGGAGATATAGGAGGGATGTCCGAGATAGATTCTTCACTCAGCGAGTGGTTGGGGTGTGGAATAGACTGCCTGCTGTGATAATGGAGTCGGATACTTTAGGAACTTTCAAGCAGTTATTGGATAGGCATATGGAGCACACCAGAATGATAGGGAGTGCGAAAGCTTGATCTTGGGTTTGGATATAGCTCAACACAACATTAAGGGCCGAAGAGCCTGTACTTTGCTTTTCCGTTTCTATCTATGTTTCTATCTATGTTTCTAAGTTTCTACTTTTCTGCCTGCATCCTTTGATCCCCAACATAATCCTTGACATCCTTGTAGATCAACAATTCATCCAATACTTTCTCTGCTTTTTGTTGTAGTGAATTTTTAAGATTAACAGCCTTCTGAGAGAAGAGATTCCTCCTCATCTTCATCTCAGATAAGGAGATCCCTTATTTTGAAACTGTGCCTCTTGATTCGAGATTATCCCACAAGGGCAAATATCCTCCCAGCATCTACCCTGCCCTCAGAATCTTACATATGTTAATAAGACCATCTCACATTCACCGGAACTCCAATGAATATAGGACTACCCACTCAACCTTTCCTTATAAGACAGCCCTTTCATCCCACATCCACCCGATCATCTGCTCAGCATGTTACATGTTTCAATAAGGTCACCTCTTACTCTTCTAAAGTTCAGTGGGTACAAGCCCAATCTGTCCAAAGTTTTTCTCATAGAATAATCCCCTCATTCCAAGAATCAGTTGCATGAACCTTCTCAAAGCAGTTCCTAATACAATTTTATCCTTTCTTAAATAAGAGACCAAAACAATACACAGTAAACTAGATGTGGTCTCAGAATAGCATGGAGGGTGTCCTCAGTGTGAAGAAAAGATTTTGTCTCCACAGGGACTCTGCAATGATCACTCCTATCAATACTGTCATGGATAAATGCATCTACCAGGTCGATTGGTGAGGTCAAGTAGAATTTTTCCTTGTGATGATTCTTTCAGCACCTACTGCAGTTCTAATCTGGCAGTTATGTCCCAGAGTACAAACTGTGCCCTTGCTGGTCCTTGTGCCTCTGAATTGTTGTGCGATATGGAGGAGTATGGATTTATCAGCTAAGGGAAGGCAGTAGGCATAATCAGCAGGAGGTGTCCTTGTCTACACTAAACTTGATCTAAAAGTCAATGTTAAGACCTCTCGAGACCGCTCCCTGTATACCCCAAATGTCTTTTCTGCCAGTGGAAAAAGACGATGGTAATGGAAGAATCTAGGACATTAGATGAAAGGTATCATTTAGTGGGTATGAATATGTCAGACTATTGCTGAAGTAATCTGTGGTATAGCTCTACAATTTTACAGATTCTAATGAGGATTCTGAGGAGGCAATTCAACTAGATGAACTCTTTTCACTTCAGGAATCAAGCTTGCTGCTGGGTGATCTGTCTGTTTGATCTTATTAGACATTGTTGTCGTGGTTTGATACACTTCAGAAGCTTTTTAGGTCATTTCAGACATTAACTAAGAGTCAACCACATTGCTGTGGGTCTGGAGTCACGTATAGGTTAGAATAAGATGGAAGATTTCCTCTCCAAAGAGATTTGTGAAACAGATGCTTTTTCTTTCAAATGGCAATACTAGCAGTTTCATGTCACCATTGCAAGCTTGAGCTTCTTACGCAGATTCATTTAATTAAACAATTTTCAATTTTCCAGCCTTGAAATGCTGGGATTTGGATTCATGCCTCTGGATCATTACTCCAGGCTTCTGGAATACTAGTGCAGTAAGATCACCAAATGCAACCAAACACAAGTTGAAGAAGTATAATATCAAGGAGACAATAAAGCTCCGAGGAAGATAATAGGGGCGATTCTCGCCTAATTTTTTAGCGCAGCAGACTTGGAGAATTGCATGTCCCATGAGCATTTGGACCATGCTTGTGTCTCCCAGGCCCAGATTTCCAGATGCGCCTGCACGATGCTAGAAATCAGCAGGGCTAGCATTTTAAATAGTATTTTACATATTACTTAAATGCACCATAAAGAGTGTTGGTGATGGGAAACTATTTTTGGCTGAATTACAACACCCCTCTCCCCTCGATGAAGGTATTCCTCACCTCTTCCCACTCATCCTCTCCTACAATACAAGCATCCCCCTCCTCTCACCAACACTGCACCACGCCCCCATTATGGAATCCCCCAAAGGCCCTACTCCTGCCTTGTATAATTTGCACTGCTAGGGTATCAAGGGGCACTCCCTGCTGTTTCCCTCACCACGCTGGGAGTGATATGCTCACCACGACTGATTTTTGTTAATGGAAACCAGTAAAGAATCATGCTGGCATGATTGGTAGGGGGGCGGGGAAACACAGGCAAGATCTCATTCTCATGTGAGAGTTAGCAGCCATAACAGGATAACATGTCACACATTGACTGGAAAACACGAGTCTAAGTCTCATGGTATCGGCTAAAACATGGGCAAGAAGGCCCACTGCTGTTCACAACCAAACGTCCTCTCTCAACTGCCAAAACTGTACTTCTTTTTCTCCATTTTGAACAACACTTGAAGAAAGGACTAAGGACACAAAATGCTTTCAAGGCAAGACATTGCAATGCCCATCATCAAGGGGGCTTTGTAATACTATTATTGACCATGCTGACTAGAACAAAGAACATAGAACACTACAGCACAAACAGGCCCTTCGGCCCACGAGTTGCGCCGATCACATCTATACCTACCAATCCACAGACCTATCCATAACCCCCTATCCCATTCGTTTCCATATACTCATCCAGAAGTCTTTTAAAAGACCCCAGCGAGTTTGCCTCTACCACCTCCGACGGCAGCCGATTCCATTCACTCACCAACCTCTGAGTGAAAAACTTACCCCTAAGATCCCCTTTGTATTTGCTTCCCTGCATCTTAAATCTGTGTCCTCTCGTAGTGACCATTTCAGCTCGGGGAAATAGTCTCTGAGAATCCACCCTATCTATTCCTCTCAACATTTTATAAACCTCTATCAGGTCGCCTCTCAACCTACGTCTCTCCAGTGAGAAGAGTCCCAGCTCCTCAACCTATCTTCATAAGGCCTGCCTCCCAATCCAGGCAGCATCCTTGTAAATCTCCTCTGCACTCTCTCAATAGCCTCTACATCCTTCCTATAGTGAGGTGACCAGAACTGCGCACAATACTCCAAGTGGGGTCTGATAAGGGCCTTATAGAGCTGCATCATTACCTCCTGACTTCTAAACTCAATTCCTCAATTAATGAAGGCCAGTACACCAAACGCCTTCTTGACCACTTCCTCCACCTGCGAGGCCAATTTAAGAGTCCTATGGACCCGGACCCTGAGATCCTTCTGCTCTACAACACAGCTAAGACTCCTAACCCTTATATTGTACTCCTTCATCCCATTATTCCTGCCAAAATGGACCACTACACATTTATCTGCATTGAAGTCCATCTGCCACTTCTCCGCCCAGTCTTGCATCCTGTCTATTTCCCGCTGCAACTTTTGGCATCCCTCCAGACCATCCACAACACCACCGATCTTTGTATCATCGGCGAACTTGCTAACCCATCCCTCCACTTCCTCATCCAGGTCATTTATGAAAATGACAAACAGCAGGGGTCCCAGAACAGATCCCTGGGGCACTCCCCTGGTGACTGACTTCCATGCAGAAAAAGACCCATCCACAACCACTCTCTGCCTTCTGCCGGCAAGCCAGTTCTGGATCCACGAGGCCAAAGCCCCTTGGATCCCATGCCCTCTCACCTTCTCCAGAAGCCTTGCATGGGGGACCTTATCAAACGCCTTGCTAAAGTCCATGTACACTACGTCCACCGCCCTTCCTTCGTCAATGTGTTCAGTCACATTTTCGAAGAACTCAACTAGGCTCGTAAGGCATGACCTGCCCTTGACAAAACCATGCTGACTATTTCTGATCAGTCTAAACTTCTCCAAATGTTTATAAATCTTATCCCTCAGAAGCCTCTCCATCAGCTTACCAACCACTGAAGTCAGACTCACCGGACTAAGTTCTAAAGGATCTAGCTTCTAAATTGGGTCTGCAGCATGTGCTGAGGGAACCAACAAAAGGAAAAATCTTGTCCTTTTTGAGCAAGAGGTCAGCAAAAGCATGCCTTCCAATCCGGAACCTTCGGCCAAACCTATATCCAAAGTTACCATCACAGACACCACATCAGTTTTTTTGAAAGTCAACCTACTGGCCCGGATGGGGTACCCAGAGAAGCACTCAGATCCTGCATGGATCAGCTGGTAGGAGTATTCACAGATATCTTTAACCTCCCTTTACACCAATCTGAGGTCCCCATCCACGTCAAGAAGATTACCATCATCCCTGTAACAAAAAAAAGCCAGGCAGCTTGCCTTAATGACTGCTGTCTGGTGACTCTGACATCCATCATCATGAAGTATTTCAAAAGGTTAGTCATGGCACGAATCAATTTCGGCCTCCCAGATCTTCCTTGCTGCCATCAGACTTTTGAATGTACCTACCACGTATTAAATTCATTTTTCCCTCCACTATGACAATAATACCACATTCTGCACCCTTTCCTTCCCTTCGCTATGAAGGGAATGCTTTGGTATACTTTGTCTCTTTAACGCGAAACAATACTTTTCACTGCATACCAATACCTGTAACAATAATAATTCAAATCAAATCAAAATCAGTGGTGAATGACGATGGACAATTAAACTACTGACCGGTTGACAAGGCTCCACAAATATCCCCATCCTCAATGATGGAAAGCCCAGTACATCAATGCAAAAGATAAGGCATTTGCAATGATCTTCAGCCATAAGTGCCAAGTGAACTTTTTTGAAGAAAAAGGAGGCTTATGTCAGGATGAGGCTTGAAGGCTCAGGTAGTGCAATGGATAGCTATAGATTAGCCAGGAAGGAGGTAAAAAGTGAATTGAGGAGAGCTAAAAGGGGACACGAGAAGACTTTGGCTGATAGGATTAAGGAGAATTCTAAAGCTTTCTTTCGATATGTTAAGAATAGAAGATTGGTTAGGGCAAGATTAGGGCCAGTCGTAGATAGCAGTGGGAAGTTGTGCGTGGAGCCTGAAGAGATTGGCGAGGCACTGAATAAATATTTCTCTTCGGTATTCACGCAGAGTGCTGGAAATGTAGCTGTGGAGAGCACTGAGGTACAGGGTTGCAAATTGGGGAGTATTGTAGTAGATAGGGAGGATGTGTTAGAAATTCTCGAGGGTTTGAAGTTGGATAAGTCCCCTGGGCCGGACGGGATTTACCCTAGGATTCTCTGGGAGGCAAGAGAGGAGATTGCAGAGCCTCTGGCTCTGATCTTCAGGTCCTCGTTGGTTACGGGTGTGGTTCCGGAGGACTGGAGGATAGCGAATGTGGTCCCATTGTTTAAGAAGGGGAAGAGAGACCTTCCAGGGAATTATAGGCCAGTGAGTCTTACTTCTGTTGTGGGCAAAGTATTGGAGAGAATTATTAGGGATAGGATTTATAGTTATTTAGAGAGAAATGAATTGATTGGGGATAGTCAGCATGGTTTTGTGAAGGGTAGGTCGTGCCTTACTAACCTCATTGAGTTTTTTGAAAAAGTGACCAAAGAGGTGGATGGGGTTAAGGCGGTTGATGTGGTATATATGGACTTTAGTAAGGCGTTTGATAAGGTGGCCCATGGAAGACTTCTGCAGAAAATGCAGATGTATGGGATAGAGGGTGATTTAGCTAATTGGATTAGGAATTGGCTAGCAGATAGAAGACAGAGGGTGGTGGTTGATGGGAGATATTCATCGTGGAGTTCGGTGACAAGTGGTGTGCCTCAGGGGTCTGTTTTGGGGCCCCTGCTGTTTGTAATTTTTATAAATGATCTGGATGAGGGTATTGAGGGATGGATCAGTAAATTTGCAGATGATACTAAAGTTGGTGGTGTGGTAGATAGTGAAGAGGGGTGTTTTAGTTACAGAGTGACTTGGACAAGTTGCAGAGCTGGGCCGAGAGGTGGCAAATGGAGTTTAATGTGGAAAAGTGTGAGGTAATGCACTTTGGCAGGAACAATAAATGTGTAGAGTATAGGGCTAATGGTAGGGCTCTTAATAGTGTTGAGGAACAGAAGGATCTTGGTGTATGTGTCAATAGATCCCTGAAAGTAGGCAGTCAAGTGGATAAAGTTGTTAAGAAGGCTTATGGAGTCTTAGCTTTTATTGGTAGGGGGATTGAATTTAGGAGCCGCAGCATCATGTTGCAGCTGTACAAAACTCTAGTGCGGCCGCACTTGGAGTATTGTGTGCAGTTCTGGTCGCCACATTATAAGAAAGATGTGGAGGCATTGGAGAGGGTACAGAGGAGGTTTACTAGGATGTTGCCTGGTATGGAGGGCAGGTCCTATGAAGAGAGGTTGAAGGATTTGAGGTTGTTTTCGTTAGAAAGGAGGCGGCTAAGGGGGATCTTATTGAAGCATATAAGATAATTAGAGGTTTGGATAGGGTGGACAGTGATAGCCTTTTTCCTAGGATGGAGAAAGCTAGCACGAGGGGACACAACTTTAAATTAAGGGGTATGAGTTATAGGACGGATATCAGAGGTAGGTTCTTTACTCAAAGAGTGATTAGGGAGTGGAATGCCCTGCCTGCAGCTGTTGTAGATGCGCCAAGTTTGGTGGCGTTTAAGAGGTTAGTTGATAAGTATATGGATGAGAAGGGAATGGTTTAGTTAGGAGGGGCATTGCTTTTTATTTTGGTCGGCACAACATCGAAGGCCGAAGGGCCTGTTCTGTGCTGTATTGTTCTATGTTCTATGAATGATCAAGCTCAGCATCAGCTGCCAATCTTCAGCAACTTTGATTCAATCCGTGTGATGTCAAGAAATGGCTGAAGGCACTGGATATTGCTAAGGGCATGGGACCTGACAATATTCTGGCAGTAGTACTGAAGACTTCTATTCTTTTGTGGCACTCCTAGCCAAGCTCCCAAATGCAGTTAAAACACTAGCAACTCGAATTGCTACTATTAAGTTGATCTTTCTCAATACCCTAGCTATGACTGTGACACTACATTCTGCACTCTCTTCTTTTCTTCTCTATATACAGTTTGCTTTGTCTGTATAGCATGCAAGAAACAACACATTTCACTGCATACTAATATATGTGACAATAATAAATCAAATTAAAATAAACTGGAATCTACCCCACAATGTGGGAAAGTACAAGGTATCTGCAATTCACAAAAATCAGGGCATCCCAGGAGTCTATTTCCAGTCATCAGAAGGTGATGAAAAGCAATATTGACAGGACCATCAAACAGCACTTACACTGCAATAACTGCTCATTGACACTCAGTTTGGTTCTACCCTCAGCTGCTGAATTCATTAGCCCAAATACGGACAAAGGAGTTGAACCCCAGAGATGAGGTGAGAGTAACTGCCCTTGATATCAAGCCAGTAGTTTAACTGAGTTTGGCATCAAGAATCTCTAACAAAACAAGTCATGGAAATCAGGGGTAAAATGCTTCACTAGCTGAAATCATACCTAGTACAAAGAAAAATGGTTGTGGTTGTTGGAGGTCAATCATCTCAGTCTCACTGGGGTAGTGTCCTTGGCCCAATCATCTTCAGCTGCTTCATCAATGACCTTTCTCCAACATAAGGTGAGAAGTAAGAATGTTCATTGATCTTCGCCACCATTCAAGACTTTACAGCTACTGAAGCCATCTAAGTTCATGTGCAGGAAAACCTGAACAACATTCAGGCTTGGACTGGTAAATAGCAAGTAACATTCACACCACAGAATTAACAGGAAATGACTATCTCAGCAATAGAATTTGCCTTGATAAGTGTGGTTCTGGGAACACACACGAAGCTCAACACCACCCAGGACAAAGCAGCTCACTTCACTGGCACTCCATTCCCCTCTTTAAACATTCACTCTCTCCAATGCCAGCACACTATGTCAGCAGTGTATGCTACCTAAGATGCACTGCAGCAATTCGCTAAACCTCCTTTAACACACCTTTCAAACTTGCAACCTCCACGGCTTAAAAGGACATTAGCTACTAAACTGATCCCAATTGCTCATGTTTGGTCCATATCCCTCGATACCCATTCTACCCATGTAACTGGTTAAATGCTTTTTAAAAGACAAAATTGTACCTGTCTCTACTACGACCTCTGGCAGCTCGTTCCAGACACTCACCACACTCTTTATGAAAAATTGCCCCTCTGGATCCTTTTGTATCTCTCACCTCTCACCTTAAGCCTATGCTCTCTAGTTTTAGATTCCCTTACCTTTGGGAAAAGATGTTGACTATCTATCTTATCTATGTCCCTCAATATTTTCCAGACCTCTACAAGTTCACCCCTAAGTCTCCTATGCTCCGTGGAAAAGAGTCCCAATCTATCCAGTCTTTCCTTACAACTCAAACCATCAAATCCAAATAGCATCCTCATAAATCTTTTCTGCACTCTTTCTGGTTTAATAATATCCTTTCTATAACAGGGTGACCAGAATTGCACACAGTATTCCAATGTCTTGTACAAATTCAACCAGATGTCCCAACACCTGTATTCAATGTTCTGACCAATGAAACCTAGCATGCCTTCTTCACTACTTTGTCCAACTGTGACTCCAAGTTCGAACAGCTATGAACCTGTACCCTAGATCTCTTTGTTCTATAACTCTCCCCAATGCTGTACCATTAACTGAGTAAGTTCTGCCCTGGTTCGATTTACCAAAATGCATCACCTTGCATTTATCGAAATTAAACTCCATCTGTCATCCATCAGCCCACTGGCCCAATTGATCAATTGGGTGGCATGGTAGCACAGTGGTTAGCACTGCTGCTTCACAGCTCCAAGGTTCTGAGTTCAATTCCCGGCTTGGGTCACTGTCTGTGTGGAGTTTGCACGTTCTCCTCGTGTCTGAGTGGGGGTTTCCTCCAGGTATTCTGGTTTCCTCCCACAGTGCAAAGATGTGCAGATTAAGTTGATTGGCCATGCTAAGAAATTGCCCCTAAGTGTCCAGGGATGAGTAGGTTATAAGGATTAGTCGATATAATATGTAAGGATATAGGGATTGGGCCTGGGTAGAATTGTGTTCAGTGCACTCGATGGGGTGAAGGGCCTCCTTCTGCACTGTAGGGTTCTACGACTCTATGATCTATGATTCTAAATAATCCTAAATAATCTTCTTCACTGTCCATGATGCCATCAATCTTGGTACTATTTGCAAATTTACTAATCATGCCTCCTAAGTTCTCATTCAAATTATTAATATAAATAACAAATAATAATGGACCCAACACTGATCCCTGAGGTCCACTGCTGGTCACAGACCTCCAGTTTGAAAAACTCTCTACAACCACCCTCTGTCTTCTGTCATCCAACCAATTTTGTATCCATTTGGCTACCACAGTCTGGATCCTGTGAGATTTAACCATATGATGGACAGGTTTCAATCACATGTCAAACCACGATGACCAGAACCAAATATATGATGCAGCCTGTTTCTGCCTTTACAGCCAATGAGATGTAATCTTCTTGGTTCTTCTCCTTGGATTGCTTTGACATAGTGAAGAAACTTGTGCACTCCTTGACCAATACATTGGGCCTTCCTTGTTCCCAGTAGAGCCACCCAAAGTAAAGTCCAAGAAGTTGTCAGCAGAAGGACAAAGATCTATGATCACTCATGTCTGCATGCAGAAACATGAACAGAAGATACACAAAAGCTTACTGAGGCTCTCAAACAGCTGTTACATGCAATCTTATAGATACAGAATTGTATGCAGATATACTGTGTATACAGATTTGTACAAAACAGTTTTTCATATAAACGAACTCTCAGCGATCTGTAAAACAATTTGCATTTATGCATTATCTTTTATATAATGAAACATCCCAAGTTTTTACAACAAAACTTTAGATCAAACCACCTAAGGAGGTATAGGTGACCAAAAGCTTGACCAAAGTGGTGGACTTTAAGGATGTCTTAAAGGAGTAAAGTGAAGAAGAAAGGCAGACATTTATTCATTTTCTTTCCAAAGGTACATACTTGTTGTCATGTCCCAATCCTATCTTAACCACCACCAGAATTACTGTCAAACTTATAGGATTACATATGATTACATAGGATATACAGCATAGAAACAAGCCATTTGGCCCAAATACTCCATGCCGGTGTTTATGCTCCACTTGAATCTCCTCCCATGTTTCATCACCTATATCTATCATTATAAACACCTATTCTTTTTCCCTTATACGCTTGCCAGACCTGCTTGTATCTAGTCAAACACATGTGTATTCATGGACTCCAACATACAACTGATATAGTCAAATGTTCACACAAATTTTCATGAAACCATAGCAGTACATGAATACACTTAGAAAGAATGAAACGTATACTCAAGCACTCACAAAGACAAATATACAATCACAAATAGGAACACATGCAGACATACAAACACAGAATGTGAAAACTCAGTATCTCATGCCAGCTACTCCAGAACCTTGTTATCGTCAGCATAAAATTGTTCACAGCCACAGATAGTTAAGTCAATAGATATGATTGAAACCACAGAACAATAGAACCATAGAAAATTACAGCTCAGAAACAGGCCTTTTGGGCCTTCTTGTCTGTGCCGAACCATTTTTTGCCTAGTCCCACTGACCTGCACTTGAACCATATCCCTCCACACCTGTCTCATCCATGAACCTGTCCAAGTTTTTCTTAAATGTTAAAAGTGACCCCGCATTTACCACTTTATTCGGCAGCTCATTCCACAATCCCACCACTCTCTGCGTGAAGAAACCTCCCCTAATATTTCCTTTAAACTTTCCTCTTTCACCCTTAAGCCATGCCCTCTGGTTTTTTTCTCCCCTAACCTCAGTGGAAAAAGCCTGCTTGCATTTACTCTATCCATACCCATCAAAATCTTATACACCTCTATTAAATCTCCCCTAATTCTTTTACGCTCCAGGGAATAAAGGCTAATCTATTCAATCTCTTTCTGTAACCCAGCTTCTCAAGAAACGTGCAGGACATAGTTTTTACATGTCCAGGAGAAGGTTTGTTGTTGTAACAATGGCTCCATTACCTTGAGGCATACTTTCCTTGTCCAGTTCTAAAGGCCCACGATCTGGCCAGCTCAGTTTGGAATGTTAAACTGTTGGATCAAAGCTGGTATGATGATTGAGAGAAACATCCACTACTTCACACTAGTGAGTAAGTAAAGAAAACATAAAGGTATCAAGAAAGTTGACGATATCAGATTTTTCAAAAAGTTTGAGTATGGAACTAAGCAGATGACTTATTACAAAGTCTGTTCATTAATTTTATTGCTGCAATTGGAATATTGTGTATAATTCTTGGTATCACTTTAGGAAAAATCTGAAAATATTGGTGAAGTTGTCAAAAACATTCACAAGAATGACTCTGGGAAAGATTACAGTTACGTGGATAGACTGATGAAACTGAGCCTATTCTCTATAGAGAAATTTGAGAGGAGTTTGGTAGAGATGCTCAAAGTCATGAAAGATCTGGACAGGGTACATGGAGAGAAACCATTCCCACTGTGGAAGAATGGAGAATCAGAATGTCCCTATTTAAGGTGAATGGCAAAGGAACCATACATAACATGAGGAAAAGCTTTTCATTGCAATGTGTAATTAGCTTTAGAATCCAATTCCTGAGAATATAGTGGAGGCATATTCAATTATTTCAAAAGGCAATTGGATAAAGGCAAGAAGTGGGACTGGCTGAGTAGTTCTTACAGAAAACTCATGTGGACACAATCTGCTGAATGGCTTCCTTCTGAACTGTAACCATTTTATGAATCTTGGATGTTAAGAGGGACGAGAATAGGGGGGTCATAGATGAGAACTGTAAAGCACAGCAGCGTACGGGTGGAGTAGGGCATGGTTTCAAATGCGTATACTTTAATGCAAGAAGTTGCAGCTTGCAGCTTGGATCAGTACCTGGAACTTTGATGTTGTGGCCATTTCAGAGACATGGATAGAGCAGGGACAGGAATGGCTGTTGCAGGTTCCGGGGTTCAAATGCTTCAGTCGGAATAGAGAAGGAGGTAGAAGTCGGGGAGGAGTGGCATTATTAGTCAAAGACTATATCACAGTGACAGAAAGGAAGTTTGATGAGGACTTGTCTGTTGAGGTAGTATGGGCTGAGATTAGAAACAGGAGAGGAGAGGTCACCCTTTTGGGAGTCTTTTATAGACCTCCTAAAGGAGACCTCCTCTCCTTTCTAGAGAGGTAGAGGAAAGGATTGCAAAGTCGATCCTGGACAGGAGTGAAAGTAATAGGGTAATTGTTATGGGGGACTTTAACTTTACTAATATTGACTGGAATATCTATAGCTCTAGCTCGTTAGAGGGGTCAGTTTTTATGCAAAGTGTGCAGGAAGGTTTTTTGACTCAGTATGTAGATAGGCCAACTAGAGGTGAGGCTACATTGGATTTGGTGCTGGGCAATGAGCCAGACCAGGTGTTAGGCTTGGAAGTTAGTGAACATTTTGGTGATAGTGACCACAATTCGGTTACGTTCACCTTAGTGATGGATAGGGATAAGCATGAAGCTGGGGGCTGTAGTTATAGCTGGGGGAAGGGTAATTATGAGGCCATCAGGAGAGAATTAGGGTGCATAGATTGGACTAGGGAACTACAGGGACTGGGAACATCTGGAATGTGGTGCTTATTCAAGGAGCAGCTGCTGCGAGTCCTTGATAAGTATGTCCCTGTCAGGCAAGGAGGAAATGGTCGAGTAAGAGAACCTTGGTGTACGAAAAAAGTTGATTTGCTGGTTAAAAGGAAAAAGGAGGCTTATGTCAGGATGAGGATTGAAGGCTCGGTTAGTGCAATGGATAGCTATAGATTAGCCAGGAGGGAGCTAAAGAGTGAATTGAGGAGAGCTAAGAGAGGACATGAGAAGACTTTGGCTGATAGGATTAGGGAGAATCCTAAAGCTTTCTTTAGATATGTTAAGAATAGAAGATTGGTTAGGGCAAGATTAGGGGCAGTCATAGACAGCAGTGGGAAGTTGTGCGTGGAGCCTGAAGAGATTGGAGAGGCACTGAACAAATATTTCTCTTTGGTATTCACGCAGAGAGATGTAAATGTAGTTGTGGAGAACACTGGGATACAGGGTTGCAAACTGGAAAGTATTGAAGTAGATAAAGAGGATGTGCTAGATATTCTTGAGGGTTTGAAGTTAGATAAGTCCCCTGGGCCAGACGGGATTTACCCTAGGATTCTCTGGGAGGCGAGATAGGCAATTACAGAGCCTCTTGCTCTGATCTTCAGGTCATCATTGGTTACGGGTATAGTGCCAGAAGACTGGAGGATAGCAAATGTGGTCCCATTGTTCAAGAAGGGGAATAGAGACTTTCGGGCGAATTATAGGCCGGTGAGTCTTACTTCTGTTGTGGGCAAAGTATTGGAAAGAATTATTAGGGATAGGATTTATAGTTATTTAAAGAGAAATGAATTGATTGGGGATAGTCAGCATGGTTTTGTGAAGGGTAGGTCGTGCCTTACTAACCTTGTTGAGTTTTTTGAAAAAGTGACTAAAGAGGTGGATGGGGGTAAGGCAGTTGATGTGGTATATACGGACTTTAGTAAGGCGTTCGATAAGGTGCCCCATGGGATGCTTCTGCAGAAAATGCAGATGTATGGGATTGAAGGTGATTTAGCTAATTGGATTAGGAATTGGCTAGCAGATAGATGTCAGAGGGTGATGGTTGATGGAAATTGTTCATCATGGAGTTCGGTTACAAGTGGTGTATCTCAGGGATCTGTTTTGGGGCCCCTGCTGTTTGTAATTTTTATAAATGATCTGGATGAGGGTATTGAAGGATGGATTAGTAAATTTGCGGATGATACCAAAGTCGGAGGAGTGGTAGATAGTGAAAAGGGGTGTTATAGTTTGCAGAGAGACTTGGACAAGTTGCAGAGCTGGGCCGAAAGGTGGCAAATGGAGTTTAATGCGGAAAAATGTGAGTAATTCACTTTGGCAGGAATAACAAATGTGTAGAGTATAGGGCTAATGGTAGGACTCTTAATGGTGTTGAAGAACAGAGGGATCTTGGTGTATATGTGCATAGATCCCTGAAAGTTGGCAATCAAGTCGATAAGGTTGTTAAGAAGGCATACGGAGTCTTAGCTTTTATTGGTAGGGGGATTGAATTTCGGAGCCGCAACGTCATGTTGCAACTGTACAAAACTCTAGTGCGGCCGCACTTGGAGTATTGTGTACAGTTCTGGTCCCCGCATTATAAGAAAGATGTGGAGGCATTGGAGAGGGTACAGAGGAGGTTTACCAGGATGTTGCCTGGTATGGGAGGCAGGTCTTATGAAGAGAGGTTGAGGGATTTGAGGTTGTTTTCGTTAGAAAGAAGGCGGCTAAGAGGAGGCCTTATTGAAACATATAAGATGATTAGAGGTTTAGATAGGGTGGACAGTGATAGCCTTTTTCCTAGGATGGAGAAAGCTAGCACGAGGGGACATAGCTTTAAAGTGGTAGTTATAGGACGGATGTCAGAGGTAGGTTCTTTACCCAGTAAGGGTATGGAATGCCCTGCCTGCTGCAGTCGTAGATGCGCCAAGTTCGGTGGCGTTTAAGAGGTTAGTAGATAATTTTATGGACGAAAAGGGAATGGTTTAGGTTAGAGGGTCATTGCTTTTTCCTAATTGGTCGGCGCAACATCGAAGGCCAAAGGGCCTGTTCTACGCTGTAATGTTCTATGTTCTATGTTCTGTATGGAAGAGTAATGTAGCCATGACAGGAGAACAAAGAACACAATTGTATGCAGTTGAGTATCAATTAGCTTAATGTGCAAATCAAAGTGCAATATTTCACATTTAAAGAGCAGACTGTTCCCAGGCAGATTTGGCAAGTTGTGCAATGAGGTTACTTTGGATTTTGTATTACCCAGCTGCCTTCAGTCACTGATTTTTGTATGTTAGTGATCAGCAATGGTGGTAGACAAAGTGAACATCATGTTGGCCAATTAAGGTGAATTGAGCTCGCAAGGGGCAGCAAAGCACAAACACAAAAATAGACAAGTTATACAAGTTTTCAATTTATCCACATGTGTGTATAAAGCTCGAATTGGGCCACAATTAGAATATTTCATCCAGTTCTGTTCAGAACATTAGGAAGGATGTCAGAGTCATCGAAAGTGTGCAAAGGGGTTTCACAATAATGTTTCCAGTAGGAAGAATGTAACCTCAAGGTTAGATTGGGAAACTGGGAATTGTTCACCTCAAGCAAAGGAAATTGAGGAAAGTATTTGATAGAGGTGTACAAGATTATGACAGATTTAAATAATATAGACAAAAAAAGCTATTCCCAGTACCTGATGGTGCAAGCACCAGGGGACACAGATTTAAAGTCTTTCACAACAGTTAAGAATATAAGAAATAGGAGCAGGATTAGGCCATCTAGCTCTTCGAGTCTGCCCTGCCATTCAACAACATCATGGCTGATCTGAAGTGGATCAGTTCCACTTTCCCGCTTTCTCCCCATAACCCTTAATTCTCCTTGTCTATCACAAACCTATCTACCCATGACTTAAATATATTCAATGAGATAGCCTCTACCACTTCAATGGGCAGAGAATTCCAGAGACTCACCACCATTTGAGAGAAGAAGTTCCTTCTCAACTCCAATCTAAACTGTGTCCCCGCCTCCCTTAGTTTGAGGCTGTGCTCTCTAGTTCTGCTATCATTTCTAAGCGGGAAGAATCTCTCTACCTCTACCCTATCTCTCCCCTTTATTATCTTATATGTCGCTATAAGATTTCCCTCTCAGCCTTCTAAACCCCAACAACTACAGACCCAGTCTATCAATCTTTCCTCATAGGTTAACCCCCTCATCTCTGGTATCAGCCTAGTGAACCTTCTCTGTACTCCCTCCAAGGCCAATATATCCTTCCGCAAATGCGGCAACCTAAGCTGCACACAGTACTCCAGTTACGGCTTCACTAGTACCCTGTACAGTTGCACCAGACCTCCCTGCTTTTTATATTCTATCCCCTCGCTATAAAGGCCAACATTCCATTTGCCTTCTTGATCACCTGCTGCACTTGCAGACTGAGTTTTTGTGATTTGAGCACAAAGCCCCACAGGTCCCTCTGCACTGTAGCATGCCGCAGCTTTTTGGCTTTTAAATAATAATCCCTCCTACTATTATTTCTACCAAAGTGGATAATCTCACAATTGCTAACATTATACTCCATCTGCCAAGTCCTCGCCCACTCACTCAGCCTATCCAGATCTCTCTGCAGAATTTCCGCACCTTCCATGCAATTTGCTTTTCCACTCATCTTCGTGTCATCAGTAAATTTCATTATCCTACACTCAGCCCCATCCTCCAGATCATCTATGTAAATGGTAAGCAGTTGAGGCCCCAGCACCGATTCCTGCGACATTCCACTAGTCACCAACTGCCAACCAGAATAGCACCCATTGATTCCAACTCTCTGCTTCCTATTAGACAACCAATCCATCTATCCACGCTAACAGCTTACACCCAACTCCGTGCACCCTAACTTTTTGTGAGGCACCTTATCAAACGCCTTTTGGAAATCTAAAAACACCACGTCCACCGGTTCTCCTTTGTCTACCGCACTTGTCACATCCTCATAGAAATCCAATAAATTCATTAAATGCGACTTCCCCTTCATGTGCTGTGTCTGCTTGATCAAACCGTACTTTTCTAGGTGCCTCGCTATTTCTTCTTTGATGACGGATTCTAGCATTTTCCTAACTCTGGACATTAAACTAACCGGCCTATAATTCCCTGCCTTTTGTCTGCTACCTTTTTTAAACAGATGCAGGAACATAAAAAAAACTACAACACAAACTGGCCTTTCGGCTCACAAATTGCGCCGATCATATCTCTTCCTTCTAAGCTTACCAATAACCCTCAATCCTATTAAGTCCCATGTACTGATCCAGAAGTCTGTTTAAAAAACCCTATCGAATCTGGGTCCACCACCACCGACGGCAGCCAATTCCACTCATCCACCACCCTCTGAGTGAAAACTTACCCCTGACATCTCCTCTGTACCTACTCCCCAGCCCCTTAAACTTGTGCCCTCTTGTGGCAGCCATTTCAGCCCTGGGAAAATGCCTCTGAGAATCCATCTGATCAATACCTCTCAACATCTTATACAGCTCTTAACAGGTCACCTCTCATCCTTTGTTTCTACAAGGAGAAAAGATCGAGCTCTCTCAACCTATCCTCATAAGGCACGCCACCCAATCCAGGCAACATCCTTATAAATTTCCTCTACACCCTTTCAATGACTTCCTGTAATGAGGCGACCAGAACTGAGCACAGTACTCCAAGTGGGGACTGACCAGAGTCTTATAAAGCTGCAGCATTATCTCCCAGCTCCTAACCTCAATTTTTTGATTGACGAAGGCCAGTACACCATAAGCCTTCTTAACCATATTCTCTACCTGCGAAGCCAATTTGAAAGTCCTATGAGCCGAGACCACAAGAGCCTTCTGATCTTCCACACTGCTAAAAGTTTTACCCTTAATATTATATTTCTTCATCCCATTTGACCTGCCAAAATGTACTACCACATATTTATCTGGGTTGAAGTCCATCTGCCATTTCTCCGTCCAGTCTTGCATCCTATCTATGTCACGCTGCAACTTCTGACATCTCTCCAAACTATCCACAACACCTCCAATCTTCATGTCATCGGCAAATTTATCAACCCATCCCTCACTTCCTCATCCAGGTCATTTATAAAAATCACAAACAGCAAGGATCCCAGAACAAACCCCTGGAGCAATCTACTGTTGACCGATCTCCATGCAGAAAAAGATCAATCTACAACCACTCTCTGCCTTTTGCAGGCAAGCCAGTTCTGGATCCACAAAGCAACGTCCCCTTGGATCCCACGCCCCCTCACTTTCTCAGTAAGTATTGCATGGGGGACCTTATTGAACGCCTTGCTGAAGTCCATATAAACCACATCTATCGCTCTTCCTTCATCAATGTGTTTCGTCACACTTTCAAAAAACTCAACAAGGCTTGAAAGGCACGGTCTACTTTTGATAAAGCCATGCTGACTACTTTTGATCATACTATCCTTCTCTAAATGTTCATAATGGAACAGGAAGGAGTCAATAACTTTACTGGATGTTTTCATAGAATCATAGAACCTTACAGTTCAGAAAGAGGCCCTTTGGCCTATCGAGTCTGCACTGAACACAATTCCACCCAGGCCCTACCCCCATATCCCTACATATTTTACCCACTAATCTCTCTAACATACACATCTCAGGACACTAAGGGGCAATTTCTTAGCATGGCCAATCAACCTAACCCGCACATCTTTGACTTGGAAGGAAATTGGAGTACCTGGAGGAAACCCACGCAGACGCAAGGAGAATGTGCAAACTCCACATAGACAGTGACCTGAGCCAGGAATCAAACCCAGGTCTCTGGAGCTGTGAATTAGTAGTCCTAACCACTGTGCTATCATGACGCCCCATAGGGAGTTCTGTGTAGGCCGCCTAATAGTAAAAGGGTTGTTGAGAAGCAGATAAGGAAACAGATCCTGGAGAGGTATAATAATAACAGAGTTGTTACGATGGGAGACTTTAATTTCCCAAATATCAATTGGAAGATCCCTAGGATGAGGGGTTTGGATGGGGAGGAGTTTGTTAGGTGTGTTCAGGAGGGTTTCCTGACACATTATGTGGATAAGCCCACAAGAGGAGAGGCTGTACTCAATCTGGTATTGGGTAATGAACCTGGAAAGTGTTAGATCTCTCAGTGGGACAGCATTTTGGGGATAGTGGTCATAACTCTATCTCCTTTACACTAACATTGGAGAGAGATAGGATCAGGCAAGCGAGGAAAGCGTTTATCTGGAGTAAAGGGAAATATGAAGCCGTCAGGCAGGAAATTAGAGACATAAATTGGAAGGAGGTATTCTCAGGGAAATGTACCAAAGTAAGGTAGCAGATTTTCAAGGAATGTTATTCTGGAGTTCTGCACAACGACATTCTGATGAGACAGGTTACAGAAACCGTGGTGCAAGAAAGTTGTAACGAATTTAGTCAAAAAGAAAAGAAAAGCGTACAAAAGGTTCAGGGAAGTAGGTAATGTTAGGGATCTGGAGGAGTATATGACTTGTAGGAAGGAACTTAAGAAGGAAATTAGGAGAGCCAGAAGGGGTCATGAGAAGGTCTTGGCAGGTAGGATTAAGGAAAACCCTAAGGCATTCTAGAAATATGTGAAGAGCAAAAGGATGAGATGTGAAGGAATAGGACCTATAAAATGTGACGGTAGGAAAGTTTGCAAAGAAGTGGTAGAAATAGCAGAGATGCTCAATGAATATTTTACATTGGTATTCACGGTGGAAAAAGATCTTGGTGGTTGTAGTGCAGGCTTGTGGCGGACGGAAAAGCTTGAGTACGTGGACATTAAGAAAGAGGACTTTTTGGAGCTTTTGAATAGCATCAAGATAGCTAAGTCACCAGGACTGGATGGGATGTACCCCAGGTTACTGGGGGAGGCAAGGGAAGAGATTGCAGAGCCTCTGGCGATGATCTTTGCATCATCGATGGAGATGGGAGAGGTTCCAGAGGATTGGAGGATTACTGATGTGTTCCCTACATTCAAGAAAGGGAATAGAGATAGTCCAAGAAATTACTGACCGATGAGTCTAACCCCAGTGGTTGGTAAGTTGATGGAAAAGATCCTGAGAGGAGAAAGATGTGAGGAAAACCCTGTTTACTCAGTGACTGGTAATGACATGGAACTCACTTCCCAAGAGTCTGGTGAAAATAGGGCACTGAATGATTTCAAAAAGAACACTTGAGGAAAATAAATTTGTAGAAGTAAGGGAATAGAGTTGGGAGAATGGGACTGACTGGGTTGCTTTATTTTGACTCAATGGGCCAAACAGTCTCCTTCTATGCAATAATGACTGTCTGACTGTGTTAGTGCTAACATTGTGCAAGTGAAAAGCAGGGTTGTAGTGGTGAGGTGTGGTGTTCATGATCACTGATTGAAGATATCATTTCAGGCTGTTTTCCACTATATAGTTCACATGATTCACTAGGGATGGGCAATAAATGCTGGCCAGCCAGTGACACCCATGTTCCACGAATTAATAAAGAAAAAGATTAATGAATAGGATTCCAAAGGCATTTTCAACACAGCGAAATACTCATATAGCTACACACCTGTACTTGGGCACACAGGTTTCTCCCCAATATTGAAACTGACCTGACTGTTAAGATTCCATCAACCACACTCTTTCAAAAGCAGTTATATGAACATAATATTTTTCAGAGAAAGGATTGAAATTTTTTTTTAAATTGGTAACAATGTCAAAAAGTATTCAGAATGTCACAAAATGTCTACCCGAAAACACAGATCACTGTTTTCTCTCATGATTGGGAGATGAAGTGGATAAAAAGCTGTGAATTGATATTAATTACAGGCTGCATTGAACTCAGGTAAAAGGATCAGATGACATATTTGCATAATTATTTTACTCATAATTCAAGATGACGTCCATTGGCATGGAGACTATTAAATATTGTGACATTTTATACATTTGTAAAAAAACTGTGTTCTAGATGTTAATGAATGGTATCAGATTACTGCAGAAGATGAGTTCCTCTTACAAGGATTAGAGATTGCAGTGTATCATGATTTTTGTATGGGAATGTCTGAGGGGAACATTTTACACTGAAGCAGCAAAATAATGCGCAAAGTTAGACATACCACCCAAATGCTAAAAAGACCATGCAATCGTCCAATCAAAATCTTAACCTGAAAACATATTCTTGCTTCTCACACTTATTGCAGCAGGTCTGCACTAGGACCCAGGTTTTCGTGGAGGCAGTGGGAAAGTTGAGTTAAAAATCTTCCTGACTTGGCAGGTTCATCTCATTTTTAAAGGTCTTTGCAATCATATTTTTGTTTCATTGAAACAGGGCAAGATGGGGTCTGGCCTGATACCTCCAGAGGACAGCCTGAGGCAGAAATGGAGGCAGCCAAATGGCAAGACCAGCAAATTAGGTCACCCGCCTCCATTTACTGTGACATGGGCACCCTATGCTCACCCATGTGCCTCGTCAAATTGCCCCACTGCCCCTCAAATTCCCGATGCCCCTCCATGTCACCCTGGCCCCCATGTATCCTCCATAAACACATGTCCACTATCCAATACAGACAAACCTCAGAAATTGTGGGCAGAATTCTCCAGCCTTTCCCACTGGCAGGATCTTCCAATCCTGCCAATATTGATCCCTTAGTAAGAAGTCTCACAACACTAGGTTAAAGTCCAAGAAGTTTATTTCAAATAAACTTATTGGAATGGGTTTGCTATCACATAAACGTTTTGGACTTTAACTTTCTTACTGTGTTTACCCCAGTCCAACGCCGGTATCTCCACATCAAAATTGACACCTGCTATAGATTCCCTATCAGTGGCAGACAAGCAATTTAAATCACTATTGATTTCAGTGGAACTGAAAGATCCTGCCAGCAGCTGATGGTGAGCTGCCTCCAGTGTGGGAAAACCCGCTGAAGGGACAGCTGAAGAATTCCAACCCTTATCTTTGAAATGGACACAAAAAATTAAACTTCTAACAATCTAATAGAGCTGTCAGTCAAACAACTTTAGTACTGAACGGAAACTCAGAACCATTTAAAGATGTTAAATCTCAAACTATTCGCTGCAAAATAAACATCTACTTAATAACCACTTCAAAGACAGATAATCTTTAATAATGTCTTAAATGATCAATTGAACTCTTGAAATAACTGTAACTGAAGAAAGTAATTCAGAAACTTGAAACTCAGCAAGCATACATTATGGCTTTAGCTGTCAAAACAAACTCTCGCAGTTACAAAAAATGAAGCCTGTTAAAGTTAAAAAAAACTAAGTTTTTTCTAAACCACACCAGATGGCCTGTTAATCAATTCTGTCCATGGAGCAGTAAGCTATTTCTTTGTCTCCAAATGAAAGCTGCAAGCTATTTTGTTTTCAATACTGAAAACAAAATACTGTGAGCATTTAAATCACTTCAGATCACGAACTTTAGATTTTGAAGAATTGTTTTCTTCAGTTTTAAATACATAATAACAAATAGAAAAGGTTCTCTACTGCACTTCAACTCTTAATGCGAATCAAACAAATGACCAATATAACTTAGAACAAAGCTCGATGATAAATCACTGCAGCAAAAATATATCTAATCTAATCTCATAAATGCGAGATGATGCATTTCGGGAGAAAGAATGTAGGAAGAAGGTATATGATAAAGGGCAGACCTATTAAAAGTATCGATATGCAGAGGGACCTGGGGGTGTAGGTGTACAAGTCTCTGAAGGTGGCAGAACAGGTGCAAAAGGTTGTGAAGAAAGCATATAGTATGCTAGCCCTTATAAGAAGGGGTATAGAGTACAAGAGCTGGCCTTTAATGTTGCAGTTGTATAAAATGTTGGTTAGACCTCATTTGGAATACTGCATCCAGTTCTGGTTGCCTTACTACCGAAGGATGTGGAGACTCTGGAGAGAGTGCAGAGGAGGTTTACCAGGATGCTGCCTGGTATGGAAGGTCTGAGTTACAAGGAGAGGTTAGGCAAATTGGGGCTGTTTTACTTAGAAAGATGTAGACTTAGAGGAGATCTAATAGAGATGTACAAGATTATGAAGGGTATAGATAGGGTAAACAGGGTTAGGCTTTTTCCTAGGGTGGACTCAAATAGCACAAGGGGTCACGGGCTTAGAGTGAGGGGGGTAAGGTATAATTTGGATGCAAGAGGGAGTTTTTTCACACAGAGGGTAGTGGGGGTATGGAATGTGCTGCCAAGTAAAGTGGTGGAGGCAGGCACTCTGGAGTTATTTAAGAGATACTTAGATGGGCACATGAACAGAATGGGAATGGACGGGTATATGAAACTGATTTAAAATAGGGATCATGAGCCTTGGGAGTTCCCTGGGAAGCGTGTAAATAAACAATGATATTGATGTATTTGTTTTTATCCTACAGATGCTTTGGTCCGCCTTGTCGTCTAACAAGGGGCATACAGGCGATGGGTCGTGAGAGGGCTCCTCTTGGATTTTTCGAGAGTATCCTAGTGCTTCATGTCATTTGTGTACGCTTGACCTGGACCATTTGATGGGCAACACAACAGCTCAGCGACTATCGCATGTGCTGAGCAGACTGGATTTGGGCCTGTGTCTGTGGGAGTTTGTGCATTCTCCTTGTGCTTGCGTGGGTTTTCTACGGGTGCTCCAGTTTCCTCCCATATCCCAAAGATGTGCTCTTAGGCTAATTGGCAGAACAAACGCTCCCTAAATTGTCTCAAATTTGGTTTCAATCCATAGATCCATAAACATAGACAGGGATCACTGGTAGAAGTGGGAACATCGAGGTGGCAGTGCGGGCTCGTTGGGCCGAAGGGCCTGTTTCCCGTGCAGTTTTGTTCTTTGTTCTAAATACAGAATTTAACTATTGAAGCTGGAAAAGCAGACATTTTTGCACTTCAAAAAATTTCAGGGGCAGTGGCTGTTTATCATTTTGGTTCGCCACTTAGTTGAGGTGCTATGAACCGAGTCCACTTATGGAAGGGACCAAACTGCACAATAATTGTGGTTAGGTTTGAACTGGCAAACTTGCGATGGAAAAGGAAGGAGTGGGAGTAAGTTGTGCAGGCAAGAAAATGGCAAATTACCAGAAATCAGAAAGGGGACAAGATTCCCAAAATTATGTCCAAACCGCCAATTAGAAACAGATACCAACTCAAGTTGATTGTGCAAAACTATGGAATTAATTATATGACCGATTCTCGTTGACAAAATGAATATATTCCATTACTGACACTCACTGACGTTACTCTCATACTCCATTACAAATGCTCATTGGTATCTTACCCACACTCCATCATTGACACATTATAAATACAACATTACTGATGCTCTCTAATAACTCACACTCTATTACTGATACTCACATATACCTCACACACTCCATTACTCACTGACTTCTCATACTCTCTCCATTAGTCATACTCACTGAGATATCACACACTATCCATTACTGATATTCACTGACATCTCACACACACTCGATTACTCATACTCACTAACACCTTACACCATCTCCTTTACTGATACTCACTAGAACCTCATACACTCATTCATTCTCCATTACTGATTCTGACACTTCATACGCACTCCATCACCTTACACAATCTCCATCACTGATACTCACTGATATCTCACACACTCTCCATTAGTGACTGATACTTCACATATTCTCAATTACCAATACTGACACCTCACCCTTTTCATTATTGATACTCACCGACACTTCACACACTCTTCCTTAATGAATCTCACTCACATCTCATACACAGTCCTCCTCTAATGGTCCCCAGCATCTCAGATATCAGTTTCCAGTCTAATCAATTCACTCTACATGATATCAAGAAATGGTTGAGGGCACTGGATACTGTAAAGGCAATGGGCCCTGATAACATTCTGGCAATAATACTGAAGACCTGTGCTCCAAAGCTTGCCGCTGGTGCTAAGGACCTTTGGTGAATTGCTGCAGTGCATCTTGTAGATAGTACACACTGTCGCACTGAGCATGATGGTAGAGAGAGTGCATGTTTTTATATATGGTGCCAATCATGAGAATGTATATAAGGTAGATTGAGAAGAGGAAAGGGTTAAAATTGGGCTGTGTAACTAGAAATCAGTTGAGGGATAAACTGGTTCTGGAAAGGGCCTGAGGTGAGGGCAACAAGGCTCACCAAAACTAATGTTCACATTAAAGAAACTGCGAATAAGTAATTGTGGTTCTGGCTCCAGAGGTCGCCGAGCTCCTTTTCCAACACACAACCCCTTCCAACAATGATTGCTTATGGATGAACAGGTTATCCTACCAACACTCCAGAATTTCCTTCTCCTCACCACCTCAGCAGAGGAACAGCCCATGTTTTATCTCAATATGAATCATTCCGAATCATAGAACATAGAACATAGAACATTACAGCGCAGAACAGGTCCTTTGGCCTTCGATGTTGCGCCAACCAATTAAGAAAAAGCAATGACCCTCTAACCTAAACCATTCCCTTTTCATCCATAAACTTATCCACTAACCTCTTAAACGCCGCCAAACTTGGCGCATCTACAACTGCAGCAGGCAGGGCATTCCATACCCTTACCACCCTCTGGGTAAAGAACCTACCTCTGACATCCGTCCTATAACTACCACCCCTTAATTTAAAGCTGTGTCTCCTCGTGCTAGCTTTCTCCATCCTAGGAAAAAGGCTATCCCTGTCCACCCTATCTAAACCTCTAATCATCTTATATGTTTCGATAAGGTCTCCTCTTAGCCGCCTCCTTTCTAACGAAAACAACCTCAAATCCCTCAGCCTCTTCTCATAAGACCTGCCCTCCATACCAGGCAACATCCTGGTAAACCTCCTCTGTACCCTCTCCAATGCCTCCACATCTTTCTTATAATGTTGCGACCAGAACTGCACACAATACTCCAAGTGCGGCCGCACTAGAGTTTTGTACAGTTGCAACATGACGTTGCGGCTCCGAAATTCAATCCCCCTACCACTAAAAGCTAAGACTCCATATGCCTTCTTAACAACCTTATCGACTTGATTGCCAACTTTCAGGGATCTATGCACATATACACCAAGATCCCTCTGTTCATCAACACTATTAAGAGTCCTACCATTAGCCCTATACCCTACACATTTGTTATTCCTGCCAAAGTGAATTACCTCACACTTTTCCACATTAAACTCCATTTGCCACCTCTTGGCCCAGCTCTGCAAATTGTCCAAGTCTCTCTGCAAACTATAACACCCCTCTTCACTATCTACCACTCCTCCGACTTTGGTGTCATCCGCAAATTTACTAATCCATCCTTCAATGCCCTCATCCAGATCATTTATAAAAATTACAAACAGCAGGGGCCCCAAAACAGATCCCTGAGGTACACCACTTGTAACCGAACTCCATGATGAACAATTTCCATCAACCACCACCCTCTGTCTTCTGTCAGCTAGCCAATTCCTGATCCAATAAGAATCCCCTTCTTACTGGACACAGAAGCTACCGAATCAACACTGGATGCCTCAGCTTGCTCCAGATATCAATACCCCTTGTCCGACACTAAGGTTTGTTTATCAGGATTGTGTGCCCAAACTCATGAGATCCCCCTTACGAATGCTTTGGAGGTGCGTTGTAATTCCCAGATCACATGTTCACAGTTTGCAGTTACCGTTTCGCTAGGTGTTAACCTGGCAGGCCGGGATATTTGACCGTATATAATCTGACCGTCACTTGTACTGACAATGGTATACGGGTTGCTGAATTGCAGGGACTTTGTGCATTTTGGGTATTCAAATCCCCACAGTGGTCATCATTGGGTATTACCGATTTCCAGTCACCCATTGATACAGAATTACCAGCTACCGGATCCACCCTGCATGTTACCTTTGCATCCAACTCTTCCAGCGACTCAGAGATCTTTGGCGCCCTGTTCACCCCATATTTGAACCAGTCCTTTCCCATTAGATGTTTCTTGATACTACAGCTGGTCAGGTCCTGGCTGTCGAAGTCCCCCCCATTTCTGTGGCAACAACTGCCTAATATCAACCCACATGTCACACACTCTATCAAAATTAATTATAAAAAAGTGCCAGAAGTGCGGTTTTCAGGTGTACTGCATAGCTGGACCAATTGGGCCCTCACCCCAGGCCACACATACCCGATCCTCTGAACTCCGCCCCCTTTATTCCCCAAACAAGTCCTTGGGCCTTGTCAACTTCTGCTGTCAGTGGATCCCAAATATGGCCTGCCTGACCAAGCTCCTCAGTTCATTTGCCTCTGCAAAGGCACCCTCTAAGTTTGCCCTCTCTATGGAGCAATTGGAGGTGTTTAATGGCCTCAAAACCTCCCTTTTCTCACCATCTGCCCCGGGCCGTCCCCTGTATGACCGACCATTCCAACTGTATGTGTCCACTGTCTCTCATTGTGCTTCAGTTGTGCTGACTCAGTCTCTTGACGATTATAAACGCCTGGTGGCTTATTACTCATCCCTTTTGGATACAGTAGTCTTTGGATATTCCCCGTGTATTCAGATCTTGCCTGCTATCTACCTGATGGTCACTGCAGCAACAAATCTTACCCTTCATGAGCCAGTCACTGTTTACTCATCCCATATGGTCGTTGCTCTCCTGACTAACCACCAGACGCAACACCTCACCCAGGCTAGACTAAGCAAATATGAAATTGCCCCCCTCCACAACCCCTTATTGACCTTTTGTCTTTTGTTCCATCCTCAATCCCGCCACCTTCTTGGATACCACTCCCACTCATTTATCAGAACTCCCTCATTTCTGCCCCAAGCTCAATCATTTCCTGACCTCTCCTTGTCTTGACCTCACTGACCAGCTTCTCCCTAATCCTGATCTTGTCCTTTACGTAGATGGTTCCTCCACTGTCTCATCTGGCTGTGACCGCCTCTCTGGTTACGCAGTAGTTTCTGGCTCCTCCACTCTCGAAGCAGCGGCATTAGTGCCCACTGTTTCAGCTCAGAAAGCAAAACTTTTTTCATTCACATGTCCTGTATACTGTCAGCTAACAGGGTGGTCAATATATATACGGACTCCCATTATGCATTTGGGGTCACACACGATTTTGGTGCCTTATGGGCTACCCAGATCCTCCAAGCTTTTTCTGACTCCCCTATCTTTAACTCTGTGTATATCGACAACATCATCCATGCCATTCTTCTGCCCAGACGACTGTCCATTATCAAATGTGCTGCCCATTGCACTGACAACTCCCCTGTCTCCAGTGGGAACTCCACAGCTGATGCAGTGGCACGACAGGCCTCGATTTCACAGCTACTTATTGTTTCTGGAAGCACACGAGTCTTAACTGTGCAGACTGGCAAAGGTAATCCAGACATATCCATCCTTCTTACTCTACAGGGGGATGCCCCTGCCTCGGAACGGGACACCAAGCAGCAGCACTACTGTCGTCTGGATCCTGATACTGCCCTTTGGTGTACACCTATTGGTCAAGTCTGCATTCTGGATATTTTCCTGCCTTTGCTAATTGATTAGTTATATTCGGACACTCACCTTGGAAAGGAGAGAATGTGTAGCCTCCTTCTAAGGACATGGTGGAATCTGCAACACAATGAGGCGGCAGAGCAACAAGCAAAGAACTGTCTCATATGCCAGAAAGTCAACCCTGGCAAATCTATTGGCTGCAACAAAGGGAGTACACCAATTCCAGCCAGTCCCTTTGAAACTTTGCAGATGGACTTTATCGAACTACCCAGAGTGTATTGTTATAGGTATTGCCTGGTAACTGTTGATTCGTTTAGCAAATGGATCGAAGCATTCCCAACAATGAACAACAAGGCTTCCACAATAGTGCAGATCCTACTAAAGGAAATAATCCCTAGGTTTGGGATACCACGAAGACTTTTTTCCGAAAATGGGCCACACTTTATTGGAAAGATCAACCAAGAACTATGCTCTGTGGGGATGGTAGAACGCACAAATGGAATCCTTAAGGTTAGGCTCACCAAACTCATCCTTGAGACAGGACTGAATTGGCTAAAGGTGCTCCCATTGACAGTCTATCATATGCGCATTACCCCCCCCCATACCGGTATAGGTTTAAATGCCACTGAGATAATATATGGGCGCCCACATAAACCCATGGGATACTGCCACACCTCCTCCTCCCCAGATAGATCTACATGTCATGTCTGACCAACTCCAGCAATATCTTAAACAATTGACTATGTTTCTTAAGTTTTTACACACTCAGGTGAAGGAATCTATCAGGTCTTCACCCAACAAGGATGGAGATTGGGAAGGAGTTGAAACCAAGGACTGGGTGCTGACTGGGAATGACCAAACTAGGACTTTGCTGGAGAGGACCCTTCCAAGTTCTGCTACAGACCCCAACCACAATGAAGGTGAAAGGGCAGGAAAGATGAATACATCTGAGTGATTGTAAGCATTGGACAGCTTGATCACACTTAATCCAGAACGACTAATGAAGAAAGATGTGTCAATTTCAAAAACCAGGATCTCAGACTTTTTTTGGCCTTTTTAACTGTTCTTCCCTAATGCTTTTTGATTGTTATAAAGTATGATCTTATTGTTGCTATTGCCCTTGCTGCAGGTAACAGTTGAAGGAAACTGGAGTTAATATAAAGGCTCATGGTTTAAGGTGCTCGTTCTAGTGGCTCTAGTCAAAGAACAAAGAACAAAACAGCATGGGAAACAGCCCTTTGGCCCAACGAGCCCACGCTGCCACCCCGATGTTCCCACCTCTGCCCGTGATCCCTCTCTATATTTAGAGATCTATGGACTAAAAACCAAATTTGAGACAATTTAGGGAGAATTTGTTTTGCCAGTTAGCCTAAGAGCACATCTTTGGGATGTGGAAGGAAACCAGAGCACCCGGAGAAAACCCACGCAAACACGGGGAGAATGCGCAAACTTCCACAGACACAGGCCCAAATCCATCTATCTGCACAGCACAGCGATAGTCACTGAGCTGTCGTGTTGCCATTCAAATGGTCCAGGTCAAGCGTACACTAACGATGTGAAGCACTAGGATACTCTCGTAAAAGATCCAAGAGCAGTCCTCTCACGACCCATCGCGTGTATGCCCTTCGTTAGACAACAAGGTGGACCAAAGCACCTGTAGGATAAAAAAACAAGTACATCAATATCATCTATTTACACACTTCCCAGGGACTCCCAAGGCTCATGATCCCTATTTTAAATCAGTTTTCTATACCCCTCCATTCCCATTCTGTTCATGTGCCCATCTAAGTATTTCTTAAATAACTCTAGAGTACCTGCCTCCACCACTTTACTTGGCAGTGCATTCCATACCCCCACCACCCTCTGTGTGAAAAAACTCCCTCTAGCATCCAAATTATACCTTACCCCCCCTCACCCTAAGCCGTGACCCCTCGTGCTATTTGAATCCAACCTAGGAAAAAGCTTAACACTGTTTACTCTATCTATACCCCTCATAATCTTGTACACCTCTATTAGATCTCCTCTAAGTCTACGTCTTTCTAAGGAAAACAGTCCCAATTTGCCTAACATCTCCTCATAACTCAGACCTTCCATACCAGGCAGCATCCTGGTAAACCTCCTCTGCACTCTCTCCACAGTCTCCACGTCCTTCCGGTAGTAAGGCGACCAGAACTGGACGCATTATTCCAAATGAGGTCTAACCAATGTTTTATACAACTGCAACATTAAAGGCCAGCTCTTATACTCTATACCTCTTCCTATAAAGGCTAGCATACTACATGCTTTCTTCACAACCTTCTCCACTTGCTCTGCCACCTTCAGAGACTTGTTCACCTGCACCCCCAGGTTCCTCTGCATTTCTATACTCTTAATAGGTCTACCCTTTATAATATACCTCCCCCCTACATTCTTTCTCCCGAAATGCATCACCTCACATTTATCAGGATTGGATTCATCTGCCATCTATCTGTCCAAGCTACCAGCCCATCTATGTCCTGCTGCATTGCCTGACAATGCTCCTCACTATCCGCAAGTCCAGCCATCTTTGTATCGTCTGCAAACTTGCTGATCACTCCACTTACTCCCTCTTCCAAGTCATTTATATATATATTACAAATAGAAGAGGTCCCAGCACCAAGCCCTGTGGCACAGCACTAGTGACTGACCTCCAGCTAGAAAAACCCCTTTCCACTATTATTCTCTGTCTCCTATTACTAAGCCAGTTACTTATTCATCTAGCTACCTGTCCTTGTATCCCATGAGCCTTGATTTTCTCAACTAATCTCCCATGAGGGACTTTGTCAAACACCTTACTAAAATCCATATAGACGACATCAATGGCTTGCCCTTCATCCACACTTGAGTCAAAAGCTAGAACCATTATTTGCAAGGCTAATAAATCCAACCAAGTACATCATTTGTGCTCACGGGATGTTTGTAACGACACTCATGAAGGCTTATTTGGATGGTGGAATATGATTAAAATAGACTTCTGTAATGGGTACCTTGACCAGGCAGATAGAAAATTGGTTTTAGACAAACGCAATCTTTGGACTTTACCATGTTGGTGCTAAGGATGCAAGTTCGAATTTACCTGTAAAAGAGAACCCTTGGAGGGAAAACATAATCACTTTCTTTATAACGGGAAGTGCTTCAGGGAAGCCTTAGTGGATGATCCCCTCTTGCAGGAAAGAGTGGAAGACAACTCCCTTGTCCGACAGAAACGAGAATTCCCTAACCTGGATGTTCTGGACCTTCCCCATCCCCAGAACCATATCACTGGCAACTACTTCTAACAAGTACATCAATACCTCTATGGTACAAATATGGTATGTTATCCCAACCCCATTGTAGTTGGTTCCCTGTTTTTAGTCTATCCCCTTTGGGACGAGGAACAACTCCTCTTTAATTGTGCTACTGCCACTAAGACACTTCCCAAATCCGAACGTATTATCTCCAATATGATCCTAACCTAGCCCCATCGACACCCCTTAAGAAGGAAGGTGAACAAGAGATGGGAGGTAGCTGATGGAAAGAAAACCTCTGATGGGAACAGAAAGTCCCCTGCTCCCACCCTCCCAGGATCAACCAGGGCTAAGAAAATCGCTTCGTAGGACACAGATGTGGGTGCTCCAAGATCTATATACGCGAAGAAAACCCCTGCCTCCACAAAGCCTGTTGTCACCAATACTATGCACACCAAGATTGACTCTTAAATCAGCCTCGCAGGTGGAGGAAGTGGTCAAGAAGGCGTACGGTGTACTGGCCTTCATTAATCGAGGAATAGAGTTTAGGAGTCAGGAGGTAATGATGCAGCTCTATAAGACTCTTGTCAGACCCCACTTGGTGTATTGTGCGCAGTTCTGGTCGCCTCATTATAGGAAGGATGTAGAAGCTATTGAGAGAGTTCAGAGGAGATTTACAAGGATGCTGCCTGGATTGGGAGGCAGGCCTTATGAAGATAGGTTGAGGGAGCTGGGACTCTTCTCACTGGAGAGATGTCGGCTGAGAGGCGACCTGACAGATGTTTATAAAATGTTGAGAGGAATAGATAGGGTGGACTCTCAGAGACTATTTCCCCGAGCTGAAATGGTCACTACGAGAGGACACAGATTTAAGGTGCAGGGAAGCAAATACAAAGGAGATGTCAGGGGTAGGTTTTTCACTCAGAGGGTGGTGAGTGAATGGAACCGACTGCCGTCGGAGGTTGTTGAGGCAAACTCACTGGGGTCTTTTAAGAGACTTCTGGATGAGTATATGGAAAAGAATAGGATAGGGGGTTATAGATAGGTCTGTGGATTGATAGATGTGATTGGCGCAACTCGTGGGCCAAAGGGCCTGTTTGTGCTGTATTGTTCTATGTTCTATAAGGGACATGGGGTTATGTGCATCTGCACGGATTCCTGGTGCATACCTTTGGTTAAGACAGAACAACTTACCTGTGGCCTCATGAACAGTACCCATCTTCGGGGTCATGGTCAAACGTTCAATCTCACTTGTCTGGATGATTATGGCTGAAGACTGATGAACTGCTCTAACCTAGCAGATGTCTATCTAGGTACTGAGAGTACATACTATAAGGTCAAAACTAAGAGTAGTGAACGCTTCGAGACTATGTAACAGACCATGAATATTTCTTTTTCTATAATGGAACAGTTACTAATTACCTCATATACTCTTACCCTGACTTGCTAGCTATAGGTACTCTATACCCAACAGCTGTACCGTGCTCTGGATAATGGAGACCTGGGGGTCAATATTATATACTCCCGGCATGGATTCACAAACAAGAAGTGTCCGAAGAGTTTTGTGCAAACTATGAAGAATTGACAGCCCTTTCACCAGGACAAATTCATGGTTATGGCACCACTGGTTTCTTCTCCTTGGAAGCTGTTTTTGGACAGATGGCAACTGACAATCGGAACTATCTTGTTTATGGCCTCACCACTCTGGGCAATTCAACCCAGGGAGCCCTTAAAATGATTATTCAAAATCTGGAAAAACTCAGACTGCTCTCACTGCAAAACCGATATGCACTAGACTATCTATTAGCATGCCAAGGTGGGGTATGCTCCATAGTTGAGAGGAAAGTGTATTTTAGATTTGGATGATGCCACAGCTAACATCATCCATTTTGTGAGCCAGACTGACCAACAGTTACGGGTTATAAAGGAAGGAAAAGATGGAGCAACTGGGTAAACTGGGGATACAGTAGATGGGGTGATTGGTTAATCAACGCTGCAATCTATGTGGGAGTGGTGGTCATGGGAATATTCATGGGGATTGCTGTCCTTAAGTGCATTGTACAACATATGATGTCTTCTATGCAGGATCTGTTACCTGAAAACGGGCCTTGTTCGTTAACATAACCGAATGCAATCCCCTAACAACTGCCCTTGACCCATTCATGGACACTGAGGATTGTCATGAAATGACAAAATGAGGGAATGAGAATGTGTAAAAGGTAGATTGAGAAGAGGAAAGGGTTACAATTGGGATGCATAACTAGAAATCAGTTGAGGAATAAACTGGTATGGAAAGGGCCTGAGATAAGGGCGACAAGGCTCACCGAAATTAATGATCACGTTAAAGAAACTGCTAATAAATAATTGTGGTTCTGGCTTCAGAGAGCAGGGCTTTATTGATTGGCTTTTGTTCTTGAAAGTAATATAATCAGAAATTTTAATAGTCATGTCCTTACGTGGCTATCGCCTTTTGTTCTTGAAAATAACCTAATCAAAATGTAACAATACAGCTGTGCCCTTATTGGCTAACAGTATGTGGATGTAACTCCATCATGTATAACTGAAACTGCCTTGTAAACCAGACAGAGGCTCACGAACCCATGTTTGATGCGCATGGTCTAGCAATCTCTCCTCCGATACAATAAAGAAGGTTTGCGGAGAAACCTGTGTCTCATCAGTTTTTGATCTGACTTCCGAAAGCGAATTCCACAATCAAGCACACTGCATTGTCTTCAATGGTCTCACTGAGGTCTGGTATAGTTGCAGCATAACCCCACAGCTCTTAAACTCTAACCCCTGTTAATAAATGCGAACACACTATAAAATTTCTTTACGGCTCTACTCACTTGATTGGCAACCTTCAGAGATCTGTGGATATGAACCCCAAGATCTCTCTGTTCCTCTACATTCTTCAGAACCTTGCCGCTGACTCTGTAATCCACACATATGATCTACCACCATCTATATACATGTGTTCATTAACCCCTAATGCACAGGGCAGAATTATTCCAAAAAATGGTAATGTGTCACTTTGGGCATGAAAATTGGTGCACTTTCCACTGGCTCAGGTAATATGATCCTCTTGACGATCTTACTACACTTACTACTTTCCCCGACATGAAATACATTTAGCTACAGTCCCGAGGCATCTGCTTCATCTGACCCAAAGAAGTTACATAGGCACAGTTTGCATAGGAACACATATAACCACTGTTCGAGAATTTAAACATGATTTTTTGAAAACATATTATATTCTCTATTAAAGCATACACCTTGACTAATGACAGGGATACAGCTGAACGAGAAGAACCACATTCCTACAGCCACTGACTGAAGCAAAAAGAACTCTTTTATCAGTGTAGGCTTTAGAAATATAAACTTCCCAGACAGTAGCATGAATAGAATAATTCAATTTTCCCAATGAGGGGTTGCTAAGTAGATAGTGGAACAAACTTTTGAACTTGGACTACAGGGTTGTTAGTGGCTAGTGGTCAAGACTCTACAGACCTATATATTTACATACTGCTAGAGAGAACGTTATTGGCCAAGACAAATGATTCATACTAAAATAATTGATTCACGTCTGGCTAGGATGAGCAAAAGAGGCAAGAAACTGATTTTTGAGAAATGTATAATTGTAATACTGATAACAATGCAATTTAGAATAATTTGGTTTGTTCCAAGTCATTCTCCTCTGCATGTGGACCAGACCTGGCAATAAAGTACATCTTTAAGCAGAATTACTGTCTCTGTGAGCTCCTTGTATTTGATGAGTTGTGATTAATAAGGAAAAATCTTTCAAATGAAGCCAGCATAATATATTTGTCTAAGAAAAGTTCCTACACACCCTTTCAACAGACCTATCTGTCACTATCAATCCACTTTTACCATCTCGCAGCCTCTCAACAGCTGATCTCCCAACATCTTCCTCAAAATATTCTGGCACTCTTCATCACAAATCTTTCTGCCTAGGCATGATGCCCACATATGCACTTACTATCAACCCTTAATCTCGACCCCCAACCTGCCAGGTGCCAGGTTCACACTGTCCTCTCTGTGTTCCCAGACAGAAGATAGCCCACAGTAATAGAGAGAGGGAAAAGACGGCAGGGTAGTGTGAGTTATGAGGAAAGGACTATGAAGATAGATGGGTAAGGAACTGGCTTGGTAATTCTAGATGGATAAGAAACTGACTTGGTAATAGGAGACAGAGTAATAGTGGAAGGGTGTTTTTCTAGCTGGAGGTTGGTCACTAGTGGTGTGCTGCAGGGCTCAGTACTGGGACCTTTTCTATTTGTAATATATATAAATGACTTGGAAGAGCAGTAAGTGGTGTGATCAGTAAGTTTGCAGACAAATCAAAGGTGGCTGGACTTGCGGACACTGAGGAGCATTGTCAGGCGATACAGCAAGACATAGATAGGCTGGTAGCTTGGGCAGATAGATGGCAGATGGAATTCAATCCTGATAAATGCGAGGTGATGCATTTCAGGAGAAAGAATGTAGAGGGGAGGTATATGATAAAGGGTAGACCTATTAAGCATATAGAAATGCAGAGGAACCTGAGGGTGCAGGTGCACAAGTCTCTGAAGGTGGCAGAGCAGGTGGAGAAGGTTGTGAAGAAAGTATATGGTATGCTAGCCTTTATAGGAAGGGGTGTAGAATACAAGAGCTGGCCTTTAATGTTGCAGTTGTATAGAACATTGGTTAGACCTCATTTGCAAAAATGCATCCAGTTCTGGTCGCCTTACTACAGGAAGGACATGGAGACTCTGGAGAGAGTGCAGAGGAAGTTTACCAGAATGCTGCCTGGTATGGAAGGTCTGAGTTACGAGGAGAGGTTAGGCAAATTGGGGCTGTTTTCCTTAGAAAGACATAGACTTAGAGGAGATCTAATAGTGGTGTACAAGATTATGAGGGGTATAGGTAGAGTAAACAGGGTTAAGCTTCTTCCTAGTTTGGAATCAAATATAACGAGGGGTCACGGGCTTAGGGTGAGGGGGGTAAGGTATAATTTGGATGTTAGAGGGAATTTTTTCATACAGAGGGTTGTGGGGGTATGGAATGCACTGCCAAGTAAAGTGGTGGAGGCAGGCATGCTGGAGTTATTTAAGAGATACTTAGATCGGCGTATGAACAGAATGGGAATGGAGGGATATAGAAGACTGATTCAAAATAGGAATCATGAGCCTTGGGAGTTCCCTGAGAATTGCGTAAATTGTGAATAATATTGATGTATTTCTGTTTTATCCTACAGGTACTTCGGTCCACCTTGTTGTCCAACAAGGGGCATACACGCGATGGGTCGTGAGAGGGCTGCTCTTGGATTTTTCGAAAGTATCCTAATGCTTCACGTCGTTAGTGTACACTTGAACTGGACCATTTGATGGGCAACATGACAGCTCAGTGACTATGCTGTGCTGTGCAGATACATGGATTTGGGTCTGTGTCTGTGAGAGTTTGCGCATTCTCTCCATGCTTGTGTGGGTTTTCTCCGGGTGCTCCGGTTTCCTCATCTTTCCTAAAGATGTGCTCTTAGGCTGATTGGCAAAACAAATTCTCTCCAAATTGTCTCGTAAATTTGGTTCCAATGTAGATTTCTATACCAATGCAGATTTCTATAAACATAGACAGGGATCATGGGTGGAAGCGGGAATGTCGAGGTGGCGATGCGAACTCGTTGGGCCGAAGGACCTGTTTCCTGTGCTGTTTTGTTCTTCTTTGTTCTTCTTCTTTGTTTGATCTTTGTTTGTTCTTTGTTGTTCTTTGTTTTAAAAGATTGCAGTGGAGAACAAGGAGTGAACTGTCACTGCCCATGTGATTGGCCTATACCAAAGAACTAAAAATCCACTGTACCTTCATCCAAATGACCTGTTTCAATTGAGTTGTTTATTGCCTAGAATATTGTCCTTTCAATCTGTTGAACCCATGTCTCTGGTCTTGCAGGATCACCATCTCATGTCACCAGGCCATCATGAGAAACAGCACCTCCTGCAACCCTCAACAACACCTGGGAAGACATTTCCTAGGAAAGATACCAAGGTATCACATCTCACATTTGCATTATCCATCATCGCAGAGACAGAGGCAGGCTTCTGGGTCACCATTTAGTGAGCATCATACTGCTACTGATACATATCAGGTGAAAACAGGGTAGATGGAGGTCTGCTACATCCCAGGACACAGTGACCCCCAAACAGATGCCATGCATCTTGAAAATTTACTGAGCTATTGGAGATGCAAAGGCAGAGCCAAGAAATCTAGGAGAGGTTACCAGCAACAGTCTAGCAACAGCTGGGCCAATGGGAAAAATCCCGAAGTTTTCGGTCAAGAAATAATACCGGTATTGTCTAGCACCCAGGCCAACACTGCAAGGATAATGATTGCACTGAAAAGCGTGGGGTACCTAAGCCATGAGGGGTATGGTTAAGGTATGGAGTAATGTCTGATGACCATGGCTGAGGGCCTCCAGAGCATGGCCCAGTTACAGAGAAGCTTAGTCAAGGCACAGCAGGCCATTGCTGAGTGCTCATACACCATGGTGCAGACCATGTCGAGCTACAGGACTGGCAGCGTCAGGTGATGCAGAGGCTTCTGGAGTTCACTCCAGCTGGTCTTCTATCCCATGAAGTAGCACAGGGAGCCTCTCACACCGCAAAGAAAGAGGAAGTGCCACACCCCATTGTGGTTCCTTCCATGAAGGAGATTGTGGCATTTTGCAGCCCTTCTGAATTCTCCCTTACTGATACTCTGATCTTCAGGTCGTCATTGGTTACGGGTATAGTTCCGGAAGACTGGAGGATAGCGAATGTGGTCCCATTGTTCAAGAAGGGGAAGAGAGACCTTCCAGGGAATTATAGGCCAGTGAGTCTTACTTCTGTTGTGGGCAAAGTATTGGAGAGAATTATTAGGATAGGATTTATAGTTATTTAGAGAGAAATGAATTGATTGGGGATAGTCAGCATGGTTTTGTGAAGGGTAGGTCGTGCTTTACTAACCTTATTGAGTTTTTTGAAAAAGTGACCAAAGAGGTGGATGGGGGTAAGGCAGTTGATGTGGTATATATGGACTTTAGTAAGGCGTTCAATAAGGTTCCCCATGGAAGGCTTCTGCAGAAAATGCAGATGTATGGGATTGAGGGTGATTTAACTAATTGGATTAGGAATTGGCTAGCAGATAGAAGACAGAGGGTGGTGGTTGATGGGGGATATTCATCGTGGAGTTCGGTTACTAGTGGTGTACCTCAGGGATCTGTTTTGGGGCCCCTGCTGTTGTAATTTTTATAAATGATCTGGATGAGGGTATTGAAGGATGGATTAGTAAATTTGCAGATGACACTAAAGTCGGTGGAGTGGTAGATAGTGAAGAGGGGTGTTATAGTTTTCAGAGAGACTTGGACAAGTTGCAGAGCTGGGCCGAGAGGTGGCAAATGGATTTTAATGTGGAAAAGTGTGAGGTAATGCACTTTGGCAGGAACAATAAATGTGTAGAGTATAGGGCTAATGGTAGGGCTCTTAATAGTGTTGAGGAACAGAAGGATCTTGGTGTATGTGTCAATAGATCCCTGAAAGTAGCAGTCAAGTGGATAAAGTTGTTAAGAAGGCATATGGAGTCTTAGCTTTTATTGGTAGGGGGATTGAATTTAGGAGCCGCAGCATCATGTTGCAACTGTACAAATCTCTAGTGCGGCCGCACTTGGAGTATTGTGTGCAGTTCTGGTCCCCACATTATAAGAAAGATGTGGAGGCATTGGAGAGGGTACAGAGGAGGTTTTACCAGGATGTTGCCTGGTATGGAGGGCAGGTCTTATGAGGAGAGGCTGAGGGATTTGAGGTTGTTTTCGTTAGAAAGGAGGCGGCTAAGAGGAGACCTTATCGAAACATATAAGATGATTAGAGTTTTAGATAGGGTGGACAGTGATAGCCTTTTTCCTAGGATGGAGAAAGCTAGCACGAGGGGACACAGCTTTAAATTAAGGGGTGATAGTTATAGGAGGGATATCAGAGGTAGGTTCTTTACCCAGAGGGTGGTTAGGGAGTGGAATGCCCTGCCTGCGGCAGTTGTAGATGCGCCAAGTTTGGTGGCGTTTAAGAGGTTAGTTGATAAGTTTATGGAAGAGAAGGGAATGGTTCAGTTTGGAGGGTCATTGCTTTTTTCATAATTGGTCGGCGCAACATCAAAGGCCGAAGGGCCTGTTCTGCGCTGTAATGTTCTATGTTCTACGTTCTATGATACCAGCTCATCTCTGCAGCAGGCACAGAGGGTGATGCAGGCAACATCAAGTGCCATCCAAATGTCGGCCAAGTCCTCCGGGTCCAGGTCCTCTAGATGACACCCACCTAGAGCATTTCAGGTTACAAGGCGTGGAAGACAGCATGTCACCTATATTTCTGATATTGATTCTGAAGTGCAGAGCGGGCACAGGTTTAGTTAGGCACTGTTGCTAAAGGAGTTGATAATGTAGCACTTCCATGAATCACCATATTAAATAATATTGCACCTCAAAGCCGCACTGTCTATCTTTTTTCCCTATCCCACAGAGAGGGTTTATGTCCCCTTTTGAACTCAGATCCTCTAAGCAATTCCAACAGTGAGGCTCCATGAGATCCACATGACAGACATCTTGGAATGATTGCTCAATCACTCAGTGATCCCTTGATCTTGTCCCTTTCTCACCTTTGGAGCAGTGCAATAAAAATGTGCCCCTACTTCACAGCCCAATGCCTCAAACAGCAGCTCTCTTGAAGGACTCCCTCCCCACTCCTCCTCTCAACCTTCCTGCATCTAGCCAGCAACTGCTTTACTCTTGTTCATTCTCGGCCTAAGTGGAGAGTAGTATTCACCTTCTTCCTCCTTCTTGGAGTCTATGGCATCAGTCCTTGTTTGTACTGACCAGCAGTGACTAATGACCGTCCGAAAGAGTGGGAAGACTCTGAGGCCAAAATATCTGACTTCAACCTCGTAATGCAATTGAAATGGTCATTAATGAAGCAGCTGATTGTTGAGCCTAGAAAGTGACCTTGAGGAACTCCTGCAGTGGTATCCAGGATGTGAGGTGATTGATGTCCAACTACTACAACCATCTACTGATTCTATGCCCTTAAGACATATATTTTAAGCATGTTTTCTGCAGTAATAAGCGGGCATTGAGCTGTCCTTCCTTTTATTGTTGCTCTTGTATGACTCCAAACAACAGAGCTTTCCCTCAGATTCCAACTACTTTTAGTTTTACTAGGCACCTTGATGCCATACTCAATCAAATGCTGCTTGATGTCACGAATGTTACTCTCACCTCACCTCTGGCATTCAGCTCTTTTGTCCATGTTTGTGTCAAGGCTGTAATGAGGTCAGGATCTGAGTGACTCCGGTTGAACCCACATTGAGCAGCTGTTATTGCTGAGCAAGGGCCACTTGATAGCACTGTCAATGACCTTTGCTGATGATAAGGAGAAGGATATGCATCATCTGATTTATTAAAATGGAAATTCATTTTGACAAAACCAAATCCAGAACAAAGAACAAAGAACGAAACAGCACGGGAAACAGGCCCTTCGGCCTAATGAGTCCGCGCCGCCACCCCGATGTTCCCACCTCTACCCACAATCCCTGTCCATGTTTATAGATCTATGGATTGAAAACCAAATTTGAGACAATTTAGGGAGAATCTGTTTTGCCAATTAGCCTAAGAGCACATCTTTGGGATGTGGGAGGAAACCGGAGCACCTGGAGAAAACCCACGCAAGCACGGGAAGAATGTGCAAACTCCCACAGACACAGGCCCAAATCCATGTATCTGCACAGCACAACGATAGTCACTGAGCTGTCGTGTTGCCCATCAAATGGTTCAGGTCAAGCGTGCACTAACGACGTGAAGCACTAGGATACTCTTGAAAAAAAATCCAAGAGCAGCCCTCCCACAACCCATTGCGTGTATGGCCCTCGTTAGACAACAAGGTGGACCAAAGCACCTGTAGGATAAAAACAAGTACATCAATATCATCACCTATTTACACGCTTCCCAGGGACTCCCAAGGCTCATGATCCCTATTTTAAATCAGTTTTCTATACCCCTCCTTTCCCATTCTGTTCATGTGGCCGTCTAAGTATTTCTTAAATAACTCCAGAGTACCTGCCTCCACCACTTTACTTGGCAGCGCATCCCATATCCCACCAACACAGACAGAGATAGTCTGACCCAATGACTTCCTTACACTTAGAGACAGACAAAATCTGACTCATCCAGTTCTCCTGCAGTCTGATTCAACCAGACCTCTATAACCAGAAACAGATAGTCTGATTCAATCATTCCCCAACATATAGATACTATATGTTAAATCCATCATATGTGTGCATTGCAGTCAATCTGATCCATTCCCTTTCCAACACCTAAAGACATTATGGTACACAGGCAAATGGCAAATGAGAAACCACTAACAGAGACAATGATAGTGATCAATGAAGGTGCCTGAAGAAAGTGTGATCTTCCATTTAATAGAACATAGAACAATACAGCACAGAACAGGCCCTTCGGCCTTCGATGTTGTGCCGACCAAAATAAAAAGCAATGCCCCTCCTAACTAAACCATTCCCTTCTCATCCATATACTTATCAACTAACCTCTTAAACGCCACCAAACTTGGCGCATCTACAACAGCTGCAGGCAGGGCATTCCACTCCCTAATCACTCTTTGAGTAAAGAACCTACCTCTGATATCCGTCCTATAACTCATACCCCTTAATTTAAAGTTGTGTCCCCTCGTGCTAGCTTTCTCCATCCTAGAAAAAGGCTATCACTGTCCACCCTATCCAAACCTCTAATTATCTTATATGTTTCAATAAGATCCCCCCTTAGCCGCCTCCTTTCTAACGAAAACAACCTCAAATCCTTCAACCTCTCTTCATAGGACCTGCCCTCCATACCAGGCAACATCCTGGTAAACCTCCTCTGTACCCTCTCCAATGCCTCCACATCTTTCTTATAATGTGGCGACCAGAACTGCACACAATACTCCAAGTGCGGCCGCACTAGAGTTTTGTACAGTTGCAACATGATGCTGCGGCTCCTAAATTCAATCCCCCTACCAATAAAAGCTAAGACTCCATATGCCTTCTTAACAACTTTATCCACTTGACTGCCTACTTTCAGGGATCTATTGACACATACACCAAGATCCTTCTGTTCCTCAACACTATTAAGAGCCCTACCATTAGCCCTATACTCTACACATTTATTGTTCCTGCCAAAGTGCATTACCTCACACTTTTCCACATTAAACTCCATTTGCCACCTCTCGGCCCAGCTCTGCAACTTGTCCAAGTCACTCTGTAAACTAAAACACCCCTCTTCACTATCTACCACACCACCAACTTTAGTATCATCTGCAAATTTACTGATCCATCCCTCAATACCCTCATCCAGATCATTTATAAAAATTACAAACAGCAGGGGCCCCAAAACAGACCCCTGAGGCACACCACTCGTCACCGAACTCCACGATGAAAATCTCCCATCAACCACCACCCTCTGTCTTCTATCTGCCAGCCAATTTCTAATCCAATTTGCTAAATCACCCTCTATTCCACACATCTGCATTTTCTGTAGAAGTCTTCCATGGGCCACCTTATCAAAAGCCTTACTAAAGTCCATATATACTACATCAACCGCCTCAGTGAATGTGATAATACTCAGTGAATGACCAATTAATAATATGATTATGTGATAGGCAGAATTCAGAATAGTATCTTGCAATACCGGATGCTCTATGATAAAGCAATCTGTCTAGTGCAGATTACTTAACTGCACAAAACAGACATGCTTGTCAAGATCAAACACCCACAGATCTTAGTCCCAAAGTTACTGATGTCAGAATAAGTTGTTGTCTGAGACTATTTTTTAATCCATATTGATAATTTCTTTATAATTAATTAGTGAATTTTCTGATACTTTATCCTTTTACTCTACTTTGCGGTATGCTGGGAGCTCCAGGACAGGTAAGTCAAAGTATCAATTCTCCATCCAAAGGGCTAATTCACAGCAGGTGTTGCAAAGCTGCAAGATCCAGCATCATATGAGCATATTTAATTTCTCTGTTAAGCCTGGAATGGAGGTGTTTGTTTATAGGGATGCTTTTAGCTGTTAAGGTTTATACATACAATATTCATAATATTGTATTATCAATTATGATAATGTATTGTATTATGATAATATTGTATTATCAATTATCATAATGTATTATGATAATTATCATAACAATATTATGATTGGTTTTTTTTGCTTGTAATTGATAAAAGTAATTGCTAATCTTTTTATGTATTAATTGTAAGTAAATTTCATTTGATAAAAGCTCCCGAATGGTGTGTTTGAATCATACCTAGAGTGAAACATCTTGTGCTTACCTGTGCCAAAATTCAAAGTGAAAACTTATGGTCTAGGCTGACTTTATAAGAAACCTTGGAGTTTCTGACCTGGATTACAACACAGTTCCTCTTCTTATAGGTTTCAACAAATCAATTGCACATCCAAGATTTTTAAAAATAAGATAGAAGAGTTTCTGCCTCCACCACTGTTTCAGGTGGTGTTTTCTGGATTCCACTGCCCCCTAATGAAAACAAATTTTCATCAATATTGCTCTATTCCTTCTGTCAAATACTTTAAGTTCACACTGTCTGGTTATTGACCACTCTGCTAAGGAGAATTTGTCTATCCTATCTCCTTCAGCTCAGCCCCTTATAATTTTAGAGACTTTAATTAAATCTCCCTCCTGTGCAATTCCAGCTTATCCAATCTTTCTCCATGGCAAAAGTTCTCCAGGCCTGGTAATGCCCTCAGAAATTTCCTCTGCACTCTTACTAGTGTACATAGAACATAGAACATAGAACATTACAGCACAGAACAGGCCCTTCGGCCTTCGATGTTGCGCCGAACAATATAAAAAGCAATGCCCCTCCAAACTAAACCATTCCCTTCTCTTCCATATACTTATCAACTAACCTCTTAAACGCCACCAAACTTGGCGCATCTACAACTGCTGCAGGCAGGGCATTCCACTCCGAACCACCCTTTGGGTAAAGAACCTACCTCTGATATCCGTCCTATAACTATCACCCCTTAATTTAAAGCTGTGTCCCCTCGTGCTAGCTTTTTCCATCCTAGGAAAAAGGCTATCACTGTCCACCCTATCTAAACCTCTAATCATCTAATCATCTAATCATCTAAACCTCTAATCTAATGTTTCGATTAGGTCCCCTCTTAGCCTCCTCCTTTCTAACGAAAACAACCTCAAATCCCTCAGCCTCTCCTCATAAGACCTGCCCTCCATACCAGGCAACATCCTGGTAAACCTCCTCTGTACCCTCTCCAATGCCTCCACATCTTTCTTATAATGTGGGGACCAGAACTGCACACAATACTCCAAGTGCGGCCGCACTAGAGTTTTGTACAGTTGCAACATGACGTTGCGGCTCCGAAATTCAATCCCCCTACCAATAAAAGCCAAGACTCCATATGCCTTCTTAACAACCTTCTCGACCTGACTGCCTACTTTCAGGGATCTATGCACATACACACCAAGATCCCTCTGTTCATCTAGACTACTAAGAATCCTACCATTTGCCCTATACTCTACACATTTATTATTTCTGCCATAGTGCATTACCTCACACTTTTCCACATTAAACTCCATTTGCCACCTCTCGGCCCAGCTCTGCAACTTGTCCAAGTCTCTCTGCAAACTATAACACCCCTCTTCACTATCTACCACTCCACCGACTTTAGTGTCATCTGCAAATTTACTAATCCATCCTTCAATACCCTCATCCAGATCATTTATAAAAATTACAAACAGCAGGGGCCCCAAAACAGACCCCTGAGGTACACCACTTGTCACCGAACTCCAAGATGAATATCTCCCATCAACCACCACCCTCTGTCTTCTATCTGCTAGCCAATTCCTAACCCAATTAGCTAAATCACCCTCTATCCCATACATCTGCATTTTCTGCAGAAGTCTTCCATGGGCCACCTTATCAAACGCCTTACTAAAGTCCATATATACCACATCAACCGCCTTACCCCCATCCACCTCTTTAGTCACTTTTTCAAAAAACTCAGTGAGGTTAGTAAGGCACGACCTACCCTTCACAAAACCATGCTGACTATCCCCAATCAATTCATTTCTCTCTAAATAACTATAAATCCTATCCCTAATTATTCTCTCCAATACTTTGCCCACAACAGAAGTAAGACTCACTGGCCTATAATTCCCTGGAAGGTCTCTCTTCCCCTTCTTGAACAGCGGGACCACATTCGCTATCCTCCAGTCCTCCGGAACCACGCCCGTAACCAACGATGACCTGAAGACCAGAGCCAGAGGCTCTGCAATCTCCTCTCTTGCCTCCCAGAGAAATCAAATCTTTGTGTGATCATATCTTTCCTGCAATACAATGCCAGAATGGCATGCAATGCTCCATCTGTAGGATAATTAGTGTTTTATACATTTCTATAATAATATCCCTGCTCTTTCATTTTGGATCGCAACCAACTAAGGAAAATATCCTGTTGCTTTCTTAACTATCTCTTCGAAGTGTCCCACGATATTCAAGTACTCCAAAGTCTCTCTAACCCACTAAACATCTCAGTATTCTACCATTTGTGCAGTTACATTGTCTTGATTGCAACTCCCTCTCAAATTCATTACCTCATGCTTCTCGAAATTGATCTTAATTTGTCACTTTTCTGTCCATCTGACCAATCCATTGATATCTTCCTGCAGTCCATGTCTTTCTCCTTCACTGTCAACCACATAATAAATTTTTGTGCCACTTGAAAAACTTTATAAGCATGCCTCCTCCATATCAAAGTCTATTTATTGATATATTAAAATAAAAGCAAAACACTGTAGTTGCTGGGAACCTGAAATAAAAACAGAAAATGCTGAAAAATCTCAACATCTATGGAGAAACAGAATTAACATTTTGCGTCAAACAGTCCTAAATATATATAATTATCTAGCTTTCCTCCTATTTATCGTCATGTCCTCTCTGAGCTTATCTTGTTCGTGAGACCCATTTCTTGCTCTCTTGATCGAATTCCAGCTCAACTATTGCTTAAACAATTTCTTTGTCCCCTTATTAGCTTGTGTTGGTTAACTGTTCTCTTTCCTTTAAATTTACTATCATTACCCCCTTTTCATGAAAGAAACCTCATTGCTTTTGCAATTTACACATACAGGTGGTTATCACTGCTGCCTCACAACACCAGGGACCTGGGTCGCTCCAGCTTTGGTCACTGTCTATGTGGAGTCTGCACATTCTGCCCATGTCTGTGTGGGTTTCCTCCGGGCTCCAGTTTCCTCCCAAAGTCCAAAAGACGTGCTGGTTAAGTGCACTGGCCATGCTAAATTCTCCCTCAGTGTGTCCGAACAGGATCCGGAGTATGATGACTATGGGATTTTCATGGTAACCTCATTGCAGTGTTTATGTAAGCCTATTTGTGACATATTAACAAATAAACTTTAAACTTAAGACCAGAAAATTCTGCCAGAGTTCAACGGACTTTTGCATGGTCTATCCTCACCCACAGTGGGAAAATTCCAGCTCACATCTCTAATTGCCCTCTCCTCTTCAAAATCCTTGCATCTCCTGTTGTCATTCAGATTTTTGATTTGAATTCTTCCAATCATATTCGTCTCCGCCATAGTGATAAAATAACTCTTACCAAAGTCACAAATGATATTTTATGCAACTCTGACAAAAGGCAACTATTCCCCTGGTCCTGCTTGATTAGTCGACAGACTTTGGCACGCTTAATCAGATCATTCACTTCCAGCCCCTCTTCATTGTTGTCACATTGGGTAGAACTGCTGTTGTCTAATTTCATTTTTATCTATCTAATGGTAACCAGAAAATCAGTTGTAATGGCTTCTCTTCTGCTCCTGCATCACTTCCTTTCTCTGATGCCCTCTAAAGATCTATCTTGGACTCATCTACTTCTCATCTATGTGCTGATCCTTGTTAGCATTCGTCTGTCTGTTGACGACTGCCAGATTTAACTCACCTTCACCTCTTTTGACTTTTCCACTGTTGCTCAATTATCAAATGCTTATCTTACATCTGATATTAGATGAGCAGAAATTTCCTTCAATTAACTATTTGAAAGACAGAAACCACAAATTTCTATCCCCATTTCAAACTCTATTCCCCAGATACAAATGTGATCCCTCTTGCTGGCAACAATCCAGGACTAAACCAGTCTGTTTGCATCCTAGTATCATATTTGACCTCAAGATGAGCTTCGTGCCATCACTAAGAATGTCTGAGTCCACCTTGGAAATTAATTAATTTCACCCCTATCACAGCTCATCTGTTGCTAGAACTCATATTCAAGCCTTTGTCACCCGTAAACTTTATTATTCTGAAACATTAGTTTCAGAACTAATTAGTTTCACTTTTTCTACCTTCCATAAATTTAAGATAATCAAAAACTGCCACATATGTCATAAATTGCACAAATTCTGTTCAGCTATTACCCCTGTGCTCAGTGACTTACATTGGCTCCCAGTAAAGTCTTGACATTAAATTTTCATCCACGTTTACAACAGTGCTGAAGAATTGTGCTCCAGAACTACTCATGTCCCTAGCCAAATTACACTTGCACAACTCCAACACTAGCATCTAACTAGCAATGCAGAAAATTGCCAAGTTTAATGAGATATATAGAACATGATTTTACGGTCTGGCTCATCCCAAAACTATGAAATCCCGCCTGAGGGCAACAAACCATTGTCCATTGCCCGCTCTGATTCTGTGGCAGACAGAACAGTAAAATTTTGGCCATAGACTCACTCAGTATGGAATCACAAGATAGTTGCAGCACCAGAGGCCATTCAGATTTCCTGTCTCTAAAGGAGAAGTTCACCTTCAATCACGTGGCATCTTCACCAATGCATTCACCCACCCACCTTCTCTTTGCACATTTTCTAAAATCATGCACTGGTCGAGTTTCTTCGCAGTCTGGGGAACGTCAGCAAGTGGCCACAATCCTAAGGTCTTCTTGAGCCATTTTTTCAACGTAATCAGCCTCGCAGCAAAGAGCAAGAGGCTGATTACAGTATGCAATTCATGATTTGCATCTATTTAGTAAGCTCAGAACATGACTGTTTGGGTTCGCTCATGTTTCTGAGCCCATCAGTGGAGGTTCACAGCAGCGAGATCACAAGTAGTCCCCATGTGTGATGGCTTCACTGCTGAGAGGCCATTGAGGCCCCTCCAAGAGTTTAGGGGTGTTGAGAGTACCCCTTGAGCAGTCAACCTGGCACTGCCAGCCTGGCACCCTGGTAGCGTCAACCTGACTGAGAGTGGTGGTGGGTGGGAGGTGGTCAGGGCTGGAAATCAGGAGGCCAGCAACTGGGGATAGGGCTTGTCAACAGTACTCTGGGAGATCAGTGCATGCACAGTCACCTCCTCAGCACTCTGACGCCTGCTTCTTGGGCAGGATTAAGCCCCGCCTCCCTTTCCCACTGTGTAAATCCCCTGATGGCCTCTGTGCTGCACAGAGTGGCAGAAATTCATTAAACTAAGCTCACCCAAAAAATGTAGGAAATACTCCCATTTTCTCACCCACCATGTTTCTATGAAGGGAAAATACTTTGTGACAAAACTATTCAAAGTCTTTGAGGATGTAACAAGTAGGGTGGATAAAGGTATAGATATAGCACACTTGAATTTCCAAAGACGTTTGAAAAATTGGCGCAGAAAATGTGAGAGTTTATGGTGTTGGTAATGATATATCAGCATGGATAGAGAATTTGTTAAATAACAAGAAACAGAGTCAGGCTGAATGGGTCCTTTTCAGATTGACATAATGGAGTGCCACAGGGCCTCAGCTATTTACAATCTATACTAACGACTTGAATGAAAGGACAAAGCATATCGCAGCCAAATCTGCTGAAGATACAAAGGTAGATCGGAAAACAAGTTGTAAGAAGTATGCAAATTGTAAGGACAGAACATTGTCTTATCATCAGGAGAACTGAGGATTGACAGACCAGACAGCACGCAGGGAAAAGAATTAAAACAACATGTGATCACAAATTTGGACCATGCTTATGATGAGTGGAGGTGATCTGCCAATCTGCTGGTAGTCTTCACATTATGGAGTGACCATAACGTGTAGAGCAAAGAGCGGACACTAACTTCAAAGAAGTGGAAGTAAATCACTGCTTCACCTGAAAATTTGTTTGTGGCCGTGGATGAAAGGAAGGTAATGGATCTTCTGCATTTATGTAGACAGAGGAGGCAGTGAGAATGATGCAGGAGCAGATCAGGTTGTCACATAGTCTCTTTGGAATGCTGGAGATGTTTTTAGTGATGGCATCATCCAGGAGATGACAGAAATGGTACAGGAGAAATAATAAAAAACAGAGGCATGAATTCGGCCCTTCAAGCCTGCTGCAAATATAGAGGCTAGTCAGGTAAAAGACGAGGATAACGGGGAAAGCTCTGTTGTGGTTTGGGATGGCAGAAGAATTGAAAGCAGATTTACATTAAATAGAACAGACATGTTCAAGAGCACTGTCAACCACGGTGGGTGAGGGACTCCTTATTTGAGGAAAAAGGAAACACTACTTTGGAAGGTTGCTTCAGCTGGGAGAATGGAATAGAATCCTTTCAAGATTCTATTTCACCTATTTCCTCCTAGTAAAAACTGTTGCTATGGGAACCCATGAAGATCCCAGCTATGATTTCTTTTTTTGGATAATGTGGAGCATCCTTTGCTCTAATTCTACATAGGTCCTCTTCTTAGGCCCATAATTGTGTCAGGAAACCAAGGGGGTGAGGCTATGATGTGGGTGGGGGAAGACAAGGAGGTACTCTGCAGGAGGAGGAAACTCTGCACAAGCAGGAGAGGGCTCTTGTGAGGAAGGGAGCTCTGCAGGGGGGTAGGTAAATGGAGGGCTCCGCAAAGAGTCAGCTCTGGAAAGGGGTGATTTCTGCAAACAGAGGGAGGGGTGGGGATGATTGGCAGAGTTGGAGTATGCAAGAGGGATGAATGGTAGGATTGGGTGATGGGCTGGGGAGGTTATGGAGGCATACAGGGTGGACCACTGTGGGATTGTGATGGGAGACTCATCAGGAGTGTTACAATACTCTGATTGATCCAATAGATGATTATATTGCTGTCATTGTCTGATCTCAACATTTCATCTCAACATGGCTCCTGAGTGTCCACGTTGGCTGCTGGGTGAGTTGACATGAAGGATATGATGGGCCATGAGAAATGGATGGGTTATGGGGAGAGCATAGGGCAGGGGGGTGAGGTAATGTGAGAGGTGTGAGTTAAAAGGCCTTAAGTCTAACAAAAAAATGAAACCAAGTTTTACAGAATCATGGCAGATATTTTAAACAGCCTGTCTTGGCACTTAGCAGTCCCTCAGGCCACATCTGATTTGTGTCCAGGTGCACAGACCCAACTCCATCACACATCCATTCCCTCGGCAAAAAAAATTACAGCATTTGGAATACCTTTTTCGGAAGCAGATTCGCCAAGCCAAGAAATTTCCCAACTTGCACTGCAAAGTTACAAACAAAATTCGAACTGCCAAACGAGCAAGAAAACAGGAATGTTTTTGGGCAACTTTGAAAATGCATTCTTCTGAGCTCTTTTCTGGACAGAAGTGCAATTCTCACTAGTTTGGGGTGAGGGGATAGTTAGAGCAGGAAAGGAGACTTAGCTCGCTGGTGAAGACAGCTACAGACTGCTTAGGGCATCTTTGTTCATGCGCCCAATCTCCAAGTGAGCTGGGAGATCTCTTACCACTCCCTCCTACCCCAGACATCGCCCTCCCTCTCATGGCAACACAGGTTACCGGCATGCCAGCATTAGGATATTGGGACACTCCTGATGAGTCTCCCAATCATAGCCCTCACCCTGGCCCATCCTGCATGCTCTGCAAGCCAATCCTCCCATCCTGCCATTCATCCCTCTCCCCCATTCCCCACCCTTTGCATACCTCACGCCTGCAGATCATCACCAACTCTCTGTCTGCACAGCTCATCACTCTGCAGAACTGCTCATTTTCAGAGCTCCCCACTTACCTCCCCCACCCCAAGAAGTCTCTCCTTCTCATGCAGAGTCCTCACTCTCCATTTCCCCCCACCTACGTTATACCTCACCCTCACTCAGGCTCCACCCTCTCGATCCTGCCCCAGTACAGTTATGGGTCTACTGGGGCAGTGCCAGTTGGCAGAGCCCCATGGGCACAGCCCCACTATACCCCCAATTTCCCAAAGGCTTCAATCCCCTCCAATCCTTCTGGTAAGGCCATCACATTTGGTCTCCACTGATGGAGCCCAGCTGTGACTCCTGCTGCATGAAGATCGACAGGCAGAGAGATAAGCGCTAGTGAAGCCAGAGGACGCTGTGCTGAACTCCTTATTGATACTTAAATCAGTTCCTGCTGGCGAAACAGTGCCGGTAACTTTACATGCATCACACCATCAATGTATTTCTAGAGACATCCAGTGCAAAGTTGGGCTTGATCTATGAAAACACTTTTCATTGTTGGTAAACATACTGCAAGATACATTTAGGTGAAAGAACACATTTTGATCATACCCTTCCATAATGTAAACTTTTAACAGCATGATAGTCGCATGATAAAAGAATCTACAGATAAATGTCCATATTCATTTATCAACCTGCACTTCCCTCAGTGTTCCTGAAACAGGCAACCATTATTGGTCTTGCTGCATATTCATGAGTACTGCACAAGATTCAGATGGTAAACAGCTGAAGGACTGGGCTGCTGTAACTCACTGCCACTTGGAAATATTTATCTTGTCACTTACACCCACACGAGTAGGAACCTGAATCTAGACTTAGAACATGATCCAGGGAACTCTGAGACTGACGGATGATCTAATTAATTGGTCTAAGTAGTTCTCACTTGATGTAGCTGTGATACACAGCAGCCTATGCTCCCTGCTGCTCTCCATCTGCTACTGTTTTGAGTTGGTATTTTTGTGTATTTTCTACTCAGTGTAAGACATTTTGATTTTCCTCTCACTACTGCAACAGGTGTGAGAAGGCTTGAGAATTTTCTTTATAACCTGGATGCCACAAACTTGGAAAACGTGTTTTAATTGGGATTCCCAAAACTTTTTTCATCACGTTTCCTGATAGCGCTTTGTTTCTTGGGTTCCGGGCACTCCCAGCAAGGAAAACGATTAGGAGACAGAAGAATAGCTAGTTTTCCATTTGATAACAAAAAGATGTAACAGCCAGTTGTAGCAGAGATCCAGCTGAAGTCAGTGAGCACAGCACAGACAGGTTGAACTGCTGTTTTTGCTGGGCTGCAAGGCTCAGTTACTCACCACTTTAACCAGTAGATCTATATGGACAGGTCCAACTACAATGACCAAGGACATCAAGCTACATATATTAAATCATTTGGATTTTAAAAAATCTAATTCTGTGCTTAGCAGCCCATAATTGTTCACCCAAATGAATAACAAGTGGAGAGCAGAATGTCGAGCTTACATGCATATGTGACAATACACATCTCTTTAACCTATGCTTAATGCTAACTCTACTCACATTGTCTGTACCTTTAAGACTTGAATAGCTGTAAAAACTCACATTTTAATCAGTATTCTGTAAACTATGTGTCTTTCTATCCCCTGCTTGTGATCAGAACCTTCCACTTCCTGACAAAGGGTCAGAGACCTGAAACCTAGTGGCTTTTGCTACCAAATAAACCTGTTGGACTTTAATGTAATGTTGTGAGACTTTTTACATCATTTATTGCCCATCCCTAGTTGAGAAAGTGGTGGTGAGCTGCCTTCTTGAATCGCTGCAGTCCATGTGCTATGGATTCATCCAAAGTACTGTTAAGGAGGAAATTCCAGGATTTTGATCAAGTGACTGCAAAGGAACAGTGATATATTTCCAAGTCAGGATGGTGAGTGGTTTGGAGGGGAACTTGCAGGTAAATAGTGGTATTCATACATATCTGTTGCCCTTAAACTTCTAGATGAAAGCGGTTCCAAGTTTGGAAGATGCTGTCTAAGGATCTTTGGTGAATTTCTGCAGTCCATCTTGTAGATAGTACACACTGTTGCTTCTGAATGTCAGTAGTGGAGGGAGTGGATGTTTATCGATGTGGTGCCAATCAAGCAGGCTACATTGTTGGAAAGGTATCAAGCTTCTTGGGTGTTGTTGGAGCTGCATTCATCCCGGTAAGTGGGGAGTATTCCATCACATTCTTGACTTGTACATTGTGGATTGTGGAGAGGCTTTGGAGATCAGTAGGTGAGTTACTTTTCGCAGTATTCCTTGTCTCTGACCTGCTCTTGTACTTACTGTGTTTATGTGGCTAGTCTAGCTAAGTTTCTGGTCAATGGTAAACCCAGGGATGTTAAAAGTGGTGGATGGGAGGTGGGGGGGTGGAATTCAGTGATGGTAACATTATTGAATGTCAAGGGACGCTGTTTAGACTGTCTCTTATTGGTGATGGTCGTTGCCTGGCATTTTTGAGATGTGAATTTAAGAACAAAGAACAAAACAGCACAGGAAACAAGCCTTTCGGCCCAATGAACCCGCACGCCGCCCCGATGTTCCCACCTCTACCCGCGATCCCTGTCCATGTTTATAGATCTATGGATTAAAAAGCAAATTTGAGACAATTTAGAGAGAATTTGTTTAGCCAATTAGCCTAAGAGCACATCTTTGGGATGTGAGAGCAAACCGGAGCACCCAGAGAAAACCCATGCAAGCACGGGGAGAATGCACGAACTCCCACAGACACAGGCCCAAATCCATGTATCTGCACAGCACAGCGATAGTCACTGAGCTGTCGTGTTGCCATTCAAATGGTCCAGGTCAAGCGTACAGTAACGACATGAAGCACTAGGATACTCTTGAAAAGAAAATCCAAGAGCAGCCCTCTCACGACCCAGCGCGTGAATGCCCCTCGTTAGACAACAAGGTGGACCAAAGCACCTGTAGGATAAAAACAAGTACATCAATATCATCATCTATTTACAGACTTCCCAGGGACTCCCAAGGCTCATGATCCCTGTTTTAAATCAGTTTTCTATATCCCTCCATTCCCATTCTGTTCATGTGGCCGTCTAAGTATTTCTTAAATAACTCCAGAGTACCTGCCTCCACCACTTTACTTGGCAGCGCATTCCATACTCCCACCACCCTCTGTGTGAAAAAACTCCCTCTAGCATCCAAATTATATCTTATCCCCCTCACCCTAAGCCCGTGACCCCTCGTGCTATTAAGTCCATCCTAGGAAAAAGCTTAACCCTGTTTACTCTATCTATACCCCTCATAATCTTGTACACCTCTATTAGATCTCCTCTAAGTCTACGTCTTTCTAAGGAAAACAGTCCCAATTTGCCTAACCTCTCCTCGTAACTCAGACCTTCCATACCAGGCAGCATCCTGGTAAACCTCCTTTGCACTCTCCCCAGAGTCTCCACATCCTTTTACTTGCCACTTGTCAGCTCAAGCCTGGATATTGCCCAGATCTTGTCGCATTTGAATATAGATTGCTTCAGTATCTCAAGAGCTGCAAATAGCACTGAACATTGTGCACTCATCACAAATATCCCACTTCTGACCTTATGATGGAGAGAAGGTCATTGATGAAGCAGCTGAGGATTGTTGGGCCTAGGATGTTACCCTGAGGAATTCCAGCAGAGATGTCCTTAAGCTGAGATGACTGATCCTCCACATCTTCCAATGTGCCAGTTATGACTCCAACCAGCAGAGAGTTTGCCCCTGATACCCATTGATTGCGGTTTTGCTGGGGCTCATTGATGCCATACCTGATCTTATGTGCCCTTGATGTTAAGGGCTGTCACTCTCACCTTATCTCTGGAATTCAGTTCTTTTGCCCAGGTTTGAACCAAGGCTGTATGAGGTTAGGAACTGAGTGACCCTGGTGAAATCCAAATTGGGTGTCACTGAGCAAGTTATTGCTGAGCAGGTGGCTGCTTGATAGCACTACTGATGACCATTTCCATCACTTTACTGATGATCAAAAGTAGAGTGATGTGGCAACAATTGGCTGGGTTGTATTTGTCCTGCTTTTTGTATACAAGACATGCCTGGGCAACTATCCACATTGTCAGGCCAATGCCAATGTTGTAACTATTTTGGGAGAGCTTGGCTAGGGGAGCGGCAAGTTCTGGAACATAAGTCTTCATTGCCGCAATGTTGTCAAGGCCCATTGCCTTTGCTGTGTCCTGTGCTTTCAAACATTTCTTGATATCACATGGAGTGAATCAAATTGGCTGGAGATTAACATCTGTGATCCTGGGGACCACTGGAGGAGGTTGAGATAGATCATCCATTCGTCATTCTGGCTGAAGATTGTTGCAAATATTTCAGTCTTTATGCAAAAGGAATTGAGAAAACTAAAGAGTTTTAGGAACACTATCCCAAAGCTTGTTGCTTATTTAGTTGAAGACACATGCATTGCAAATACAGGTGAGAAAAATTAAAAACACAACCAAAAATGCAAATGTCCATAAATATTCAAGACTATCCCAGCAGGCAACCTGATATTTAACCATGCAAACTGACAAAATCCAGTTTCAATATTCTGTCTGCACTTGACTTTGTGATCTCAGTCAAAGTTGTAAAAGGCATGCCACTCACAATTTTTGATAGAGAGAAGCACAGTTTTGAAGTCAGCCAGGATTCCTGCTCCACACTGCTATTGAGTGAGCCCTGTTTGTTGTAGAAACCGTTTGAAAGGATCAGAGTTGCCCATTATGCTTCCACAGTCAAATGGTGAGGCAATATTCTGTTATGTACAAAGCCGTTAGCACAAATTTTGGCCTTGATTCACTGGGCCTGCTAGTTCCTGGCAGGAATTCTGATAGCCTGTTGATTCGGCCATCAGGCCTAAAACGCGATTCCCATTGGGCAACAAACCTGTTGCAATGCAATGAACATAGAACATAGAACATTACAGCACAGAACAGGCCCTTCGGCCTTCGATGTTGTGCCCACCAAAATAAAAAGCAATGCCCCTCCAAACTAAACCATTCCCTTCTCTTCCATATACTTATCAATTAATCTCTTAAACGCCACCAAACTTGGCGCATCTACAACAGCTGCAGGCAGGGCATTCCACTCCCTAATCACTCTTTGAGTAAAGAACCTACCTCTGATATCCATCCTATAACTCATACCCCTTAATTTAAAGCTGTGTCCCCTCGTGCTAGCAATTGCTCCCAATGCTCCCAACTTACCCCAGAGAAGACAGAACCCAACAAATATACAAACCTCATAATATATATTTAATTAACAGGCTGGAAGCCCAATTCAATGCCCTAAAACAATGCAACCCCTCTTCTCCCTTCCCCGCAAAGTGAGAAATACATTGGGCAGGATTTGGTGCAAGTCCTGACAAATGTGGACCTGGCACCTTGTACTTTAAGGAGGTGGGGAGTAAGGAGGTGACTGCTGTGTCTATGTGCTCCTCTGCCACTGCCAAACAAAGAAGGAAGTCCCTCAAGGGACCTGGGTTTTTGGGTCATCACAAATTGGGAGGAAGGACTTGACCTTAGAACTCTCGCTGGGAAGGGGGTCTAGTAGCTGCACTTGTCCTTGTTGCCTTGGGAAAGTTGTTGTTCAGTTTCAGGATGGTGAATTCAGGCACCATTTTGAGGTATAAAGAATACCTCAGAATAGAGAATAATTGTCAATAGAGGAAATATTCATTATTGCCTCTATCCTCAAAAATTGAAATGACCTGGTGGTTTTGATATCCATGCCCCTTGGCCACCTGGAAACTTTCAAAATCATCACAATACTCCATTCCATCATAGAGATACCAATTGTTAACAGCCTTCTTTAAAGTGTTCTTATAGAAATGACGGGAGATCGCCTTATTTTCTCTCATTGCTCACAACGGCTGTGAAACTCCTTTGAAGTGCTTTGATGGTCAGTTTCACTGGTGTACCCTTTTAACATTGAAAAGTTAGCATTTGGTGTCTGCATCCTTTGAAGTAGTTTGACTGATAGATATGGATTACTTACTCACTAGCAAAGAGCCTTGTTTTTTTTTTCTCTTCACTGTTGAAAGCATCTCCAATGCTTTGTAAACATTGCATTTTAAAAGAAGAAAGTTAAACCTCATCAAACATCCAACCTATCAATCAAAGATTGATGTTTCCCCTTGTGAGAGAGTCAAGGACCAGACAGCGTAATTTCAGAGTAAGGGCCATCCACTATTGTAAAGATGGTTATTGTAGATTGGTGTTTATAAAATTGTAAAATGCTAGGGAAAAAGTATTGCATGGTCCCTTTAAAAAGTGGTGCTTTTTCTATGCTTAGAAAGTTAAAATAATGCAAGTACATACAGAGTGCCCAAAATGAAACATTAGTATCGAACAGCCAAGCAGCATTGTTACCAAGGCAACTGGCTTTCGGGCTTTTGAATTTCTTTGAATTCAGCCAATCAATTTGAATTAGGCACTTAGATACCAAGAATATTAAATTTAAATCTGGTGGTTTTGGCAACTTAAGATCAATCCTATTGTGGAGGATATTGATATGTCATCACAGATGTAAAAGAAGGAAGGCAATGGGACAAAAACAGAGAGAAAGTACCACCCACCAGAGTAACAGCTCTTAGTTCAACTTTCAGCACTAGAGAAAGAGAGGAGAGCTGGCTCTCATAACTTCATGTATGTCTTAAAGAGAATGCACCATCTCGGTAGTGAAGCCACCAAAGAAGAGGGAAATACCAGCCAGAAGAATCACCAGAGAACGTTCAGAACATTCCGGAAGATGCCAAACCTGGTTATGATTGTGAGTGACTAACTATTATTTTGTTAATGATTGGAAATTGTATTTATCTGAACAGTATTCCATTAGCTAATGGTAGGGCTCTTAATAGTGTTGAGGAACAGAAGGATCTTGGTGTATGTGTCAATAGATCCCTGAAAGTAGGCAGTCAAGTGGATAAAGTTGTTAAGAAGGCATATGGAGTCTTAGCTTTTATTGGTAGGGGGATTGAATTTAGGAGCCGCAGCATCATGTTGCAACTGTACAAAACTCTAGTGCGGCCGCACTTGGAGTATTGTGTGCAGTTCTGGTCCCCACATTATAAGAAAGATGTGGAGGCATTGGAGAGGGTACAGAGGAGGTTTACCAGGATGTTGCCTGGTATGGAGGGCAGGTCCTATGAAGAGAGGTTGAAGGATTTGAGGTTGTTTTCGTTAGAAAGGAGGCGGCTAAGGGGGGATCTTATTGAAACATATAAGATAATTAGAGGTTTGGATAGGGTGGACAGTGATAGCCTTTTTCCTAGGATGGAAAAAGCTAGCACGAGGGGACACAACTTTAAATTAAGGGGTATGAGTTATAGGACGGATATCAGAGGTAGGTTCTTTACTCAAAGAGTGATTAGGGAGTGGAATGCCCTGCCTGCAGCTGTTGTAGATGCGCCAAGTTTGGTGGCGTTTAAGAGGTTAGTTGATAAGTATATGGATGAGAAGGGAATGGTTTAGTTAGGAGGGGCATTGCTTTTTATTTTGGTCGGCACAACATCGAAGGCCGAAGGGCCTGTTCTGTGCTGTATTGTTCTATGTTCTATGTTCTATGTTCTAGAATCGTGTTTTATTTGGTTGTTCACAGTTTAGTTAACTTTTCACTGTTAGTTAGATAAATCAATTGTTACTTGTTGATTTTAAAGAGAATCAGGGATTTATTTTGATTTAACCACTGAAAACTGCTGAAGAGCAAATCGTACCACTTCACACTTACTTGTTACAGATTATCGGACAAAGTACTCCTCTTTGAGTGGTTAAGTGTTAAGGGTTCCACCTCTGCTTTATGACATCCATTAAGACAGACATGAGTAGGAATTTCATCTGTCTGAGAGTAGTGAATCTGAGGAATTCTTTGCTGTGCACAGCTTTAGAGGCTGGATCATTGAGTATGTTCAAGGCTGAGATAGACAGATTTTTAATCAATAAGGGGATCAAGTGTTATAGGGTTAAGGCAGGAAAACAGAGTTAAGGATTACATGAGATCAGTCATGTACTCATTGAATTACTGAGCAGACTTGATGGGACGAGTGGCCGACTTCTACTCCTAAGTCTTATCAAAGTCTCTGCAGCAAAATGTACAGCATAAAAAAGACATACTTAATCCAAAGAAGGAAAACATGAAGGGAGCTTTGCTGGGAAGAATTTTTTGTAACAGAAAGTACATGGCATGTAGTGTTGCAGATGTGAAGTAGCTGCGAAGCAGCCTGGTGTGCAGGCTTTTTTGGACATGCTGTTATTGGTGCATTGCCAGATTGGAGAGTCTGGCACTACACAGAACAGCAGCTCAGGGTGATCATCTTTGCATCATTAAATTAACAGACCAGTATATGCAGAAAAGATCTGCCATCTGTTACACGTTGCCAGTTCCAAACATACCTGACTACTGGTTAGTGGCCTTGTGTCCTAGATGCTCCAGAGTTCAATGTCCAAGGTTTAGGAGAACTATTGAGAAGAGGCAGGTTTTGTACTAGACTTGATCTGGCAGCATGTTGGTGCAGGGATTGTTCAGCTTATCCAACTGCGACAATGACATAGCATAGTGGCAGAAGGTTAGATGTAGAATCACCATCTAGTCCTTATAATTTCTTCATTGTAACACCAGTAGTCCTGCAAGTAGCTGTACGGTAATGTGGTGTGGGCTATATTTTTAAACAGCTGACGCTAAAGGATATGAGGAAACCTACAAGGGCAAGGTACAATGTACAAGTCACAAGTTTCCACATGTTACAAGTGGCTGCTCAAGGACTACCCTCCTACTTTTCTTTTAGGTTTAATCTTCTGAGCAACTTTTTCTGGCAATTTTCTCACATATTTTCCTTGAATTGACTGTTACTGTTCAAGCACATGATTTAACCAAATGATTTTCATTTATGAATGTAGACAGCAACACAATGAGTATTTCTGGCTATTCAAATAGCTTTACAACCAAGTTTGTTCTTGTTTTCACCAAACGTTCACCACAGAAAATGTTTCAGCAACACTGTGTTGCAGTCTCACAGGACAGAGATCAGAAGACGTGGGCATTCTGGTTAATTTTCCTACCTCAGCCCAGTGAAGCCAAGAACAATTGTATTGTCCCCAGTTACCCAGTCTCAGCTTAGAGAATAGCCGTAAGGGAGTTCATCACATCAATAAATTATCAGACCATCATATGCATAAAAGATCTGCCATTTGCTACATGCTGCCAGTTCCAGATACACCTGACGAGTGACCCTGTGAATGTAGAATCATGTGCCTCTAGGACTACTTATCTGGAGAATGTTATTTCCTATGCCATTAATTATAATATGATTTGATTTAACTGGTACAAATCACTACTTTATCCTATAAATGGCATCAAGGAGCTACTGGACATCAGAATTTCTGACATTAACCAGGATGACTGTCAATTTCCTGGCCTTGAGTACTAAACATATTATATCCATCAGTTTTTGTCAAATAACTAAAAGGGATCACCATTCAGACAATAGGTACTCCATCCTTTCAAGGGGGAAGCCAGACAGAAACATAGAAATCCTACAGTACAGAAAGAGGCCATTCGACCCATCGAGTCTGTACCGAACACAATAGCACCCAAGTCCTACCCCCTTATCCCAATAACCTACATATCTCAGGACGCTAAGGAGCAACTTTTGCATGACCAATCAACCTAATCTGCACATCTTTGACTGTGGGAGGAAACTGGAGCACCAGGAGGAAACCCATGCAGACATGAGGAGAATGTGCAAACTCCACACAGACAGTGATCCAAGCCAGGAATCGAACCCAGATTTCTGGTGCTGTGAAGCAGCAGTGCTAACCACTATGTCACCGTGCCACAGATAAAGAGGGTTGATGCTTAAAATTAGAGCAGAACCATTCAGGAGTGATATCAGAAAACATTTCATCCAAAGTGAAATCTGAAACACTTTCCCCTAATGAGCTGTTGAGATTGAAGATCAATTGAAAATTACAAAACTGAAATTGAGAGACCTTTGTTAAGCAATTAAGGATTAGCAAGGTAGGCAAATGGAGTTGAGATGCTGCCATAACTGATTTGAATGGATGAACAATCAAGGTGCTGAATGGCTTATTCCTGTTCCTACCTCAACTAGAAAAAACAAATTCAACTCTTCTAACTCGCCAATCACAAGACTGTGAATGATTCTGAAAGTTGAGCCCAGTATCACCATTTTTCCGTATATCGTACACAACCTACATTGGCAACTTAGCCAATCTGCTACAAGGTCCATAAACTGGAACAGAACATGGTTTTCTATTCATTCCTGGATTTTGAACATTACTTATAAGGCCAAAATTTGTTGCCTATTGGATTGATCTCGAAAACATGATGGCTAGTCATCTCTTGAACTGCTGCAGATAATATAGCAAAAGATACTTCAACAGGGTTAGTAGATGTTTTGATACAATTGAGTAGCTTGCTAAGCCATTTCAGAAGGCAATTAAGAGATAGCAATAAGGCCTGAGTCAGGAGTTGCACGTAAGTTATTCTAGTTAGGGAAAGCCACTTTCCTTCCCTCAAGAATACAAGTGAAAAAAATGTATAGTTTTATAATCACCATTAATGGTGTTAGCCTTTTATTTCAGATGTATTTAATCAATTGAACTTAAATTCCTCAAACATCATGGTGGGATTTGGACTCAAATCTTCAGATTATTTTGTCCAGATCTCCAGAAACACAACCCCTATGCTTTCTGACGTTAAGTTACAAAAGTGCAAGGCAATGATATCAGCAAAGGTAGAAAAAGATTCTTTGAACTGAAACATCATATATTAGAAAACCATCTTAGAATCCCCTTTTGAGAGTAGCAGGCACATTTATACACAAAGATGAAATTCAAGGTGTTCATTGAATTGTTAATTTCTGTAGCCATTATCTTATTGTGAGTTTTATAATACCAGTCACTTTATTAACCAAAAGAGTTTTTAATCAACGTCCATCAGCAAGAACACATTAATAAGCTGTGGCAGAGACACTGCACAATAATTAATGGTGAAGGCATAAAAATACAATCATATTTGGAACTAATACTGCAATTTTGATGCCCCACAGAGATATCAGTGTTGCATCTCCTGTCTGTAAAATGACGGCAGATGGAGGATTTCTCTGTTTTGCCAGAACAGGTAGAACGAATTTCCCAATGTGGGTTAATGCACAGTGGCCTGGAAATGCTCATCCACTTTGAGATGAATCAGCAAATTTAAGTACTGGAAGTGGAGCTGCCAGCAAAGTGAGGAAAAATAGAGTAAGACAGCAGTTTGCACTCCCAATAGCAATCTAAAACCTGTGCAAGTCAGTGCCTCCATCTGTATGCACACGCAACTGCATGTCAGCTGAGCACATATTGATTTAGACATCACTACATCACTACTGTTGTATCACTACATCACCTGGCATCACTTGTGATTGTGCATTGTGAACTGATGAATGTAGCCGATGAGAAAGCATACAAGATATTTGATGAAGTTCCTTTGATGATTATTGCCTCTGAATTTTAGCCAACTTGATCAAAAAGAAACTTGTCCATTTCACATCCCTCAGATTTTCATTGCACTGTGTGGAAAATAGCAGCAAAGTTCTGCAGGATCCGTTTAAAATTTACTACAGAATTGGTGGCTTCTGGTAAGCTTGAAATATTTATTAATCAAGCAAGCAAATTGCCCAGGTGAGCAACACAAGTCAATGAATAGCATCTCAACCAATTAAGCAACTAGACCGAGAAATGGCAGATTGATGTTAGGTACATGTATAAATGCAGAGTCGAATATGAAGCACAAATGTGTCCATGAGACAAGTCATGATCTGAATCCTTTCAGCGAATAGCCAAAAATCATTACAATTCTTGCTTCAGAAAGAATGGAGGATAATGATCTGGATATGATTTCTGACTATTCAACTGTATTTATCCATTTATACATTTGTGCACCAATAGCTACAGTGCAGGTGAAGCCAGAGAATTAAGGAAGTTTGGACATTTGCCAATGAAAGGACGAAAATTCATTAGAAAGATCTGAGAGAAGGAATGATGATTTGGACGGCACAGGAGCCTCAGAGCACCAGGGACTCAGATTCAATTCCGGCATGGGTGACTGTCTATGTGAAGTTTGCATGTTCTCCCCATATCTATGTGGTGCTCCAGTTTCCTCCCACATCCAAAGATGTGCAGGCTATGCAGATGTAACTATAGGCAATGTGTGGGTTACAGAGATAGGGTGGGAGGATTGTTCGGATGGGGTGGGGAAGGAGAAAGTGGGGCAGTGGGGAGGGGGGACACAGAATTTAAATCTGAAAGACTTGGATAATGTTTGGTACAGAGATTATTAAAGTTGATGTTCACTAATCACGCAGTTGCCATGTATCTGTCATATGCTGAATTGACACCCAAAACTATCACATTGGCTAAAACAGAAGATCTGATATTGTGCCTGAGCTAGCATTCAGTACCAAACAAGCAAACCCTTACATGTAACTTCCAGCCAAAACAAAGCATCCAACATGCCAGATTATACAAAGAAAAAAACCTCGCTTTATATCATGCATTTCACAATCTTAGAAAATTACAACAGCTTTTCAGCCAATAAAGTAGTTTTGAAGTGTAGGCCCAGTTATCATGTGGGAAACATACAGTACCTGACATTCTACCAAATACAGGTGTTAAATTGTAACACTTACCACTTTAAGCTGTTGAATCCCACTGACTTGTCGAACTACTTGATCCAGCTCCTGTTCAATTCTCCCAGCCCAATATTGAATCCTGAGAAAATAGAAAGTTGTAATAACTGGGAATCTCATTATGCAAAGCACTGTAATCTGCCAATCCGTCAGTGCTTCAAGGGAAAGGTGGTGATTGTTCATGTTTTAGTGTCTTTATTTCAAAATCATACTCAAACTCTACAAACTCCCAAACTCCAACATTATAGTTAGTCCCACATTATGACCACTTATGATAGTGGCTAAATGATCAATACAAGTCAGTACTGCATACAAAAATTAAAGTCTACTCATACCATACCCAGAAGGTGCTAAACACCAGAATCCAGCAGCTAGGGAGGGCACAGGCTCAATGTTTTAAACAGAGTTTTCAAGTCATCCAAACTAAACAGCCAGAGGTTGGGGGTTGCTGGGATTTATGCAGGGATATGGTAAGCTGGGGGTGGAGTGTGATGTGAGATTGAGGGGTAACGAAGGGTGAGGTTGGAGGGGTTAGGAGGAAGGAGATTGGAGAGGGTGGGGACCTGGGATATTGGAAGATGGGAGGGGGGAGTGTGAGAAGACAAGGAGTAGGAGAGGGAAATTGGAGAAGGTGGGGAACAGGGAGATTGGAAAATGGGAGGAGTGTGAGAAGGAGAAGGGTTGGAAGGGGGAGATTGGTCATGCAATTAGACAGAATAAAGTTTTCTTTTACTCCTGCAGCATGGTGGCATGGTGGTTAGCACTGCTGCCTCACAGCACTAGAAACCCAGGGTCAATTCCTGGCTTGGGTCATTGCCTGTGTGCAATCTGCATGTACTCCCTGTGTCTGGGTGGGTTTCCTCTGGGTGCTCCAAGGAAAACCCACAATCCAAGATGTGCCAATTAGTTTGATTAGCCATGCTAAATTCTACCTCAGTGTACACGAACAGACGCCACAGTGTGGTGACTAGAGGATTTTTACAGTAACTTCATTGAAGTGTTAATGTAAGCCTATTTGTGACAGTAATAAATAAACTTTACTACAGAATAGAAAAGATTTTGTGCAGTTTATCAGAGTCGAAAGTATTGAATCCTACTCCAAATATAAACTTTCAGTTGTCCTGTCCATACGGTGCAATATGCAGAATATGTTAATGAGGGCTGAGACACTCACTAAAATCAGTGTTATCATGTGCACAATGTTATAAATAACTAATTTGATATTCCTCTGTCAAATTAACAATTTTGCACAAGCAGTTAAAGTAAAATTTGGACCTTCTTTATTTAGTCAGTGGGATCTTTAGATATGTTAAGAATAGAAGATTGGTTAGGGCAAGATTAGGGCCAGTCAGAGACAGCAGTGGGAAGTTGTGTGTGGAGCCTGAAGAGATTGGAGAGGCACTGAACAAATATTTCTCTTCGGTATTCACGCAGGGTGATGTAAATGTAGTTGTGGAGAACACTGGGATACAGGGTTGCAAACTGGTAAGTATAGAAGTAGATAAGGAGGATGTGTTAGATATTCTTGAGGGTTTGAAGTTAGATAAGTCCACTGGGCCGGACAGGATTTACCCCAGGATTCTCTGGGAGGCGAGAGAGGTGATTGCAGAGCCTCTGGCTCTGATCTTCAGGTCGTTGTTGGTTACAGGTATAGTGCTGGAAGACTGGAGGATAGCGAATGTGGTCTCATTGTTCAAGAAGGGGAATAGAGACTTTCCTGGGAATTATAGACCGGTGAGTCTTACTTCTATTGTGGGCAAAGTATTGGAAAGAATTATTAGGGATAGAATTTATAGTTATTTAGAGAGAAATGAATTGATTGGGGATAGTCAGCATGGTTTTGTGAAGGGTAGGTCGTGCCTTACTAACCTTATTGAGTTTTTTGAAAAAGTGACCAAAGAGGTGGATGGGGGTAAGGCAGTTGATGTGGTATATATGGACTTTAGTAAGGCGTTCGATAAGGTGACCCATGGAAGGCTTCTGCAGAAAATGCAGATGTATGGGATTGAGGGTGATTTAGCTAATTGGATTAGGAATTGGCTAGCTGATAGAAGACAGAGGGTGGTGGTTGATGGAAATTATTCATCGTGGAGTTCGGTTACAAGTGGTGTACCTCAGGGATCTGTTTTGGGGCCCCTGCTGTTTGTAATTTTTATAAATGATCTGGATGAGGGTATTGAAGGATGGATTAGTAAATTTGCGGATGACACCAAAGTCGGAGGAGTGGTAGATAGTGAAGAGGGGGGTTATAGTTTGCAGAGAGACTTGGACAAGTTGCAGAGCTGGGCCGAGAGGTGGCAAATGGAGTTTAATGTGGAAAAGTGTGAGGTAATGCACTTTGGCAGGAATAATAAATGTGTAGAGTATAGGGCTAATGGTAGGACTCTTAATAGTGTTGATGAACAGAGGGATCTTGGTGTATATGTGCATAGATTCCTGAAAGTAGGCAGTCAAGTCGATAAGGTTGTTAAGAAGGCATATGGAGTCTTAGCTTTTATTGGTAGGGGGATTGAATTTAGGAGCCGCAGCATCATGTTGCAACTGTACAAAACTCTAGTGCGGCCGCACTTGGAGTATTGTGTGCAGTTCTGGTCCCCACATTATAAGAAAGATGTGGAGGCATTGGAGAGGGTACAGAGGAGGTTTACCAGGATGTTGCCTGGTATGGAGGGCAGGTCTTATGAAGAGAGGCTGAGGGATTTGAGGTTGTTTTCGTTAGAAAGAAGGCGGCTAAGAGGAGAACTTATTGAAACATATAAGATGATTAGAGGTTTAGATAGGGTGGACAGTGATAGCCTTTTTCCTAGGATGGAGAAAGCTAGCACGAGGGGACATAGCTTTAAATTAAGGGGTGGTAGTTATAGGACAGATGTCAGAGGTAGGTTCTTTACCCAGAGAGTGGTAAGGGTATGGAATGCCCTGCCTGCTGCAGTTGTAGATGCGCCAAGTTTGGTGGCGTTTAAGAGGTTAGTAGATAAGTTTATGGATGAAAAGGGAATGGTTTAGGTTAGAGGGTCATTGCTTTTTCTTAATTGGTCGGCGCAGCATCGAAGGCCGAAGGGCCTGTTCTGCGCTGTAATGTTCTATGTTCTATCACTTGTATGGTGCACAATGACATCACTGCATTATATCATTGATACTATTAATATTAATGACCCAGGCTGCATATATATCAGATGGTATTTGGACTTCCACTTGCTGCTTCCAACAATGGATGTTATCATTTTACCATGACCTTTCTGTGATTGTTTGGTGAGTTGAGTGTTGATAAATCCAAGTGAAAAAACATCATCCAATATTGAAGGAGAGGGTTAAAGTGACGTGGGGAGGAGGGGGTGGTGAGGTGAGTGGTGGAGAATAAGGGGTCCAGAAACAGGAGTAGCACTAGGGTCCATGATTTCCTTCTATGGCTCTGAAGGAACAATAATAAACACCATAAAACCTAGGGCACAGTGGTTAGCACTGCTGCTCCACGTATCAGGGAACTGAGACTGATTCCTGGCTTGGGTTACTATCTGTGTGGAGTTTGCACTTTTTCCTTGTGTCTGCGAAGATTTCCTACTGGTTCTGGTAGCTTGCACAGATAGATGGCAGATGGAATTCAATCCTGATAAATGCGAGGTGATGCAACTCGGGAGAAAGAATGTAGAGGGGAGGTATATGATAAAGGGTAGACCATTAAGAGTACAGAAACGCAGAGGGACCTGGGGGTGCATAGAACATAGAACATAGAACATTACAGCACAGAACAGGCCCTTCGGCCTTCGATGTTGCGCCGACCAATACAAAAAGCAATGACCCTCCAAACTAAAACATTCCCTTCTCTTCCATATACTTATCAACTAACCTCTTAAACGCCACCAAACTTGGCGCATCTACAACTGCTGCAGGCAGGGCATTCCACTCCCGAACCACCCTTGGGTAAAGAACCTACCTCTGATATCCGTCCTATAACTATCACCCCTTAATTTAAAGCTGTGTCCCCTCGTGCTAGCTTTCTCCATCCTAGGAAAAAGGCTATCACTGTCCACCCTATCTAAACCTCTAATCATCTTATATGTTTCGATTAGGTCCCCTCTTAGCCGCCTCCTTTCTAACGAAAACAACCTCAAATCCCTCAGCCTCTCTTCATAAGACCTGCCCTCCATATCAGGCAACATCCTGGTAAACCTCCTCTGTACCCTCTCCAATGCCTCCACATCTTTCTTATAATGTGGGGACCAGAACTGCACACAATACTCCAAGTGCGGCCGCACTAGAGTTTTGTACAGTTGCAACATGACGTTGCGGCTCCGAAATTCAATCCCCCTACCAATAAAAACTAAGACTCCATATGCCTTCTTAACAACCTTCTCGACTTGACTGCCTACTTTCAGGGATCTATGCACATACACACCAAGATCCCTCTGTTCATCAAGACTACTAAGAATCCTACCATTAGCCCTATACTCTACACATTTATTATTTCTGCCATAGTGCATTACCTCACACTTTTCCACATTAAACTCCATTTGCCACCTCTCGGCCCAGCTCTGCAACTTGTCCAAGTCCCTCTGCAAACTATAACACCCCTCTTCACTATCTACCACTCCACCGACTTTAGTGTCATCTGCAAATTTACTAATCCATCCTTCAATACCCTCATCCAGATCATTTATAAAAATTACAAACAGCAGGGGCCCCAAAACAGACCCCTGAGGTACACCACTTGTCACCGAACTCCACGATGAATATCTCCCATCAACCACCACCCTCTGTCTTCTATCTGCTAGCCAATTCCTAACCCAATTAGCTAAATCACCCTCTATTCCCATACATCTGCATTTTCTGCAGAAGTCTTCCATGGGCCACCTTATCAAACGCCTTACTAAAGTCCATATATACCACATCAACCGCCTTACCCCATCCACCTCTTTAGTCACTTTTTCAAAAAACTCAATGAGGTTAGTAAGGCACGACCTACCCTTCACAAAACCATGCTGACTATCCCCAATCAATTCATTTCTCTCTAAATAACTATAAATCCGATCCCTAATTATTCTCTCCAATACTTTGCCCACAACAAAAGTAACACTCACTGGCCTATAATTCCCTGGAAGGTCTCTCTTCCCCTTCTTGAACAATTGGACCACATTCGCTATCCTCCAGTCTTCTGGCACTATACCGACACGGGAGTGTTGAAAGCTCGCTTTTTTACTATCAAATAAATCGGTTGGATTAATAATTGGTGTTGCTAAATTCTTACTGAGTTCTTACCACCCCAATCCAACGCCGGCATCTTTACATCATCACTATACCCGTAACCAACGATGACCTGAAGATCAGAGCCAGAGGCTCTGCAATCTCCTCTCTTGCCTCCCGGAGAATCCTAGGGTAAATCCCGTCCGGCCCAGGGGACTTATCCAGCTTCAAACCCTCGGGAATATCTATCACATCCTCCCTATCTATTTCGATACTTTCCAGTTTGCTACCATGTACCTCAGTGTTCTCCATAACTACATTTACATCACCCTGCGTGAATACCGAAGAGAAATATTTATTCAGTACCTCTCCAATCTCTTCAGGCTCCACGCACAACTTCCCACTGCTGTCTATGACTGGCCCTAATCTTGTCCTAACCAATCTTCTATTCTTAACATATCTAAAGAAAGCTTTAGGATTCTCCTTAATCCTATCAGCCAAAGTCTTCTCGTGTCCCCTCTTAGCTCTCCTCAACTCACTCTTTAGCTCCCTCCTGGCTAATCTATAGCTATCCATTGCACTAACCGAGCCTTCAAGCCTCATCCTGACATAAGCCTCCTTTTTCCTTTTAACCAGCAAATCAACTTTTTTCATACACCAAGGTTCTCTTACTCGACCATTTCCTCCTTGCCTGACAGGGACATACTTATCAAGGACTCGCAGCAGCTGCTCCTTGAATAAGCTCCACATTCCAGATGTTCCCAGTCCCTGTAGTTTCCTAGTCCAATCTATGCACCCTAATTCTCTCCTGATGGCCTCATAATTACCCTTCCCCCAGCTATAACTACTGCCCCCAGCTTCATGCCTATCCCTATCCATCACTAAGGTGAACGTAACCGAATTGTGGTCACTATCATCAAAATGTTCACCAACTTCCAAGTCTAACACCTGGTCTGGCTCATTGCCCAGCACCAAATCCAATGTAGCCTCACCTCTAGTTGGCCTATCTACATACTGAGTCAAAAAACCTTCCTGCACACTTTGTACAAAAACTGACCCCTCTAACGAGCTAGATCTATAGCTATTCCAATCAATATTAGTAAAGTTAAAGTCCCCCATAACAATTACCCTATTACTTTCACTCCTGACCAGAATTGACTTTGCAATCCTTTCCTCAACCTCTCTAGAACTTTTAGGAGGTCTATAAAAGACTCCCAACAGGGTGACCTCTCCTCTCCTGTTTCTAATCTCAGCCCGTACTACCTCAACAGACAAGTCCTCATCAAACTTCCTTTCTGTCACTGTGATACAGTCTTTGACTAATAATGCCACTCCTTCCCCCCTTCTACCTCCTTCTCTACTCTGACTGAAGCATTTGAACCCCGGAACCTGCAACAACCATTCCTGTCCCTGCTCTACCCACGTCTCTGAAATGGCCACAACATCGAAGTTCCAGGTACTGGTCCAAGCTGCAAGTTCCTCCCCCTTATTGCGAATACTCCTTACATTAAAGTAAACGCATTTCAAACCATGCCCTACCCCACCCGTATGCTGCTGTGTTTTACAGCTTTCCTCTATGACCCCCTTACTCTCATCCCTCTTAGCACCGCAACTACTTAGGATCCCACCCCACCCCGAATCAGTTTAAAGCCCCCTGCATAGCCTTAGCAAATTTTCCCCCCAAGATATTAGTTCCCCTCTGGTTCAGGTGTAGACCATCTCTCTTGTAGAGGTCCCACCTATCCCAGAATGAGTCCCAGTTGTTCAGCAACCTGAACCCCTCCCTCCTGCACCATCCCCGCAGCCACGAGTTCAAACATTCCCTCTCTCTATTCTTCTCTAAACTATCCCTTGGCACAGGCAAGAGTCCAGAGATAACCACTCTGCCAGTTTTTGCCCTAAGCTTCCACCCCAACTCCATAAATTTCTGTTTAATATCCCCTTCCCTCGTCCTTCCTATATCATGTGTCCCTACATGAACTATGACTTGGGGTTGACTCCCCTCTCCCTTAAGAATCTTAAAACCCGATCTGCGACATCCTGGACCCCAGCCCCTGGGAGGCAACACACCAGCCCTGAGTCACTTTTATTACTATTTACTCTCCTATCTGTCCCTCTAACTATGGAGTCTCCAATTACTAGGCCCAATCTCTTATTCCCCCTACCCACCTGAGCAATCTCAGCAGGTTCACCCCCAGAGACCTGCTCCCTTTGGTCATCTCCAGTTGATTCTTCCTCAACTGTAGCCTCCAAGACAGAAAATTTGTTTTGGAGGGGAACAGCCTCAGGGGATTGTCTACCCGATTGCTTCTTACCCCTCCTCCGAATAGTTACCCAAGAATCACTTTTAGGAGTGACTATCTCTTTGTTACTCCTGCCAATATCCTCCTCAACCTCTCGAATTATCCTGAGTTCCTCTAATTCCAGCTCCAGCTCCTTAACACAATCCTCAAGGAGCTGCAAATGGGCACACTTCCTGCAGGTATAATCAGCAGGAACACTACTGGTGTCCCTCACCTCGTACATACTACAGGAGTTGCAACGTACTGCCTGCACTGCCATCCCTGATACTTTAATTTACTTTCAGGAGAGAGAAAAAAAACTTCCCACACACATTTATTATTAGGTTAGAGGAGGGGGGAGGGTGGGATACTCTACCTGTGTAGAGTATCGGGTTTCCTCTCTGGACCAATTTATAGAGACAGAGAAAACTACAACTACCGTAGCCTCCTAATGACGACTTCCGGTTTCTAGTTAGTTTAAATAAAAACGGCAAAAACTACCCCCGCTCGCTATTTTAAACAAAGAGAAAAGTTAAAAAACTACTTAACACACGAACTTCACGCTTTCCCAAATCGCTGCCTCTCCGTGCTGCTCCAAAGGAACAAATCACTTGTGCAGGTGCACAAGTCTTTGTAGGTGGCAGAGCAGGTGGAGAAGGTTGTGAAGAAAGCATATGGTATGCTAGCCTTTATAGGAAGGGGTATAGAGTACAAGAGCTGGCCTTTAATGTTGCAGCTGTATAAAACGTTGGTTAGACCTCATTTGGAATACTGCATCCAGTTCTGGTCACCTTACTACCGGAAGGGCGTGGAGACTGTGGAGAGAGTACAGAGGAAGTTTACTAGGATGCTGCCTGGTATGGAAGGTTTGATTTACGAGGAGAGGTTAGGCAAATTGGGACTGTTTTCCTTAGAAAGACGTAGACTTAGATGAGATCTAATAGAGGTGTACAAGATTATGAGGAGTATAGATAGAGTAAACAGGGTTAAACTTTCTCCTAGGATGGACTCAAATAGCACAAGGAGTCACGGGGTGAGGGGGTAAGGTATAATTTGGATGCTAGAGGGAGTTTTTTCACACAGAGGATGGTGGGGGTATGGATCGCGCTGCCAAGTAAAGTGGTGGATGCAGGCACTCTGGAGTTATTTAAGAGATACTTAGATGGGCACATGAACAGAACGGGAATGGAGGGATATAGAAAACTGATTTAAAATAGGCATCATGAGCTGTGGGAGTTCTCTGTAAAGTGTGTAAATTATTGATGATATTGATGTATTTGTTTTATCCTACAGCTACTTTGGTCTGCCTTGTTGTCTAACAAGGGGCATACACACTATGGGTTGTGAGAGGGCTGCTCTTGGATTTTTTTTGAGTGTAGCCTAGTGCTTCACATCGTTAGTGTACATTTGATCTGGACCATTTGATGGGCAACATGACAGCTCAGTGACTATTGCTGTGCTATGCAGATACATGGATTTGGACCTGTGTCTGTGGGAGTTTGCGCATTCTCCCCGTGCTTGCGTAGATTTTCTCCGGGTGCTCTGGTTTCCTCCCACATCCCAAGGACGTGCTCTTAGGCAGATTGGCAGAACAAATTCTCCCTATACTGTCTCAAATTTGGTTTCAATCTATAAATCTATAAACATAGACAGGAATCACAGGTAGAAGTGGGAACATCGAAATGGCAGCGTGGCCTTGTTGGGCCAAAGGGCCTGTTTCCCGTGCTGTTTTGTTCTTCTTTGTTCTACTCCAGTTTCCTCCCACAGTGCAAAGATGTGCAGGTTAGGTGCATTAACTGTGCTAAGTTCTCCCTCAGTTACCCAAACTGTCACTGGAATGGACGACTAGGGGATTTTCACAGTAACTTCATTGCAGTGTCTATGTCAGCCTACTTGTGACTAATAAATAAACTTTAAACTTTTAAACTTACCCAGCTGCAGATTAGTAAGAGCCAAGGTATTGAAATCCCCAATAGAGGCAACAATGCTGACACTGGAATTTAAATACATAAAACACATAGCATAAAACTCAACTCATCTTTGTTCCCCAATCATCCTCCATTCAAGACTCCTCCTTTCTTTCTCATTACACTATCAGCAGGACACTATATTGCCTTCTCTTTCATACGTTCATCTAGATTCCTTTTAAATGCATCTATAATATTCACCTCCCCTATAAGGATGAGTTCCACTAAACAGTCCTAATTTTAAAGGTCTCTATCGAATCACTGCTGTGTCCCTCAGCCTTGAGACTCTGTTCATCCTTTTCTGATGGATATAACCTCTGTTTTGGTATCATGTTTGCAAGTATTTTTGTCAGTGCCTCTATATCCTATCACTCTAGGAATAAACCTGAGCCTAGTTTTCTTTCTTCATGGCCTGATTGAGCTGTGCCACTACTTCCAGCAATTTTTGTATTTGTACTCTTAGATTTCTCCGCTCTTTATTTCTCAAATAATGTTTGGCCTCTTTATTCCTATTATCAAATTATAATTCCCACATTTAACCAAGCTGAAATGAATTTGTCAATTACATTCTCATTCTGGTAGTTTATTAACATTTTTTTGCATGCCTCCTGAGTTTTGATCATCTCCTCAATTTGGTGTCATTCACGCTTTTAGAATTTTTGTTTTTGATTCCAAAGACAATCATTAATATAAACTTTAGATTATTGGTCTCAGCATTGATTCTTGTGGAATACCATTTCCCCTCTTCTGCTAATCTAAATAGCTACCTCTATCCCTGGTCTCTGCTTTCAGTTTTGCAGTCAGCTAGCTATCCACCTGTTTGCTCTATGTTTCCTGACTGCACATGCTCTGACCTTATTCATTAGTCCATTAAATGGTATCTTATCAAAGACCTTTGGAAATCTAAATACATTACATCTACCACATCAGATTTGAGCAAACTAAGGCCCATGGAAGTTTCTAATCTGGTCCACAGCTTTCCGGAAAAAGCACACAACCAGACCGATTAATTGAATGATTGACAGTGATGAATATCTATGTGAGGCGTGAATGTTCCTCGTGCCTAGCAGACTAGCATAGGAGACATAGTGAAAATAACATTTCTATGGAGGATATAAAGTGCTTTAAGGCCAAGGGAAGTAGTTCCAGATAAGTTGGAATTGGCCAATGATCGGAGACCAGAGACTGATTTTACTTTGGGAGAACCTGCAGTTGCCATGTTAAATGGAAAAGCAGTGAATGCAACACAAGGTAAATGTGCATTCTTAGATTATTGCAATTTTGTATTTTGGTTTTGTAAATATATAGGTTGGAATTTTCTCCCCAAAATTTTGAGAGTTAAATGGGCAAGAAAATGGGAGGTTTCGTATTCCATCACGGCATTCTTGACTCTATCCTGGATCTTGCTGGGATCTCAGCTCCTCCACCAGACATCGCCGGCCTCTTAGCATTTCCCGGATATTGCCAGTTTTTCATCCCTCCCCTAGGCATTCGTCCTTGCAGAGTTAACCCCATCAGTAGTTTGGCAGCTAACCCCATTAGCTGCCAGACTACATGGCAGCTAATGTGTAAACCTGGATGTGCTGAGTACCTCCTTTGCCATCCTGCCCTGTTGCTGGACCCTCACTAGCACCGCCTGTCCTCAACCTCTGGCTCATCCTCAATCTCTTCCTTCACATCCTCCTGTGCCACTCCTCATCCTCCCACTCCTGCTCCTCTATGTCCTCCAGGAAGTCTCCCAGCTGCTGCCCCAGATTGTGGAGCACACAGCAGGTCACCATGATGCGGGAGATCCTCATGGGGCTGGACTGATGGGTATCAGAATCAGATCTTCAGGAACTTGTTCCACTGCTCAATGACAAACTGAGTGGCAGCATGGGCCTCACTGTAACGGGTCTCCGCTTCGGTCTCTGGCCTCCGCACTGGTGTCATCAGCTAAGTCTATCGACACTCGTGGCCATGGCCCAATGTGCCTCCAGAATGTCAGCAACATCCTCAGCTGTAACCTGCTGTGCCGCTGCCATGGCCCGCTGTGACTCCAGGATGGCTTGCAGCCTGTCACCCATGGGGATAACTTTCTGACACAGGCTTTCCCTGGTGGACGTCACCCTTGCAATGTTGGCCTGGGTACCAGGCTGTGCCTTGCCCCCACGAACCATCCCAGGAGCCTGGCTGATTCTCAGACAGCACCGGAATGTCCAAACTCCAGAGCATGTAGCTGTTGTGCACACTTCCAGGTGGTGCGAACACACATTCATGATGTTCATCCTGTGATCACGCACAACCTGCACATTCAAGAAGTTTACGTAATTGCCAGCCTGGGCATACTGGCTATCCATGGCCTGGCAGATGCACTTGGACATAGATAGACAGATTTTTTTTAAGTTTATTTATTTATGTTACAAGTAGGCTTACATTCACACTTCAATGAAGTTACTGTGAAAATACCCTAGTCGCCACACTCAGGCGCCTGTTTGGGTAGACTGAGAGAGAATTTAACATCGCCAATGTGTCTAATCAGCAAGTCTTTCAGACTGTGGGACGAAACTGGAGAATGTAGAGCAAACCCATGGAGACACAGAAAGAATGTACAGACTCTGCACAGGCAATGATTCAAGGCTGGAAATGAGCCTGGGTTCCTGGCACTGTGATACAGCAACGCTAAGCACTGTGCCACCATGCCGCTCCACTGGATGCCTAGAAGGACCTAGTGGCGTCAAAGTTGAGGCTGCCATGAGAGGGTGTCCTTCTGAGCCTCAAGGTGCCAAGTCCACAAGGACCTCATACGAATGCTGTACAGTCTCCTGACTTAGCCAGAATCTGGGGCAGCGTGCAGCTTCTGTCATTCCTTTAAAGGACCTGCTGCTCCTGTGGACTCTGAGTCTCTGCCTCCTCCTTCCCCTAGATCCCCGGCAGAAGGAATGCACTGCCATGTTCCAGCTCTGACCAGGAGCACACTGTCCCCCTGCTTTGGCATCTGGCCCTGGCTGGCCCTTGCAATGGCTGGTCAACCCCCTCCTTATCTTCCTCAGTGGCTACTATAATGATGACCATCTCAGTCAGACAAGGAGGGTCAGCTTCCCGACTCTCAGAAAGTGAACTTCCATTGAAGGCAACACTGTTGAGTCCATGCAGTGTCGGGAGACATGTTAACACCTGCAGATCCTTGATTCAGGCAGTAGCTGCCAGACCTGCTACCTCTTACTGTTTGTGGAGCCTGGGATGCAAGATCTGCAGTCAGTCGCAGTGCCTATCCAGGAGATAGATTACAGGACAAACAGGTTGATATACATGGGGTTGGTGGTGGACCTCGTATAACACTCCTCCAGGATCTTGCTACAGGCAGGGCAATGCACCCACCATAAGCCTGAACCCTTAAACTGACAAGGGCCCTCCCAAACCCCAGCACAATTGCAATCCCCCCCACCTCACTCCACAACTTTGCAGCGTCTGGATATCCCAACCCCACACTCTGGGCTACCTTGTTGCTCCCCTTCACTATTGCTGCTCTGAGCCCAGACTTTTATAGACCAGCTGTAAATGATGCTGATATGACATCACATCGGAGAGGGAGAAAAGGTATGGGGGGAGGGAATTAGATATAGCCCTCGGGGCTACAGGAATCAAGGGATATGGGGGGAAGGGGGGAATCAGGATATTGAATTTGAAGCTAAGCCACGATTAAATTGAATGACGGAGCAGGCTCAAAGGGCCAAATGGCCCACTCCTGCTTCTAGTTTCTATGTTTCTAAAGGGCTATGCTGAACTCACGAATGATATGGTAGCCTATTCAAATGCATATTAATTGAAATTGCGCCCAGTCTGGACACAATGCATATCGCACTGAGAAAAATTGACTGAGAGACCCACAGAAGGCCCGATGCCATGCACATTTCATGTTTCAGTGCTTCTGTGAATATTTCCTGCCCGTTATACTACTCGATCAGCACACAACAGGACAGAAAAATGACACTGCACAGATTGTGATTTAAATAAATTAAGTTTTGATAAACTTTATGAAAAATCAACTCTTATAATCGTTTCCCAAATTTTCTCGTTCCCTCAATGAAGCTGCTATTTCTTGCTGCAAACTCGTGCCATGCACTCCTGGTAGTTCAAGATCCGAACCTGGGGCTATAATGTCTGTATTGGCATCATAATATACTGAAAAATGTCTTTACTACGAGAATGGTTATGTACCTAAAACCTATTAAAAATCTTGCATTTGTATCCTCATTCTGTTTTCTTTCCCACTTTTTATATCATAAATTCTGAAAGCCACATTTATAATTGCACAAGGGAAGTGAAACTTCAATTAACTAGAGAGATGCAAAAAGTTGGGGTTGTTCTTAGGAGCAAAGGAAGAGCAGATTTAATGGAGACATTCAAAATCATGAAAGATTTTGATTAAGAGAATAAGGCGGAATTGTTTCAGCTGGCAGTAATCTCTGCAACCAGAGGACACAGATTTAAGGCATTTGATAAAAAAAACAGAGGTAGCAGATTTGTATATCCAGCAAAAAAATTGATCTATAATTCTGCTGAACAAGAAATTGAAATATCAAAGCATAAATAGTGCTACCTGTACAGTGTTCCAAAATGTGCGTGAGTGAAGGTCTTCACAAACAAGCTTGGTTTAATGTTTTGAGATGGACATCTCAGTGATTAGTTGGTATTACGCTTCCGAAAATTAGAGTTGAAAAATCATCTTTTGCTACTACCAGAGGTGCAGTTATAGTTTGGATTTTTAGAAGAGAGATGATGATATAATAGAAAGTGAAGAGTGTGTCATTTTAGGTTAGGGTTTTGTGTTTTGAGGAAATTGAAAATTAGGAATGTGTTCCCGAATAGATGTGGAATAGTTTATATATGCATTTGGCAGGAATGCTTTAAAACGTGCTTTGAGATTATTAAACCCAGTTCAAAGAATGAGAGGTGGAGAGGGAATACAGATCACTGTACTCCTCACAAGGTGTGATAGCTGCATTTGAGATGTTTTTTGTCTCTCTAAACTTTTCTTTACTGTTCTTCTTTTGATGGTTCTTGCAAACCAGAAACTAGATCACAATAAAGCAGCATTTATATTGACAAGAGAAAAGCAAAAAACTGTGGCTACTGGAAATAAGAAATAAAAATAGAAAATGCTGGAAATACTCAGCAAGTCAGGCAGTATTTGTGGAGAGAGAAAAAGGACAATGACAGATTTTGGTACCATTTTAAAGGTGCAGCAATAGTGAAGGGGAGCAAGAAGGTAAGTAGTTCACACTAAAGCAAAAGAATGTGAAGAGGATGCATTTAGTTTTGTTATTGTATGCAATAAGTCATTATGATATATAATTATCATGATAATAAATCTTTCATGTTTATTTGCGCCAAAATGTATCTTTATTATAAGTGTTCACTTCAGGAGCATTTATGGTCAGCCCTCCCAATATAATTTCCGTAGCCAAATGTGGTCCTCAAGCCATAAAGTTTTTCTATCCCTCTGCTACATTATGATTGTACACTCTGTATACCTTATTCAAATAATTCAACTTCTCCTTTGAAATCCATGCTACCAATTCATTAATGTATTTTTGATTACCAGTCGTTTTTCTATTTTCTCAGAGTCATAAGAATCACTCCTAAAAATGATTCTTGGGTAACTATTAGGAAGAGGGGTAAGAAGCAATCGGGTAGACAATCCCCTTGGGCTGTTCCCCTCCAAAACAAATTTTCTGTCCTGGAGGCTACAGTTGAGGAAGAATCTACTGGAGATGACCAAAGGGAGCAGGTCTCTGGGGGTGAGCCTGCTAAGAATGCTCAGGTGGGTAGGGGGAATAAGAGATTGGGCCTGGTAATTGGAGACTCCATAGTTAGCGGAACAGATAGGAGAGTAAATAGTAATAAAAGGGACTCAGGGCTGGTGTGTTGCCTCCCAGGGGCTGGGGTCCAGGATGTCGCAGATCGGGTTTTTAAGATTCTTAAGGGAGAGGGGAGTCAGCCCCAAGTCATAGTTCATGTAGGGACACATGATATAGGTAGGACAAGGGAAGGGGATATTAAACAGAAATTTATGGAGTTGGGGTGGAAGCTTAGGGCCAAAACTGGCAGAGTGGTTATCTCTGGATTCTTGCCTGTGCCAAGGGATAGTTTAGAGAAGAACAGAGAGAGGGAATGTTTGTACTCGTGGCTGCGGGGATGGTGCAGGAGGGAGGGGTTCAGGTTCCTGAACAATTGGGATTCATTCTGGGATAGGTCGGACCTCTACAAGAGAGATGGTCTACACCTGAACCAGAGGGGAACTAATATCTTGGGGGGAAAATTTGCTAAGGCTATGCAGGGGGCTTTAAACTGATTCAGAGGGGGGGTGGGATCCTGAGTAGTTGGGGTGCTAAGAGGGATGAGAGTAAGGGGTCATAGAGGAAAGCTGTAAAACACAGCAGCATACGGGTGGAGTAGGGCATGGTTTGAAATGCGTATACTTTAATGCAAGGAGTATTCGCAATAAGGTGGAGGAACTTGCAGCTTGGACCAGTACCTGGAACTTCGATGTTGTGGCCATTTCAGAGACTTGGGTAGAGCAGGGACAAGAATGGATGTTGCAGGTTCCGGGGTTCAAATGCTTCAGTCGGAGGAGAGAAGGAGGTAGAAGGGGGGGAGGAGTGGCATTATTAGTCAAAGACTGTATCACAGTGACAGAAAAGAAGTTTGATGAGGACTTGTCTGTTGAGGTAGTATGGGCTGAGATTAGAAACAGGAGAGGAGAGGTCACCCTGTTGGGAGTCTTTTATAGACCTCCTAAAAGTTCTAGAGAGGTAGAGGAAAGGATTGCAAAGTCAATCCTGGACAGGAGTGAAAGTAATAGGGTAATTGTTATGGGGGACTTTAACTTTACTAATATTGATTGGAATAGCTATAGCTATAGCTGAGATTAGAAACAGGAGAGGAGAGGTCACCCTGTTGGGAGTCTTTTACAGACCTCCTAATAGTTCTAGAGAGGTTGAGGAAAGGATTGCGAAGTCAATTCTGATTAGGAGTGAAAGTAGTAGGGTAATTGTGATGGGGGACTTTAACTTTGCTAATATTGATTGGAATAGCTATAGCTCTAGCTCGTTAGAGGGGTCAGTTTTCGTACAGAGTGTGCAGGAAGGTTTTTTGACTCAGTATGTAGATAGGCCAACTAGAGGTGAGGCTACATTGGATTTGGTGCTGGGCAATGAGCCAGACCAGGTGTTAGGCTTGGAAGTTAGTGAACATTTTGGTGATAGTGACCACAATTCGGTTACGTTCACCTTAGTGATGGACAGGGATAGGCATGAAGCTGGGGGCTGTAGTTATAGCTGGGGGAAGGGTAATTATGAGGCCATCAGGAGAGAATTAGGGTGCATAGATTGGACTAGGGAACTACAGGGACTGGGAACATCTGGAATGTGGTGCTTATTCAAGGAGCAGCTGCTGAGAGTCCTTGATAAGTATGTCCCTGTCAGGCAGGGAGGAAATGGACGAGTAAGAGAGCCTTGGTGTACGAAAAGAGTTGATTTGCTGGTTAAGAAGAAAAAGGAGGCTTATGTCAGGATGAGGCTTGAAGGCTCAGGTAGTGCAATGGATAGCTATAGATTAGCTAGGAAGGAGGTAAAAAGTGAATTGAGGAGAGCTAAGAGGGGACACGAGAAGATGTTGGCTGATAGGATTAAGGAGAATCCTAAAGCTTTCTTTCGATATGTTAAGAATAGAAGATTGGTTAGGGCAAGATTAGGGCCAGTCATAGATAGCAGTGGGAAGTTGTGCGTGGAGCCTGAAGAGATTGGCGAGGCACTGAATAAATATTTCTCTTCGGTATTCACGCAGAGTGCTGGAAATGTAGCTGTGGAGAGCACTGAGGTACAGGGTTGCAAATTGGGGAGTATTGTAGTAGATAGGGAGGATGTGTTAGAAATTCTCGAGGGTTTGAAGTTGGATAAGTCCCCTGGGCCGGACGGGATTTACCCTAGGATTCTCTGGGAGGCAAGAGAGGAGATTGCAGAGCCTCTGGCTCTGATCTTCAGGTCCTCGTTGGTTACGGGTGTGGTTCCGGAGGACTGGAGGATGGCGAATGTGGTCCCATTGTTTAAGAAGGGGAAGAGAGACCTTCCTGGGAATTATAGGCCAGTGAGTCTTACTTCTGTGGTGGGCAAGGTATTGGAGAGAATTATTAGGGATAGGATTTATAGTTATTTAGAGAGAAATGAATTGATTGGGGATAGTCAGCATGGTTTCGTGAAGGGTAGGTCATGCCTTACTAACCTCATTGAGTTTTTGAGAAAGTGACCAGAGAGGTGGATGGGGGTAAGGCGGTTGATGTAGTATATATGGACTTTAGTAAGGCTTTTGATAAGGTGGCCCATGGAAGACTTCTACAGAAAATGCAGATGTGTGGAATAGAGGGTGATTTAGCTAATTGGATTAGAATTGGCTGGCAGATAGAAGACAGAGGGTGGTGGTTGATGGGAGATATTCATCGTGGAGTTCGGTGACGAGTGGTGTGCCTCAGGGGTCTGTTTTGGGGCCCCTGCTGTTTGTAATTTTTATAAATGATCTGGATGAGGGTATTGAGGGATGGATCAGTAAATTTGCAGATGATACTAAAGTTGGTGGTGTGGTAGATAGTGAAGAGGGGTGTTTTAGTTTACAGAGTGACTTGGACAAGTTGCAGAGCTGGGCCGAGAGGTGGCAAATGGAGTTTAATGTGGAAAAGTGTGAGGTAATGCACTTTGGCAGGAACAATAAATGTGTAGAGTATAGGGCTAATGGTAGGGCTCTTAATAGTGTTGAGGAACAGAAGGATCTTGGTGTATGTGTCAATAGATCCCTGAAAGTAGGCAGTCAAGTGGATAAAGTTGTTAAGAAGGCTTATGGAGTCTTAGCTTTTATTGGTAGGGGGATTGAATTTAGGAGCCGCAGCATCATGTTGCAGCTGTACAAAACTCTAGTGCGGCCGCACTTGGAGTATTGTGTGCAGTTCTGGTCGCCACATTATAAGAAAGATGTGGAGGCATTGGAGAGGGTACAGAGGAGGTTTACTAGGATGTTGCCTGGTATGGAGGGCAGGTCCTATGAAGAGAGGTTGAAGGATTTGAGGTTGTTTTCGTTAGAAAGGAGGCGGCTAAGGGGGGATCTTATTGAAACATATAAGATAATTAGAGGTTTGGATAGGGTGGACAGTGATAGCCTTTTTCCTAGGATGGAAAAAGCTAGCACGAGGGGACACAACTTTAAATTAAGGGGTATGAGTTATAGGACGGATATCAGAGGTAGGTTCTTTACTCAAAGAGTGATTAGGGAGTGGAATGCCCTGCCTGCAGCTGTTGTAGATGCGCCAAGTTTGGTGGCGTTTAAGAGGTTAGTTGATAAGTATATGGATGAGAAGGGAATGGTTTAGTTAGGAGGGGCATTGCTTTTTATTTTGGTCGGCACAACATCGAAGGCCGAAGGGCCTGTTCTGTGCTGTATTGTTCTATGTTCTAATTCGGTTACGTTCACCTTAGTGATGGATAGGGATAGGCATGAAGATGGGGGCAGTAGTTATAGCTGGGGGAAGGGTAATTATGAGGCCATAAGGAGAGAATTAGGGTGCATAGATTGGACTAGGAAACTACAGGGACTGGGAACATCTGGAATGTGGAGCTTATTCAAGGAGCAGCTGCTGCGAGTCCTTGATAAGTATGTCCCTGTCAGGCAAGGAGGAAATGGTCGAGTAAGAGAACCTTGGTGTACGAAAAAAGTTGATTTGCTGGTTAAAAAGAAAAAGGAGGCTTATGTCAGGATGAGGCTTGAAGGCTCGGTTAGTGCAATGGATAGCTATAGATTAGCCAGGAGGGAGCTAAAGAGTGAGTTGAGGAGAGCTAAGAGGGGACACGAGAAGACTTTGGCTGATAGGATTAAGGAGAATCCTAAAGCTTTCTTTAGATATGTTAAGAATAGAAGATTGGTTAGGGCAAGATTAGGGCCAGTCATAGACAGCAGTGGGAAGTTGTGCGTGGAGCCTGAAGAGATTGGAGAGGCACTGAATAAATATTTCTCTTCGGTATTCACGCAGGGTGATGTAAATGTAGTTATGGAGAACACTGAGGTACAGGGTTGCAAACTGGAAAGTATTGAAGTAGATAGGGAGGATGTGCTAGATATTCTCGAGGGTTTGAAGTTGGATAAGTCCCCTGGGCCGGACGGGATTTACCCTAGGATTCTCTGGGAGGCAAGAGAGGTGATTGCAGAGCCTCTGGCTCTGATCTTCAGGTTGTCGTTGGTTACGGGTATGGTTCTGGAAGACTGGAGGATAGCGAATGTGGTCCCATTGTTCAAGAAGGGGAAGAGAGACCTTCCAGGGAATTATAGGCCAGTGAGTCTTACTTCTGTTGTGGGCAAAGTATTGGAGAGAATTATTAGGGATAGGATTTATAGTTATTTAGAGAGAAATGAATTGATTGGGGATAGTCAGCATGGTTTTGTGAAGGGTACGTCGTGCCTTACTAACCTCATTGAGTTTTTTGAAAAAGTGACTAAAGAGGTGGATGGGGGTAAGGCGGTTGATGTGGTATATATGGACTTTAGTAAGGCGTTTGATAAGGTGGCCCATGGAAGACTTCTGCAGAAAATGCAGATGTATGGGATAGAGGGTGATTTAGCTAATTGGATTAGGAATTGGCTAGCAGATAGAAGACAGAGGGTGGTGGTTGATGGGAGATATTCATCTTGGAGTTCGGTGACAAGTGGTGTACCTCAGGGGTCTGTTTTGGGGCCCCTGCTGTTTGTAATTTTTATAAATGATCTGGATGAGGGTATTGAAGGATGGATTAGTAAATTTGCAGATGACACTAAAGTCGGTGGAGTGGTAGATAGTGAAGAGGGGTGTTATAGTTTGCAGAGAGACTTGGACAAGTTGCAGAGCTGGGCCGAGAGGTGGCAAATGGAGTTTAATGTGGAAAAGTGTGAGGTAATGCACTTTGGCAGGAATAATAAATGTGTAGAGTATAGGGCTAATGGTAGGATTCTTAATAGTGTTGATGAACAGAGGGATCTTGGTGTATATGTGCATAGATCCCTGAAAGTAGGCAGTCAAGTCGATAAGGTTGTTAAGAAGGCATATGGAGTCTTAGCTTTTATTGGTAGGGGGATTGAATTTCGGAGCCGCAACGTCATGTTGCAACTGTACAAAACTCTAGTGCGGCCGCACTTGGAGTATTGTGTGCAGTTCTGGTCCCCACATTATAAGAAAGATGTGGAGGCATTGGAGAGGGTATAGAGGAGGTTTACCAGGATGTTGCCTGGTACGGAGGGCAGGTCTTATGAAGAGAGACTGAGGGATTTGAGGTTGTTTTCGTTGGAGAGGAGGCGGCTAAGAGGAGACCTTATCGAAGCACATAAGATGATTAGAGATTTTGATAGGGTGGACAGTGATAGCCTTTTTCCTATGATGGAGAAAGCTAGCACGAGGGGACACAGCTTTAAATTAAGGGGTGATAGTTATAGGACGGATATCAGAGGTAGGTTCTTTACCCAGAGGGTGGTTAGGGAGTGGAATGCCCTGCCTGCGGCAGTTGTAGATGCGCCAAGTTTGGTGGCGTTTAAGAGGTTAGTTGATAAGTTTATGGAAGAGAAGGAAATGGTTTAGTTTGGAGGGTCATTGCTTTTTATAATGGTCGGCGCAACATCGAAGGCCGAAGGGCCTGTTCTGCACTGTAATGTTCTATGTTCTATGTTTATAAAGTTGTTGAGGTTTACAGCATCGAAACAGGCCCTTTGGCCCAACTTGTCCATGCTGTCCTTTTTTTTAAACCCCCAAGCTAATTCCAATTACCAGCATTTGACCAATATCCCTCTATACCCATCATACCCATGTAACTATCTAAATGCTTTCTAAAAGACAAAATTGTACCCGCCTCTACTACTATCTCTAGCAGCTTGTTCCAGACACCCACCACCTTCTATGTGAAAAACATGCCCCTCTGGATACTTCTGTATCTGTCCCGTGTCACCTTAAACCTATGCCCTCCACTTCGAGACTCCCCTACCTTTGGGAAAATACATTGACTATCTAGCTGATCTGTGCCCTCATTATTTTATAGACCTTTTTCGGATCACCCGTCAGCCTCCTGCACTACAGAGAAAAAAGTCCCAGTCTATCTAGTCATTCCTTAAACTCAATCTGTCAAGTCCTAGTAGCATCGTAGTAAATCTTTTCTGCACTCTTTCTAGTTTAATAATACTCTTTCTATAATAGGGTGACCAGAATTGCAAACAGTATTCCAAGTGTGCCATTACCAATGTCTTGTACAACTTCAACAAGACATTCCAACTTCTGTATTCAATGTTCTGACCAATGAAACCAAACATGCCAAATGCCTTCTTCACCACTCTGTCCACCTGTGAGTCCACTTTCAAGGAGCTATGAACATGTACCCCTAGATCTCTTTGTTCTGTAACTCTTCCCAATGTCCTACCATTAACTGAATAAGTCTAGCCCTGGTTCAAACCTAGCATTTGTCTAAATTAAATTCCATCTGCCATTTGTCAGCTCATTGGTCCATTTCATCAATAACCCATTGCAATTGAAGATAACTCTCTTCACTGTCCACTATACCACCAATCTTAGTGTCAACTGCAAACTTACTAACCATGCCTCCTATATTCTCAATGAAATTATTAATATAAATAACAAATAACAGTGGACCTGGCACTGATCCCTGAGCCACACTGCTTGTCACAGGCCTTTAGTTTGAAAAACAACTCTACAACCACCCTCTAGCTTCAGTCAAGAAGCCAATTTTACGTTAATTTAGATACCTCACCCTGGATCCCAAGAGATTTAATCTTATACAACAACCTACAATGCAGTACCTTGCCAAAGACCTTGCTAAAATACATGTTGACAACAGCAACTGCATTGCCCTCATCTACCTTCTTAGTCATCTATTCAAAAAGTTCAATCAAATTCGTGAGACATGATTTTCCATTCAAAAAACCATGCTGACTGTCCCTAATCAGTCATTGCACTTCTAAATGCCTAGATCCCGTTTCTCAAAATACCTTCCAATAATTTACCCAGCACAGATGTGAGGCTCACTGGCCTGTAGTTCCCAGGCTTTTCCCTACAACCGTTTTCAAACAAAGGCACCACATTTGCCATTCTGCAATCTTCAGGCACCTCACCCATGACTATCGATGATTCAAATATCTCACCTAGGGGACCTGCAATTTCCTCCCTAGTCTCCTACAATGTCCTAGGATACACTTCATCAGGTCCAGGGGATTTATTGGCCTTGATGGCTTTAAGACTTCCAGCACCTCCTTCTCTGTAATATGTACACTCCTCAAGACATGACTATTTATTTCCCCAGTTTCCCTAACATCCATGTTTTCTCAATAGTAAATACTGATGAGAAATATTCTTTCAGGATCTCACCCATCTCTTGTGGATCCCCACATTGATAAGCTTGTTGAACTTTAGGATGCCCTACTCTCTCCCTTGTTACTCTTTTGCTCTTTATGTATTTGTAGAAGCTCTTTGGATTCTCCTTTGCCTTATCTGTCAAAACAATCTCGTTTCTTCTTTTTGCCCTCCTGATTTCTCTCTTAACTCTACTCCTACATCCGCATGCTCTTCAAGGGAATTCACTTGATCCCAGCTGCTGGTGCATATCATGTGCCTCTTTCTTCTTCTTGACCAGGACCTCAGTATCCCGAGTCATCCAGGATTCCCCACTTGTGCCACCTTGCTCTTCACTCTAAAAGGAACGTGTTTATCCTGAACCCTGGTTAACACACTTCTGAAAGCATGCCACTTGTCAGACGTTCCTCTGCCTTTCCACAGACTCCCCAATTAACTTTTGAAAGTTCCTGCCAGATACTGTTAAAATTGGCCTTGCCCCAATTTAGAATTTTAACTTTTGGGCCAGACCTATCATTCTCCATAGCTATCTTAAAACCAATAGAATTATGGTCACTGGTCTCAGAGTGACCCTTCACTAACACTTTTTTCACCTGCCCTTCCTTATTTCTCAAAAGGAGGTCAAATTTTGCCCCCTCTCTAGTCGAGCCATTCACATACTGAATGAGAAATTCCTCCTGAATAAAACAAATTTTTCTCCATTCAATCTTCTAATACCGTGGCTGTCCCAGTCAATATTGGGAAAGTTAAAATCTCTATTACCACACTATTTTTCTTGGGGCTATCTGTAATCTCCTTACATATTTGCTCCTCAATTTCCCACCGACTATTTGGGGGCCTCTCATACAACCATATCAAAGTGATTTCCCCCTTCTTATTTTTCAGTTCTACCCATATAGACTCAGTTGTTGAACCTCTGGTAAGAATTCCATTATAGAACATAGAACATAGAACATAGAACAATACAGCACAGAACAGGCCCTTCGGCCTTCGATGTTGTGCCGACCAAAAATAAAAAGCAATGCCCCTCCTAACTAAACCATTCCCTTCTCTTCCATATACTTATCAACTAACCTCTTAAACGCCACCAAACTTGGCGCATCTACAACAGCTGCAGGCAGGGCATTCCACTCCCTAATCACTCTTTGAGTAAAGAACCTACCTCTGATATCCGTCCTATAACTCATACCCCTTAATTTAAAGTTGTGTCCCCTCGTGCTAGCTTTTTCCATCCTAGGAAAAAGGCTATCACTGTCCACCCTATCCAAACCTCTAATTATCTTATATGTTTCAATAAGATCCCCCCTTAGCCGCCTCCTTTCTAACGAAAACAACCTCAAATCCTTCAACCTCTCTTCATAGGACCTGCCCTCCATACCAGGCAACATCCTAGTAAACCTCCTCTGTACCCTCTCCAATGCCTCCACATCTTTCTTATAATGTGGCGACCAGAACTGCACACAATACTCCAAGTGCGGCCGCACTAGAGTTTTGTACAGCTGCAACATGATGCTGCGGCTCCTAAATTCAATCCCCCTACCAATAAAAGCTAAGACTCCATAAGCCTTCTTAACAACTTTATCCACTTGACTGCCTACTTTCAGGGATCTATTGACACATACACCAAGATCCTTCTGTTCCTCAACACTATTAAGAGCCCTACCATTAGCCCTATACTCTACACATTTATTTTTCCTGCCAAAGTGCATTACCTCACACTTTTCCACATTAAACTCCATTTGCCACCTCTCGGCCCAGCTCTGCAACTTGTCCAAGTCACTCTGTAAACTAAAACACCCCTCTTCACTATCTACCACACCACCAACTTTAGTATCATCTGCAAGTATTATCTTTCTAGCTATAACTTTAAGATGAGCGGACTAAACATCTCTGGTTAGATTCTATTTTTCTCCTTAATATTATTATGTTAACAAACTAAAATTACACACTTGATGAAAACAAAGGTCCAGTCAACTTTCAACTGCTAATCCAGCCAGTATCAAACTTCTCAGATAACAAAGCAGTTCCTTCTCAAATACAAGACTTGGACTGACAAGTAGCAAGCAAAATTTGCATCACATGTGCCAGGCAATGACCATTTCCAATAAGAGTGACTCCAATCATCTCCCTTTAACATTCATCAACATGCCATTACCATCACAGAATTCCTCTCAACAACGTGGGACTCACCATTGACCAGAGACTTACATGGACTAGCATTGTAAATACTGTGGCCTATCAGCAGTAAGAAGTCTCACAATACCAGGTTGAAATCCAGCAGGTTTATCTGGTAGCAACTTTTGTGCCAGTCCAACACCAGCATCTCCACATCGCAACAGCAGGACAGAAGCTGAGAATTTTGCAGCAAGTAACTCATCTTCTGCCTCCCCAAAGCCTGTCCACTATTTATAAGTAATAAGTCAGGAGTGTGATGAATATTCTTCATTCGCCTGGATGAGTGCAGCTCCAACAACACTCAAGAAGCACAACATAGTCCAGAACCACACAGGCTGTTGACACACTGATAACAACTGACCAACAACACCCACATTCTATGAGCAAATGAAAACGTCTATATAGTGTGCTTTCTTGAAGACCTGTACAGAACAATGTGAAAAAGTTCCCAGACCCTGCGATATGTTGCTACAACAGATCTCTCCTAAACGCATCTGCTTTCTCAATTATCAATGATGCCCCAGCACAGTGCAAAACTGCCTGAATCAAGAATGGGGTTATTGAGTGTATCAACGTATTAATTCTGTTTCAATCTGCTAATGTTAAGCAAATTGTCCCAAAGTCAAATCAATTCTGAAATATTTTTCCTTGGAGAAAAAGAAATGGGCAATCACGAACTGATAAAAAATTGAAGAACCCTTACCGGACAGAAAATGCAAGAAGTGATTGATTGCATAGCAGCATTATGCAAAACAAAAAGACATGAAGGAATTTTCCCATGTACCTGATAATAGTAAAGAGAAGGACCATAATTCATCAGAATTTACAGCCATAAATGCAAAATCTTCAATCCCAATTACTTTACTCATTGCAATCCAATCAAGCTAGGCACTCGATCCTAGATATGAGTTCACACCTCCTCTACCACCCTCCTGCACCCTCCCCACCCGTCCACTTCCAATAACAACTCGTACGTAATGTAATGAAACAACCATTTCACAGGAGCTTATCAGGAGTTAGGTTTAACTTAAAAAGCAGGCCTTGAGAGTAATAATCTCTGAATTATTGCCTGAACCAGAGTAAATTGGTAGAAAAACAGACAGAACCGGTGAATTAACACATTGTTAAAGATCTGATGTGGGAAAGAGGGGTTCCTTTTCATGGGACAATTGCGCCTGTTCTGGAACAGGAAGGAGCTGTATCGATGGAATGAGCTCCAAATGAACTGAGGTGGGGGCATGCTGTACTAGTAAAAATGGTAAGTAAATAAGGAGGTTCCAGAGGCTTTAAATTAGTAAGGTTACAAGGCAGGGAGGGAAACCTGCAAGAAATATAAGAAGGCTAAAGGTTTACAAAACAGGAAAGTAAGGGAGGAGACTGATGGCAAGGGAATAAATACTTAAAGAACAAGAGTCTAAAAAGATGGTTTAAATAAATATTAAATATTATAAATATTAATATATAAATATTAAAAATATGTCCATACAGCAATGCTAGAGATAATTGGAAGGAACCAGAGATCACAGGCATTGTTAAGAAACAGCCAGGAAAAAGCAAGCCTGGGAATTAAATAAAACAGGATACAGCAAAAAAAGGGAAAACATCAAGGTGGGATAGCTGTACATGTTTGTGATATGGCATTAGAGAAAGTGACACAGCTGCCAACAAATCAAAAATAAAATCCATATGGACAGAAATAAAAAATATTAAAGGATCACTCACACCAGCAGGCGTAATCTATACAGCACAAATAGTGGGAAGGAGGAGGAATAAGAAGACACAGACAAATTGGGGAACTGAATAAAAAAACAGATACAATCATGGAGCAATCCATTCTGCTACTTGTTTCCTAACTCCAATTCCCTTGACCTTATTCACCGATCTACTATAGGGCACCTTACTGAAGGCCTTTTGAATATCCAGATAAATTAATGTTTTACTCAGTAAAAAAAATGAATAATTTGGTTATGCAAGGTTGGTCCCTCTTGTGGGGAAGAACATAACAAGAGATCATTAATGTAAGATTATTATAAAGAAATCTAATAGGAAATTCAATAGAATTTTCATTACCCAGACAAATGAGAATGTGGAATTCCATTCCACAAAGAGTGGTTGAACTGAATAGTACAGATACATTTCTATGGAAGCTGGACATGCATTTGAGAGAGGAGGCAATAGATAGAATAAATTGATTGGGCAGAATTGCCTGCTTCAGTGCTATATACATTATGCATGTAAATTTAAACACGAGCTAGATAAAGCTCTGACTGTATAGGTGGTTAAACCTTGGTCAAAGAGGTCAAAATGGGCGGCATGGTAGCACAGTGGTTAGCACTGCTGCTTCACAGCTCCAGGTCCTTAGTTCGATTCCCGGCTCAAATCACTGTCTGTGTGGAATTTGCATATTGTCCTCGTATCTGCGTGGATTTCCTCCCACAGTCCAAAGACGTGCAGGTTAGCTTGATTGGCTATGCTAAGAAATTGCCCCTTAGTGCCCAGGGATGTGTAGGTTAGAGGGATTAGTGGGCATAATATGTAGGAATATGGGGGTAGGCCTGGGTGGATTGTGTTCGGTGCAGACTCGATGGGCCGAAGGGCCTCTTTCTATACTGTATGATTCAATGATTCTATGTAGATTTGAATGAGCGCCTTAAAGGATGAAAGAGAAATAGACAGTCAGAAAAGTGGGCAGCCACAGAGTACATGCCATGTCCCTCCCAGTCAATCCACAGAAAGTAACTGGCCCAGATGGAGTACGCAGACGAACACTCAGATCTTGTGTGGACTAGCTGGCAGGGGTAGTCACAGACATCTTTAACTTCTCTTTGCACATATCTGAGGTCCTGTACTGCTTCAAGATGACAACTGTAAACCCAGTACCAAAGAAAAGGCAGGTCGCGCATGAATGACTGGTGGCTCTGACATTCATCATTATGAAGTGCTTCAAAAGGTTAGTCATGGCACAAATCAATTCCTGACTCCCAGACTGTCTGGATCCATAACAGTTGCTGTTTAACATCATTGCCATTTAAGAAGGGACGGAGGCAGCAGAAGGGAAATTATAGGCCAGTCAACCTGACTCCAGTCGTCGGCAAGATTTTAGAATCCATTATTAAAAATGAGATCGCAGAGTACTTGAAAGTGCACAATAAAGTAGGACTGAGTCAACACAGCTTTGTCAAGAGGACGTCATGTCTGACAAACCTGTTAGTGTTCTTTGAGGAGGTAACAAGGAAGTTAGATAAAGGAAAAACAGTGGACGTGATTTATTTAGATTTCCAGAAAGCCTTTGACAAGATGCCACATTGGAGACTGTTAAATAAGTTATGAGCCCATGGGGTTGAGAATAAGATCCTGGCATGGATAGAGGATTGGTTGACTGGCAGAAGGCAGACAGTGGTCTTTTTCAGGATTCTCTTATGGTTAATGTGGATTAAGATTAAGGTTTTTCAGGATTCTCTTAAGGTTAATGTGCAGGTTCAGTCAGCAATTAGGGAGGCAAATGCAACGTTAGCATTCATGTCAAGATGGCTAGAATACAAGAGTACAGATGTATTTGAGGCTGTATAAGGCTCCAGTCAGAACCCATCTGGAGTATTGGGAACAGTTTTGGGCCCCATATCTAAGGAAGCATGTGCTGGCCTTGGAAAGGATCCAGAGGAGATTTACAAGAATGATCCCTGGAATGAAGAGCTTGTCATATGAGGAATAGGTGAGAACTCTGAACTCGTTGGAGTTTAGAAGAATGGGGGTGGGGGGAGGATCTTGCTAAAATTTACAGAATCCTGCAAGGTCTGGATACAGCGGATGTGAAGAGGATGTTTCTACTAGTAGGAAAAACTAGAACCAGAGGACACAACCTTAGGCTAAAAGGATGATCCTTTAAAACAGAGATGAGAAGGAATTTCTTCAGCCAGGGAGCGATCAATCTGTGGGACTCTTTGCCACAGAAAGCTTTGGAGGCCAGGACATTGATTGTCTTTAAGACAGAGATACATAGGTTCTTGATTAATGAGGGGATTGGGGATTATGGGGAAAAGGCAGGAGAATGGGGATGAGAAAAATATCAGCCATGATTGAATGACAGAGCAGACTCGATAGGCCGAGTGGCCTAATTCTGCTCCTATGCCTATGGTCTTATAGCTCACCTCTCACCGCATCAGGTCCACAGTAGATGCCATTCCCCTGGCCCTAACTCAACCCTGGAACACTAGATAACAAAGACACCTATGTCAAATTTCTATTCATAGGCTATGGCTCAGTCTTTAAAACCATTATTCCTATGAGACTCAACTTCAAATTTCATAGCCTGGGGCTCAGCTCCACCCTCTGCAACTGGATCCTAGACTTCCTAACCCGCAGATCATAGTCATTAAGGATAGGAAACAACACCTTCTCCACAATTATCCTCAACACTGGTACTCTGCAAAGCTGTATTCTCAGCCCCCTTCTATATTCCTTATACATTTCTGATTCTATGGCCAAATTCCCCTCCAATTCAATTTTCAAGTTTGCTGATGACACCACTGTTGTGGGTAGAATCTCAAGCAATGACAAGATACTCTACAGGAAAGAGAATCTGGTGAACTGATGTGATGACAATAATCTCTCTCTCATAATCTCTCTCTCAAAGGAGATTGTCACCGACTTCAGAAAGCATAGTGGAGGGCATGCCCCTGTCTACGTCAATGGGGATGAAGTAGAAATGGTTGACAGGTTCAAGTTTTTAGGTGTCCAGGTCACCAGCAACTTGTCTGGTCCCTCCATGAGGACACTATATTTAAGAAAGCCCACCAATGTTTCTATTTGATCAGGAAACTAAGGAAATTTGGCATGTCAATTACAAATTTCACCAACTACTACAGGGAACCCTAGAAAGCATTTTTTCTGGTTGTATCAGAGCTTGGTGTGGCTCCTGCTCTATCCAAGACTACAATAAACAACAAAGGGTTGTGAACGAAGTCCAGTCCCTCACTCAAATCAGCCTTCCCATCCACTGGCATTCTCAACACTTCCCGCCACCCCAAAAAACCAGCCAGCATAATCAAGAACCCCACACACCCCAGACATACTCTCTTCCATCTTTTTCCATTGAGAAAAAGATACAAAAGTCTGAGTCATGTACCAACTGACTCAAAACAGTTTCTGCCCTGAGGCCATCAGACTTTTCTCTGTGCCTCTTTTACTGTATGAGTGCAAAAAGAGGTAATATACTGACCTTCCACACACAAGTAAATAAATTACCTCTTTGAGGTTCCTTTTATCTTGAATTTGCAGTGGAATTATTAGTAGCAAATTGATAACAAAACTGTGGGGCTTGAAAATATGCCACCACTTAAAAGGGGAGAAGAAAATCAAAAACATCTTTCTGCTTATGGACAGGAAGAGGAGAAATCAGGGCTGTTTGAATTAATTCCCCTCCTGCCCATAACAATCTATATTTGCAGCAGTGAAGAGGTCAGCATTTTGGACATCCTGAGAAAAAGAATATTGAATCAGGGATAGGGACTCACCAAAAAAAGCAAAAGCAAAACAACAGTAAATAAAAATAAAGGATTTAAAGAGAGGCAAATCCCAAAAACCATATGGTTTTTATGCCAATGTTTTAAAGAAAGTAGATGAGAAGATTGCAGATGCCCTAACTATAATCTCCCAAAGATTATTCGATTAGTGTTCATTCATTTAGTTTGAAAAAAATGTAGAATTCTCTCTATTATTAAAGAAAGGTGAAAAAAGGAATACCAGTTAGACTCACATCTGTTGTCAGGAAGTTTCCAGATTCTATAATTAAGGATGGGATGACTGAACACCTTGAAAATCTTTAGCAGTTCAGAGAGATTTGTAAAGGGTAGGTTATGCCTCACAAATCTGATTGAATTATTTTAAGAGGTGAATAATTTAGTTGACTGGAGACTACCCTCATATATATAGGGAGACATTTCTCCCAGACTGCTGTGCTGCTTCTGTAGTTCAGTGATCCGGGAGACTCAAGAAGAGATCAGAACTACGGGGGTGGTTGGGGGGGTGGGAGGATGCAGCGATCAAGCTGGCCAGTGATCAGGAGGCTGGCAGTGCAGCGCTACTGTGCATGTGCTGATCTCGGGTCTGACAAATTGGCACATGGACAGTTGTCCACTCAGCGCTATGCTGCCGGCCTCTCCAGCAGGAATAGGCCTCACCCACTGATTCACATTGGTGCACTTTGCAGTGCACAGAGTGTGAGAGATTCATTTTGAAAACCCCGCTGAAAAAAAAATCAGTCCCCATGGTGCTCCAAAGCTAAAGATCCTCATAACAGACTGTTAGTTGAAACTCACAGAATTGAAGGCATATTATTATTATGGTTAAGAAGGTGGCTGAGCGGGAGGATGTGGAAATGCCGGCATTGGACTAGTGTAAACACAGTAAGAAGTCTGACAACACCAGGTTTAAGTCCAACCGATTTATTTGATAGTAAACTCACAAGCTTTCCAAGTTTCCCTCTTTGTCAGGTGAATGGAGAGTTCTGGTCTCAGACTTCTTACTGAGTGCGAGGAGGCAGAGTAGAGGCAAGGGACAGGCACAAAAAGTTCTCACTTTAAGTCATCTCATTTAACATTGTTTTATTTTAACATTGTCTATTCTCTGGGGCCTGTTTTTCTGATTTGCACTGCCATTTCAGTTTTTACATTGCTTGCGTGCATCGTCAAAGTTGCACATCAAGGTCAGAGTTGTGCAGAAGAGTCACAGATCAGTATAGAGCAAGTGAACAGAAATCCTATTCAAATGACGGGGATATCAGGCAAAGAATACTGGAAAGCCATCTGAAGATGATTGAAAGGCTTGAGTAGCCATCTGTGACACAGGAAATGTTTTCTTCAAAGGGTGAAAAATGCTTGGGAAGAAAATCATTGGGGCAACTAAACGAAACGTGCAGAGATAAAATGGAATGTGAAAATGTAATGCAGCATTTCATGATTGAAAGGTTACCAATTTTTTGTAATGCATTTAGCTGGAGTGGAAGAGCTGCAGAAGAAAGCACTTAGGGGACAAAATTTCTGAACCTTCCAGAAGAAAATGTGGCAGAGACTTTTTCTGGAGTTTAAGGAAAAGATCAGAGGATGAGATTCAGAGGCCTGTTCTCTACTTTTAATCATAAAATATTCAAATTATAAAGCACAGAATGAAGCTATTCAGCTCATTAGGCCTGTGCTGTCTCTTTGAAAGAGCTATCCAATGACATGCAGGGCCATTCCCCTGTTCTTTCCCCATAGTTCTGCAATGTTTTCCCTTTAATTTATACAGTATTTCTTTTACATTTAACGACTTATTTTGCAAGTTATTTTTGGCTGGAAATGCAGTCCTAAACAAATACAATAATATTTTAACTTGTATGTTGGAGTTTCCGGACAAGAAATGTCTGAAGGAATCTAACTGTCCAAAGTTTTAAATGAATTCCTATTGGAATTCATGATTCATTTAAAGTTGTTTCCCTTTAATTCATGATTTTCAGGATCACAACTACAATTTTAAGTAAAGACTTATTGTACTTGTTGACAGGATGCGATCAATTATGTCCAATAACAGCTTAGATGGTATAATGGAAAGCCACATTTCAAAATTTGCCATTGATGAATACAACATTACAGATGGAAGCATAAAATTACTAAGAGATATTGATGGAGTCATAGGGTGGAGTTCTCTGTTTTTGAGACTTAGAGTGCAATCCTAAGAAAAATATTCTAAGTGCCAAGAAAGTGAGAAAATGGGACAGAATCATGCTGATTTATTCACAAGCTGTGGATCACAATCTTACGGCACTTAATGCAAAAAACTTCCGATTCTCATCGGAAGGGTGGGGGGGAGAGAGGCGCCTATGCTCAGGTAAAGATGGATGCAGAGCACTTGGAGCACCATTGTAAAGCGTCCCAATCTCCCAGAGTACTGAGGGATCTCCTGCCAGCCCCCCACCTCCACCCAGTCTACAATCTCTACATCTACCCAACTCTACCTCCCGCCAATTACCACACCTGCAGAGATCCCCCTTCCGTCCCTGATCACTGCTTCTGCAGAGCTTTTGCCCTGCCTAATCACTCCAAACTGCAGGGTTCCTTCCCTCCCTGATCACTTCTGTCTGTGAAGATTCCCTTCCTTCCCTGTTCACCATCCCTATACAGTACCATTCCCTTCGTGATCACCCTCCCTGCAGAGTTCCCCTTCCCTCCCAAACCAGTACTCCTGAAGAATTCCCCTTCCTTCACTGATCACCACCCCTTCAAAATTGCCCCTTTCCGAACACCATCCCTGTGGATCTCCCCTTCTATCCTCCACTGTCATAACCTCATCCCATTCAGGATTCATACCCACTCAGGCCTCATTCCTTTGGTGCTACCCTAGCACAGTTGTAGTGCCTGGTTGGCAGTACAAGGGTGCCTAGTGAGTGGTACCAGGGTACCCAGTGGGCAGTGCCAAGGTGATTCTAACTCATGGCCACTGCCTGGCCCTCACATCATCTAGGGGTTTCAATGGTCTCTGATCTGCCCAACATAGTTATCACGTATGGTCTCCGCTGATGGAGTGTGAAGCTCAAACGTGTGGAGGTAAGTGCAAGTGAGTGCAGACAATAGCGTTCAGGACTCACTAATGATATAAATAGTTAAATTGGCTCTGTGACCTTTCGGGGGACAAAACTGATTTTGCCAGCAAAAACAGGGCAAGTATGATCAGGAGAAGTGAGAAACAGGGCAAATTTCTTATTTTTTGCCTCTCATCTGAGGCAAGTTGTGACATCTTGCTGAAGTTGTGCAAAACATTAGGAAGGCCACACTTGGAATACTATGTAAGTTTTGGTCACCTTATTATAGAAAGGATATTATTAAATCAGAAAGAGCGGAGAAAAGATTTACCAGTACGCCATGAGTTATAAGAAAGACTGGACAGACTGGGACTCTTTTTCCTGGAGCATAGGAGACTTAGGGGTGATCTTACAGAGGTCAGTAAAATAATGAGGAGCATAGATCAGTTGGATAGTCAACATCTTTTCCCAAAAGCAGGAAGGCATCAGTTTAAGGTGAAAGGGGAAAGATGCAAAAGAATCCAGAGGGGCAATGAGTTTCTGCAATGAGTTGCCAAAAGTAGTAGTATAGGCAGGTACAATTTTGTCTTTTAAAAAACATTTAGAAACTTAGAAGGGTGGGGAGGGTATAGAGGGATATGAACCAACTGCAGCCAATTGGGATTAGTTTAGTGGTTAAAAAAGGGTAGCACAGCCAAGTTGGGCCAAATGGCCTATTTCCATGCTGCAAATTTCTATGACGCTATCTAATTGTATCACCTCACCTCGCCGAATGATGGCAGGATGAGATAGTAAGATCGTGCCCTTAGTGCAGTGGCAGGTGGCTCCAGCAGTGCCTTCCCTGCGAGTCAAACCAGCAGGATCCCAAGCCACGCAATTACACATGTGTGAATTCCCCTCCAAAACTCCTGGTGGGCCGACATCAATTTTGTCAGCACACAGTCAACTAGTGGGTTTAAAATTCCCAGAGCCAAATATAAATAGCAGTCTAGCACATTTTCTCCAGTCCACCCGTTTTCACTAGAATGTGCAGTATGTCAGCAATCCAGAAGAAAAAGGCTAGCTTCCCCAAGAAGTTTGTTTCTTGATTCAACCAACCCCCATGCCCCTAAGTCCATCACCTGCAAGACACCCCAGCACCACCTGGATTTCTAACCACTGCATCTGGAATCTATATATAGCCCTTTGAGTAAACGATGCGGTTTCTCTTTGAACCTCTTGTTTATTAGTATTTCATGCAGCCTTGCCAGGGTTCAGTTTCTCTTCTGTCGATCTTCCCTCTGCCTTCCATTGATCTTGTCTTGCATAGCCCTACTTCAACATCGGTCTCCTTGTCTTTGTGAAGCCACCTTTCCTTCCCCACACCAATGTCCCCCACTTCATCTCACATTCGCTCTCAGTTGCCTTTTGGATCTTTGTTGCAATGGCTGAATGAGTACAAAAGCTCAGTGCTGTCCAGACTGATACTGATGTGTGGCACCAAAGGAAATGACACCCTTGAATTCACCAACCCCAATTCAGTAATATCGGAGGGTCCATCAACAGAGGTGGATTTACAATAAAACACACTGTGCCTAGCCACAAGGCCCTGACCAATGGAAGGGCCCTATGCTGGCCAGACTCCGAGGCACTAATCACAGCCTGAGAGCTCTGAATTTGCTAATAGGCTCATGAAATACAAATGAGCCCATCAGCAACCAATGCAGAGCAACACAACACTGGATTCTAATTCATTGAGACATCATAGAGCAGGAAAACAGTGTAGCTGTGAACTTATCTTGGGGGTCATGAGCTTGCAGCGGCCAAGTGAAGAGGGCAAGTGCTGACCCGCAGTTACTGAGAGGAACAGCTGTCGATTTTCAACCCTCATGTTGTCGAGTAGAGCACAGGTGAGTTGCAAGGGACAAGGAGGCACTGACAGATGCCAAGGGGAGTAGTGGGGCAACTTGACCAGGGCAGCAGGGCTGAGGAGTGTTGGGCAATATAGGTGTAGTGAGGAGACCAGATAGCCAGGCAGATACCAGTAAGTGAGCAGAACAGTTAGGTCATTGAGTGAGCAGGTGCAAGCTTAAGAGCTAAAGAGAATTAGGCAAACAAGGGCAAAGCTGAGGCCATTGCGTAATGCAGCCATTGAAGCCAGACAGTCAGCAGGACAGCAAAGTCATTGAGTGAGCAGGAGCAATTTATACACCAGGGCTGAAGGGGGTAAAAAAAATACTGCTCTTTCAGAAAATTAATTTGTTAAAATCAGTCAATATGAAAGCAACACGATCAATCTAGTAGTCAAAAGTGCAGAAGATTTAAGGCAAGGCAAGGGATGAAGCTTGACAAAAAGACAGTTTGACATTTTATTTTAAAATGTTTTAAGTATTAATCAGGTTACAAACTACACATTCATTCTCATCCACCAAAATTATCAGTCAATTGTATGATCATTTTAATTCCAATTTCTGGACGTAGCACCATTTGCTGGTCTGATATCGTGGCTGCCACATGCAGACAGCTTTAACTGGTTAATATCTGTCATCCCTGATCGCTCTCAATATTAGCCTTCAGGAAGTCTTTTGAGCAAAGAATGGAACCTGCCAGACAGTTAGCAGCAAAGGCACTAATATTGGACTTGGACTCACTGGACTCAACTTGACTGAAGGATTTGCTCCTGCATTGGACTTCGTCATTCTGTCTTGCACTGGTCTGAGAGTAGGCATGGTCAGGAAGGCAATTACGTCATTTGAGGTGAGGTTGACATCAGTGGGATGGAGGATATGCCTCGAAGTCATTGAGAACCATCAGGAGAGTACAGGGTCCCCAGAAGTGTAAATCCATCTCTGTTCATAGAGCAGAAGCAAGATAACTGTCCATGAAGACTAATCCAGCAAACAGGTGGAGTGCAGGAGTTGGTCTGCCCTGGCGTACAGTGCATTAGCAGCAGCTCAGCACTATGGCAGAAAGGCTTAGGACAGGATTTTCCATCTGTGGTCATCCTAAATTCAGAAAATTCTTTTCATGGTCTGTGTCCCACTGCTATGATTCCCATAGCAGGCAGGAGGGAAAAATTCCACCCTTAGTTCCACTCACCTCAAAGTCTCTTGCAAACTGAGGACCATCCTGTGCAGGCCGTATACTAAGTTGATCTTTTTCTACACCCTAGCTACAACTTACACTCTCTTGTTACCTTCTCTGTGTAAGGTATTCTTTGTTTGCATAGCATGCAAGAAACGATACTTTTAACTCTATGTTAATACATGTGACAATAATAAATCCAATCTAATCAAATAAAATCAAATTCAATTGGGTTAATTTTAGACTGATAAGTTCACACTGATGTGACACAAGATTAAAAAGTCTTACAGCATGCCAGCATGTAACTGTTTTAATGAATATTCATGAGATGCAAATAAATGCAAATTGTATTTATGCCATCAGGCAGCAGAAAGACCCATTGGGGGAATTGCAAGGTTTCCAATATTTTGGCTCTAGGTAGATTCTCCACTCCCATCCGCCACAAGTGAGATGGGAGAATTGCATCCACAGGGCTCTATTTTACCATTTTCATTCTAAATTTTGGGTGGACTTGAAGCTGTGAGTTTTCAGATATGACTTTTAGAATCATTATGAAGCACTCCAATATGCACTCTGCAAAAATATCAGCGATTCTGAGTCACACTGCAGAAGCCTGTGGGCAGAGCTTAATACGACCGAAATCCTGTACCTCCAATTGGAGCCTCCAAATGCGCATGCATAGAAAAAAGACAGAAAAACACTCCCCTGCCACATTGGTCGTGGGCTGGATAATATCTCCCTCCTGGCCCCCAGATATTGTCCCATCCCCATAACATTACTGGCCCCCTTATCCCCCCCAACCCCCTCCCCTCCGATCACTCGCACAGTGGCAGCAGACTCCCCCATCTGAGTCAGAGAGGCATCTAATCCACCTCTCCCAACATCCCCTCACACCAATCTGAAGCAGAGAGCTGCCAGACACTTAGAAGTTACCTCCTCAGAAGCTGAAGAGCCTGAATCGGACCTTTGTCTGAACCGTGTCTGTTTCACATACAATCTGGATAGGCAAACAGTGGTAAAGGGAGAGTGGTGGTAAGTTTGGCATGCAGTCCATTGTCAATTTAAATGCATTTGCATGCATTTAAATTGACATTGTGCTCATTTTGGTTGTGGTTCTTATGGCAGCCATTTTCAGTCTTTGGTAAAGGGAGAACTTGCGTAGAGGTGGGTGTGGATTACGCTACTTGCCTCAAATCCAATTTTACCAAGTTTTTGCTCCTGAAAATGGGTGCAACTTGTTGGTAAAATCAGGCTCAGAGTCAGTTATGGCAAAGAGGGAGATCAGTCAGCCAAACAGGTCCATACAACTCCCTGTGGAATAAGTCAGTCAGTCTTGTTGCCCTGCTTGATTCACTTGCCCTGCAAATTTATTTCCTTTATGTGCCCATCCAATGTACTTTTGAAATCATTGATTATTTCAGCATCCAATATTCTTCTGGGTAGCGAGTGTCAGATGACTTCCCTTGCATCGCATACCAAAAATCTTTAATCTGTGTTTCCTATTCTCTGCATTTCCTAGTCCTTATACAATCAGCCAATGGAAAGAGATTTTCCCTGTTTATGTTTTCTAAGACTGTCGTAATCTTATATTCCTCCGTCAAACCTTGGTTTTATGCTTGGTTTCATCGGTCAGAACATTGAATATAGGAGCTGAAATGTCTTGTTGAAGTTGTACAAGACATTAGTAAGGCCATGCTTGGAATACTGTGCGCAATTCTGGTCATCCTATTATAGAAAGGATATTATTAAACTAGAAAGAGTCCAGAAAAGATTTACCAGGATGCTACTGGGACTTGATGAATTATAAGGAGAACATAGAACATAAAACATTACAGCACAGAACAGGCCCTTCGGCCTTCGATGTTGCGCCGACCAATATAAAAAGCAATGCCCCTCCAAACTAAACCATTCCCTTCTCTTCCATATACGTATCAACTAACCTCTTAAACGCCACCAAACTTGGCGCATCTACAACCGCTGCAGGCAGGGCATTCCACTCCCGAACCACCCTTTGGGTAACCACCCTTTGAGAGGCTGGAGAGACTGGGACATTTTTCTCTGGAGGCTGAGGGATGATTTTATAGAGGTCTATAAAGTAACGAGGGGCACAGATCAGCTGGATAGTCAATACCTTTTCCCAAAGATAGGAGAATCTAAAATTAGAGGGCCTAGGTTTAAGATGAGAGGGGAGAGATACAAAAGTGTCCAGACAGGCATTTTTTTCACACAGAGAGTAGTGAGTATCTGGAACAAGCTGCCAGAGGTTGTAATAGAGGCAGGAACAAAATTGTCTTTTAAAAAGCATTCGGATAGTTACATGGGTACGATGAGTATAGAGGTATATGGGCCAAAGGTGGGCAATTGGGATTAGCTTAAGGGTTTTAAAAAAGGGCAGCATGGACAAGTTGGGCCGAAGGGCCTGTTTTCATGCTGTCTATGACTTTATAACTCTAAACACCTCAAGTTTGCTCCAAGAACAACACAAGCAATTCCAATCTAAACATTTCCCTAAAAACTCCCATCCCTGGAACCTTCCTGGTAAATCCCCTCTGCATCCTCTCAAGGACATTCACATCTTTCCTACAGTGTGTTGACTAATATTGGATATAACATTCTAGTTGGGGCTTTTGTACTCAGTATGTCTATTGTGAAGGGTAAGATCCCTTATGTTCTGCTAATTTTCTCCCAGTATATCCTGGTATCTTCAAGTTCTATCCATATGTCCCTCTGTCTCAAATCCCTCTGTTTCTACACACTCTTTAGAATTGTGCCATTTAATCAATAATGCCTCTCCTCATTCCTTTTGCCAAGATGTTTTGCCTCACTCTTAACATACGTGTAGAATAGCAATTCTAGCCATTGTTAGATGACAGAGTACTGTTGCTACTGATTGTTCCCTTGCTATTTAAAAAAAAATTCATCCAGAGTGATCCAGCACCTTGATCTTTCTAACCAAGGTCAATTTCTACTACTGTACCTATCACAACTTTTATTAGCAGAGCTACCCTCACTTCCTTTCCCTTTCTTTCTATCCTTCCAAAATGACCAAACAACCTAGAATATTCAGCTTCTGCCCTTAGTCACTTTACAATCACATTTCTGTAATGCCTGTCTTATCAAATCAGTTCAATTTTATTGATTTCCTATTAATTCTTCCATCTTGTTATGAATGCCGCTGTTCTCATCTAAAGAGCCCTTAATTCTGCCTTTTTTCGATTTTCGCCTGCTCTGATCTTATTAGCTGGTGCATTCTTATGTTTCTACAATCTGTCCCCTGCTGTCAATTCAGGTCATTATTATCCATTTTGCTACACTGCACCATTGTCTCATCCTTTCTCATTAACTTTCTAAATCTCTCCTAATGTGAACCTTACCCTTCCTCCATTGCATAGTTTAAAGCCTTCTCTGCAGTCTGATTATATGATTCAATGAGATACTGGACTCAGCCCAGCTTAACTAATGGCTATCCCAATAGTACAGCTCCCTCTTTCCACAGTACTAGTGCCAATTCCTAAGAACTGGAGGTCATCTCTACCACACCAATCTTTGAGCCATACATTCAAATGACTGATCTTTACCTTATGCCAATTTATCATGGATCAGGTAGCAATTCAGTCATTATATTTATGGATGGACTTCGTAATGTGACCCCTCATATTTCTGCAGCAGAACCTCTTTCTTAGGTCTCCTCTGTGATTGGTACCTCCGTGGATCATGACAACTGGATCGTTCCCCTCCCACTCCAAGATTCTCTCCAGCCCCAAAGAAATCTCCTTAATCCTGGAACCAGACAGACAACTCGACCTTCACGGTTGATCCTCTGGAGTCTTGGCTTTTATTGGTAGAGGGATTGAATTTCGGAGCCTCAACATCATGTTGCAACTGTACAAAACTCTGGTGCGGCCACACTTAGAGTATTGTGTACAGTTCTGGTCGCCACATTATAAGAAAGATGTGGAGGCATTGGAGAGAGTGCAGAGGAGGTTTACCAGGATGTTGCCTGGTATGGAGGGAAGGTCTTATGAAGAGAGGCTGAGGGATTTGAGGTTGTTTTCATTAGAAAGAAGGCGGCTAAGAGGAGACCTTATTGAGGCATATAAGATGATCAGAGAATTAGATAGGGTGGACAGTGATAGCCTTTTTCTTCGGATGGAGAAGGCTAGCACTAGGGAATATAGCTTTAAATTAAGGGGTGGTAGTTATAGGACAGATGACAGAGGTAGGTTCTTTACCCAGAGGGTGGTAAGGGTATGGAATGCCCTGCCTGCTGCAGTTGTAGATGCACCAAGTTTGGGGGCGTTTAAGTGGTCAGTGGATAGGTTTATGGATGAAAAGGGAATGGTTTAGCTTAGAGGGTCATTGCTTTTTCTCAATTGGTCGGCGCAACATCGGGGGCCGAAGGGCCTGTTCTGCGCTGTAATGTTCTATGTTCTATGTAGTTTCTTTAACCTTGCAGCAGTCCCTACTCTTGTCCACATAGACTACAAGAACCTCAAACCTGTTGGATATCTAGTAAAAGGGGAAAAGTGAGCAACTGGATTTCAGTTTGGACAAATATGAAATCATCCATTTAGGACCTGAAAAAGGACAAAACAAAATACTTTCTAAATGGTGAAAGGCTAGAAACAGTGGCGGACTAGAGAATTACAGGTTCCAGTGCATAGATCATTAAAATGTCATGAACAGATGCAGAAAATAATGAAAATGCCTAGTGAAATGCTCACCTTTACTTCTGAAGGAATAGGGTACAAAAGAGAAATGCATCAGCTATACAGACCTCTGCTTAGACAACAATCAATGAATCAGAACTAAGCTTGGCAGTGCTGCCACATCCAGTGGTGAATCATGTGGACAATTAAACAACGAACTGGAGGAGGAGGTGCCACAAATATCTTCAACTTCAATGATGGGGAAGCCCAGCACATTAGGGCAAAAGACAAGGCTGATGTATTTCAACAATCTTCAACAAAAAGTGCTGAGATGATCCATCTTGTCTCTTCCCAAGGTCCCAAACCTTCAGGAAATTTGCTTCACTCAATGAGATATCAAGAAATGGCTGAGGGCACAGGATACTGCAAAGGCTATGGGCCCTGACAACATTTCAGCTATGGTATTGAAGACTTGTGCTCCAGAAGTAGCTGCACCCCCAGCCAAGTTGTTCTAGTACAGCTACAACAATGGTCTCTACCAGGCAATGTGAAGAACTTCCCAGGTATGTCCTGTATATAAAAAAGCTTAACAAATCCAAACAGGTTAATTACCATCCCATCGTTTTATTCCTAATCATCAGCAAAGTGATGGAAGAGGTGCTTGACAGGACTATCAAACAGCATTTAGTTAGCAAAAAATTCTTGGGTTCGACCAGGGCCACTCTATTCATGATCCTATTATAATCTTTCTTTTCAAAAATGGACAAAAGAGCTGAACTCAAAGGTAAGTTGAGACTGCATGCTCTTGACCATCAAGAGAACATATGACCAGTGTGATATCAAGAAGCCCTAACTAGATTGAAGTCAATGGTAATCAGGGGAAAATCTCTCTGCTGGATGGAATCATACTTAACACAAAAGAGAATAGTCATGGTTGTCAGAAATCAATCATCCTAGTCTCAGGACATCACTCTAGAAACTTCTCAGGGGTGTGTTCCTGGCCCAGCCATTTTCAGCTGCTTCATTAGTGACCTTCCCTCCAACATAAGATCAGAAATTGGGCTTCTTGTTAATGACTGCACAATGTTCAGCACCATTTGCAACTCTTCAGGTACTGAAGCAGTCTGTGTTCATATTCAGCAAGATTTAGACAACATTTGGGGCAGCATGGTGGCACAGTGGTTAGCACTATTGCTTCACAGCACCAGAGATCAGAGTTCAATCTCCGGCTTGGATCACTCTCCATGTGGAGTTCACACATTCTCCCCGTGTCTGCGTGGGTTTCCTCCAGGTGCTCCGGTTTTCTCCCACAGTACAAAGATGTGCAGGGGTTAAGTGGATTGGCCATGCTAAAGTCCTCCTTAGTATTGGGGGGACTAGCTAGGCTAAATACATGGTATTATGGGGATAGACCCTGGTATGACTGTGGTTAGTGCAGACTCGATGGGCCGAATGGCCTCCTTCTGCACTGTAGGGATTCTATAATTCAGGCTTGGGCTAATAAGTGGGAAGTAATATTTACGCCACATAAGTGCCAGGCAATGACCATCTCCAGCAAGAGAGGATCCAACCATCTCTCCTTGATATTCAACAACATTGCTGAATCCCCACTATCAATGGGGGTTACATCGACAAGAAACTGAACTGGACCAGCCATATAAATAGAATGGCTACAACAGCAGATCAGGGATTGGGAATTCTGCAGCGAATAACTCACCTGCTGACTCCCAAAGCCTGTCCAACACCTATGAGGCACATGACAGGAAAGTGAAAGAATACTTTCCACTTGCCTAAATAAATGCAGCTCCGACAAAATATAAGAAGCTGAACACCATCCAGGACAAAGCAGCCCAATTGATTGGCACCACATCCATCACTTTCAACATCCATTCCCTCCACAGCAGCAGCAGTGTATTACAGCTACAAGGTGAACTACAGCAACTTAACAAAGCTCTTTCAACAGCATCTTCCAAACCCACAATCTTTGCCATCTACAAGGACATGGGCAGCAGATGCTCAGAAACACCATCACATGGAAGTACCCCTCCAAGCCATGCCCCATCTTGACATGGAACTATATTGATGTCATTCACTGTCCAAGAACTCCTTCCCAAACAACATTGTGGGTGTACCTACACCACATAGATTGCAATGTTTAAGGCAAGCCTCCAGCATCTTCTAAAGGCCAACAAAAATGTTGGCCTTGCTTGCTACACACATGTCCTGTTAAAGGATAAAAAAAACCTGAACATCTGTGAGTTTCTGGGCAGCTCAACTTAGGAATGGTTTAGTGACCTTGAAGTGGGTTCTAGGTTTTACCGCAATGGTACCTGATTTCCAAGGGTTAAAGTATAAGAAGTGATTACACAAACTGGAGCTGTATTTCAAAGAATTCAGAATGCTTATTGATGACTTAATCAAAGTTTTCAAAATAATATGGAAATAGATAGGGCATGTTGGAAGAAACTATTTCTGCTGGTTAGTGACTTTAAGTCTAGATAGGTATATCACTAGTGAAATTATGAAGTACCTCTACATGCAAAGGATGATAGAAGGTTAGCACTTTCTATCACAAATAGCAACTGCTGGAAATAATAATTTAATGAGTGGGAAATATTTGCAACAGTCTCCTGAGGGAGATGATGGAAATAGCACTGATTCATTTAGATACAGCATGAGTGAGTTGATACTTGACATCTAAAAGCATGTTCCGATCTCTACAGAGACTAATAATTTTTATAAAAAGATTCAAACTTTCAGTTGATAGGTGAAAGAATGGCAAGACAAGATGTTACATTTAAAAACTTTTACTCCAACAAATGATTATAAACACTATTGACAAAATATGGTGGCACAATGATTAGCACTGCTACCTCATAGCGCCAGGGATCGGGTTCAATTTCCTGCCTAGGGTCTCTGTCTGTGTGGAGTTTGCATGTTCTCCATGTGTCTGCATGGATTTCCTCCAAGTATTCCAATTTCTTCCCACAATCTGAAAGACATGCTGGTTAGGTGCTTTGACCTGAACTGCTGCCAAGGTGTGGTGACCAGAGGAATTTCACAGTTACTTCATTACAGTGTTAATGTAAGCCTTACTTGTCTCTAATAAATGAACTTTTAAAAAAATGTTACCTGTTGTAGACAAGTTATGCTTTAAACTACTGAGAAAAACATTCCTCTTTTTATATTAATCACCCTCTCATGCAATTACTTATAGTTTTCATAGAAAATGATCATGACCACTAGGGAAAACTATTAGAACTAAATACTAACAAAGTACCAGGACAAGATGGCTTATATCCTAGGGTTTTAAAGAAGTGACTGCGGAGATGCATAGGTAGTGCTATGGCTGGACAGGGCCTTGAAGCACATCTGGAGTACTCTGTGCAGTTTTGGTCTTCTTTCTTAAGTATGTAAATGTTTTAGTAGTAATTCAGAAAATGTTCACTTGACTGATTCTTGGGATCAGAATTATTTTATGAAGAAAGGTTGAGCAGATTAAAACCTATATACACATATAAAATCCTGACAGTCATGGCAGAGTTAATACTAAGTAGAGACTAGAACTAGGAGAAACAATTTAAACATTAATGGTCTCCCATTTAATACTGTGATAGGAAGAATCTCACAGGATTGTTAATCTATGAAATTCTATTCCCCATTGAGCAATAGAGACTAGGTCACTGATTATTCAAGACAAAATTAGATAGATTTTTGATTGACAAGGGAATTAAGGGTTATAGGGAGGGGGAGGAAAGGAGATTTGAGACCACAATTAGATCACTTGCGATCTTATCAAATGGTAGAGCAACCTCAGGACAGCGAATAGCTGACTCTTGCTCCTAATTCTTGTGCTTACGTTATTCATGACTACAGTGCAACAGTGAAATGTGGCACCCCAGATGTATATTAACCTGACAATAAGTTCCGATTTCCTTACAAATAATTTAGAAAAATTCCTTTCTTTAAAAAAAATTCTCTGTCTATGTAAGTTTTTTTTTAATTCATTCAATTGTGGAATGTGGGTGTCATTGGCTAGGGAAGCAGTTGAGAAGGTAGTGGTCAGCTGCCTTCTGGAATTGCTGTATTGCACGTGATGTACATACATTCACAGAGTTGTAAGAAGAGAGTTCCAGAATTTTGATCCAGCGACAGTTATGGAACAGCAATACATTTCCAAGTCAGGATAGTTAGTGGCTTGGAGTGAATTTCCAGGTGGTGGTATTCCCATGTGTCTGCTGTCCTTGTCCTTCTAAACGGTAGTGGCTGTGGGTTGGAAAGTGCTGCCTAAGGAGCCTTGATGAATTCCTGCAGTGCATCCTGTATGTGGGTACATAATGCTGCAATTGTGCACCTATGGTGGAGGGAGTAGATGTGTGTGGATAGGGTGCCAATTAAGAGGCTGCTTGTGTCAAGCTCCCTGAGTATTGTTGGAGCTGCACTCATCCAGACAAGTGGAGAGAATTCCATAACATTTCTGAGTTGTGTTTTGTAGATGTTGAATAGGCTTTGGGGAGTAAGGAGACAAGGTACTCGCATCAAGATTCCTAGTCTCCAATCTGCTCTTTAGCCATAGTGTTCATATGGTTGGTCCAGTTCAATTTCTGGTCAATGGAAACTTCCAGGATGTTGATGGTGGGGGATTCAGCAATGGTCATGACACTGAATGCCAAGAAGTGATGGTTAAATTCTCTCTTGCTGGAAATGGTCATTGTCTGGTACTTCTGTGGTACAAATAAGTCCTTGATAAGTATGTCCCTGCCAGGCGAGGAGGAAATGATCGAGTAAGAGAACCTTGGTGTACGAAAAAAGTTGATTTGCTGGTTAAAAGGAAAAAGGAGGCTTATGTCAGGATGAGGCTTGATGGCTCGGGTAGTGCAATGGATAGCTATAGATTAGCCAGGAGGGAGCTAAAGAATGAATTGAGGAGAGCTAAGAGAGGACACGAGAAGACTTTGGCTGATAGGATTAAGGAGAATCCTAAACCTTTCTTTAGATATGTTCAGAATAGAACATTGGTTAGGGCAAGATTAGGGCCAGTCATAGACAGCAGTGGGAAGTTGTGCGTGGAGCCTGAAGAGATTGGAGAGGTACTGAATAAATATTTCTCTTCGGTATTCACGCAGGGTGATGTAAATGTAGTTATGGAGAACACTGAGATACAGGGTAGCAAGCTGGAAGGTATCGAAGTAGATAGGGAGGATGTGCTAGATATTCTCGAGGGTTTGAAGTTGGATAAGTCCCCTGGGCCGGACGGGATTTACCCTAGTATTCTCTGGGAGGCAAGAGAGGAGATTGCAGAGCCTCTGGCTCTGATCTTCAGGTCGTCGTTGGTTACGGGTGTGGTTCCGGAGGACTGGAGGATAGCGAATGTGGTCCCGTTGTTCAAGAAAGGGAAGAGAGACCTTCCAGGGAATTATAGGCCAGTGAGTCTTACTTCTGTTGTGGGCAAAGTATTGGAGAGAATTATTAGGGATAGGATTTATAGTTATTTAGAGAGAAATGAATTGATTGGGGACAGTCAGCATGGTTTTGTGAAGGATAGGTCGTGCCTTACTAACCTTATTGAGTTTTTTGAAAAAGTGACCAAAGAGGTGGATGGGGGTAAGGCGGTTGATGTGGTATATATGGACTTTAGTAAGACGTTTGATAAGGTGGCCCATGAAGACTTCTGCAGAAAATGCAGATGTATGGGATAGAGGGTGATTTAGCTAATTGGGTTAGGAACTGGCTAGCAGATAGAAGACAGAGGGTGGTGGTTGATGGGAGATATTCATCTTGGAGTTCGGTGACAAGTGGCGTACCTCAGGGATCTGTTTTGGGGCCCCTGCTGTTTGTAATTTTTATGAATGATCTGGATGAGGGTATTGAAGGATGGATTAGTAAATTTGCAGATGACACTAAAGTCGGTGGAGTGGTAGATAGTGAAGAGGGGTGTTATAGATTGCAGAGGGACTTAGACAAGTTGCAGAGCTGGGCCGAGAGGTGGCAAATGGAGTTTAATGTGGAAAAGTGTGAGGTAATGCACTATGGCAGAAATAATAAATGTGTAGAGTATAGGGCAAAAGGTAGGATTCTTAGTAGTCTAGATGAACAGAGGGATCTTGGTGTGTATGTGCATAGATCACTGAAAGTAGGCAGTCAGGTCGAGAAGGTTGTTAAGAAGGCATATGGAGTCTTAGCTTTTATTGGTAGGGGGATTGAATTTCGGAGCCGCAACGTCAGTTGCAACTGTACAAAACTCTAGTGCGGCCGCACTTGGAGTATTGTGTGCAGTTCTGGTCCCCACATTATAAGAAAGATGTGGAGGCATTGGAGAGGGTACAGAGGAGGTTTACCAGGATGTTGCCTGGTATGGAGGGCATGTCTTATGAGGAGAGGCTGATGGATTTGAGGTTGTTTTCGTTAGAAAGGAGGAGGCTAAGAGGGGACCTGATCGAAACATATAAGATGATTAGAGGTTTAGATAGGGTGGACAGTGATAGCCTTTTTCCTAGGATGGAGAAAGCTAGCACGAGGGGGACACAGCTTTTAATTAAGGGGTGATAGTTATAGGACGGATATCAGAGGTAGGTTCTTTACCCAAAGGGTGGTTCGGGAGTGGAATGCCCTGCCTGCAGCAGTTGTAGATGCGCCAAGTTTGGTGGCGTTTAAGAGGTTAGTCGATAAGTATATGGAAGAGAAGGGAATGGTTTAGTTTGGAGGGGCATTGCTTTTTATATTGGTCGGCGCAACATCGAAGGCCAAAGGGCCTGTTCTGTGCTGTAATGTTCTATGTTCTAAATGTTAGTTTTGTCAGCCCAAGCTTGGATATTCTCCAAGCCTTTGTGCATTGAACATGGACTGTTTCAGTACCATTCATGACTTCTGCTAAAACAGTCCATGTTCAGATAAAACAAGATCTAGATAATACAGGGCATTTTCGTCTGTCAATGGACTCATGCAGTCACCTTCAAGTCTTATGCATCTTTTCCTCTGTCTGGTATGCATGCTTTTGTTGCTGTTTCACTGCATCAACCCCGATGCCTTGCTCCTGACAATGAAAGCTAGCCATTTGGGTAGTCAGCTTCTTCATGTGTCTACTCATGGCTTCATGCACTCTGGCAGCTTGCAATACTGTGAGCTTGTTCTTTGCAATGAATTTTTTGTATTCAGTAGTCTAGATGTGCAGAACTCCAGGTGAGCTAAGCTAGCAGTCTTTTTTCTGTATATTTACATTTTCTGGCTGCATTTTAAAAAATTATGAACTTATCAGCTGACTCACCTGACTCCTGCCTCAAGCCTTGAAACTCATATCAATGAAATTGATCCAATGTTTTAACTTTGGCTAGAGATATGTAGCTGACCTTTTCCTCTTCATTGTGCCTTTTAGAAAGCCACACTTTGGTATTAACTGTTCAAATCCCTGTAACACATCACCCTTCCAACTCACGATGAGCTGCAACTGTGTGATTATTCATAGGGTGGTGTCCATTTCTGTTCCACAGAACTCACTCAGTTTTCCTCTCTATCGCACAAATTCACATTTTTTAAGCCAATTCACCATTACATTTATTTAAAATGTTTGAGTTTTTATTCACACAGGCATGCTGCCACCTTGTAATGTCTCTTGGTTCCCATAAGTTACAAATAATCACACTTTAGACTCAAAATGCGGGAGTTTCATTTTATACTCTCGTGTAACTGGTGGACTGATACATTGTTACTCAGTGCATGACAGCAGTATATTATAATTAATTCTTATTTCTTTACAAACAACATTAATCCAAGAAGACCAGAATGCTTAATGCAACACTGAATATCCAATATCAACTGTACACCAGGCACAAATGTATTGGTACACAACTGTTCAATCAAGTCTAACCTATGCAGTTATTTTTCATTTATATTAATGATTTGGATGAGAATTTAGAAGGCATATTTAGTACGATTGCAAATGACACCAAGATTGGTGGCATAATGGACAGTGAAGAAGTTTATCTAGGATTACAATGGGATCCTGATCAATTGAGCCAGTGGGCAGATGAACATACATGGGATTTAATGGGATTGAGGGTTATAGATAGGTCTGGTAGGTAGGGATATGATGTACGCAACTTGTGGGCCGAAGGGCCTGTTTGTGCTGTACTGTTCTGTGTTTTATGAATGGCAGATGAAATTTAATTCTGATAAATGCAAGGTGATGCATTTAGGTAGACCGAACCAAGGCAGGACATTGAGGAAAGTTATAGAACAAAGAGATCTGGGGGTACAGGCTCAAAACTCCTTAAATGTGCAGTCACAGGTGAAGACTGATGAAGAAGGCATTCAGCATCCTTGATTTCATTGGTCAAAACATTGAATACAGGAGTCAGCACTCTTGTTGAAGTTGGACAAGGAATTGGCAAGATTACACTTGGAATACTGTGTACAGTTCTGGTCACCCTTTTATAGAAAGGATACTATTAAACTAGAAAGTATGCAGAAAAGATTTACTAGGATGTTACCAGGACTCGAATTATAAGGAGGCTGGATAGACTGGGCCAATGGTGGCGTTTAAGAGGTTAGTTGATAAGTATATGGAAGAGAAGGGAATGGTTTAGTTTGGAGGGGCATTGCTTTTTATTTTGGTCGGCACAACATCGAAGGCCGAAGGGCCTGTTCTGTGCTGTAATGTTCTATGTTCTATGTAAAATGCAGATGTATGGGATAGAAGGTGATTTAGCTAATTGGGTTAGGAATTGGCTAGCAGATAGAAGACAGAGGGTGGTGGTTGATGGGAGATATTCATCGTGGAGTTCGGTGACAAGTGGTGGACCTCAGGGGTCTGTTTTGGGGCCCCTGCTGTTTGTAATTTTTATAAATGATCTGGATGAGGGTATTGAAGGATGGATTAGTAACTTTGCAGATGACACTAAAGTCGGTGGAGTGGTAGATAGTGAAGAGGGGTGTTATAGTTTGCAGAGGGACTTCGACAAGTTGCAGAGCTGGGCCGAGAGGTGGCAAATGGAGTTTAATGTGGAAAAGTGTGAGGTAATGCACTATGGCAGAAATAATAAATGTGTAGAGTATAGGGCAAATGGTAGGATTCTTAGTAGTCTAGATGAACAGAGGGATCTTGGTGTGTATGTGCATAGATCCTGAAAGTAGGCAGTCAGGTCGAGAAGGTTGTTAGGAAGGCATATGGAGTCTTGGCTTTTATTGGTAGAGGGATTGAATTTCGGAGCCGCAACGTCATGTTGCAACTGTACAAAACTCTAGTGCGGCCGCATTTGGAGTATTGTGTGCAGTTCTGGTCCCCGCATTGTAAGAAAGATGTGGAGGCTTTGGAGAGGGTACAGAGGAGGTTTACCAGGATGTTGCCTGGTATGGAGGGCAGGTCTTATGAAGAGAGGCTGAGGGATTTGAGGTTGTTTTCGTTAGAAAGTAGGCGGCTAAGAGGGGACCTAATCGAAACATATAAGATGATTAGAGGTTTAGATAGGGTGGACAGTGATAGCCTTTTTCCTAGGATGGAGAAAGCTAGCACGAGGGGGACACAGCTTTAAATTAAGGGGTGATAGTTATAGGACGGATATCAGAGGTAGGTTCTTTACCCAAAGGGTGGTTGGGGAGTGGAATGCCCTGCCTGCAGCAGTTGTAGATGCGCCAAGTTTAGTGGCGTTTAAGAGGTTAGTTGATAAGTATATGGAAGAGAAGGGAATGATTTAGTTTGGAGGGTCATTGCTTTTTATATTGGTCGGCGCAACATCGAAGGCCGAAGGGCCTGTTCTGTGCTGTAGTGTTCTATGTTCTATGTTCTATGTTCTAATTTCCCTGGATGTAGGAGGCTTAGGAATGATCTTACGGAGGGCTATAAAATAATGAGGGACATAGATCAGTTAGATAGTCAACATCTTTTCCCAAAAGTAGGGAAGTCTGAAACTAGAGGACATAGGTTTAAAGTGAGAGGAGCAATTTTTTCACATGGAGGGTTAAGTGTCTGGGACAAGCTGCTGGAGGTAAGTTCATAAGTTCGTGAAATATAAGAACATAATTAAACATTCAGCCCATTGAGTCTACTCCACCATTCGTGGCTGATAAGTTCCTCAACCTCGTTTTCCTGCCTTCTCCCCATAACCCTTCAATTCATTACCAATTCAAAATCTGTCTAACTCCTCCTTAAATTTACCCACTATCCCAGCATCCCCTGCACTTTGGGATAGCGAATTCCACAAGTTCACATCCCTTTGGGAGAAGTAGTTTCTCCTCAACTCTGTTTTAAATTTGCTACCCCTTATCTTACAACTATGACTTCTCGTCATAGAATGACCCACAAGAGGAAACATTTGCTTCATGTTTACTTTATCCATACCTTTTATCGTGTTGTATACCTCACTTTGATCTCCTTATTCTTCTCCAGAATATATATAAGTCAAAACTGCTCAATCTCTCTTCATATGACAAACCTCTCATTTCTGGAAACAATCTAGTAAACTGTCCTTTGAACTGTCTCCAATGCCACTACATCTTTTCTCAAATGTAGTGGTGCTTAATGAGTACTTTGCCTCAGTATTCACGGTGGAAAGTGATCGGGGAGGATGCACTACAAGTTTGCGGCAGACTGAAAAGATTGAGTATGTAGATATTAAGGAAGCGGATGTGTTAGAACTTTTAAATGCTATCAAGATAGACAAATCTCTGGGACCAGATGGGATGTACCCCAGGTTATTGTGGGAGGTGAGGGATGTCATTGCAGAGCCCCTGGCGATGATCTTTGCGTCGTCGATGGAGATGGGAGAGGTTCCGGAGGATTGGAGGATTGCGGATGTGGTCCCTATTTTCAAGAAAGGGAACAGAGATAGTCCTGGAAATTACCGACCGGTGAGTCTGACCTCAGTGGTTGGTAAGCTGATGGAAAGGCTTCTGAGGGACAAGATTTATGAGCATTTGGAGAAGTTTAGGTTGATTAGAAATAGTCAACATGGTTTTGTAAAAGGCAGGTTGTGCCTTACGAGCTTAATTGAGTTCTTCAAAAATGTGACTGAACACATTGACGAAGAAAGAGCAGTGGACATGGTGTACATGGACTTCAGCAAGGCATTTGACAAGGTCCCACATGCAAGACTTCTTGAGAAGGTGAGAGGCCATGGGATCAAAGGGGCTTTGGCCTTGTGGATCCAGAACTGGTTTGCCTGCAGAAGGCAGAGGGTGGTTGTGGATGGCTCTTTTTCTGCATGGAGGTCGGTCACCAGTGGAGTGCCCCAGGGATCTGTTATAGGACCCTTGCTGTTTGTCATTTTCATAAATGACCTGGATGAGGAAGTGGAGGGATGGGTGAGTAAGTTCGCGGATGACACGAAGGTCGGTGGTGTTGTGGATGGTCTGGAGGGATGTCAGAAGTTGCAGCATGACATCGACAGGATGCAAGACTGGCGGAGAAGTGGCAGATGGACTTCAACGCGGATAAATGTGTTGTGGTCCATTTTGGCAGATCCAACGGGATGAATGAGTACACTATCAAAGGTAGGAGTCTTAGCTGTGTGGAAGAGCAGAGGGATCTTGGAGTCCGGGTCCATAAGACTCTCAAATCCCAGGTGGAGGATGTGGTTAAGAAAGCTTATGGTGTACTGGCCTTCATTCATCGAGGGATTGAGTTCAGGAGTCAGGAGGTAATGCTGCAGCTTTATAGGACCCTTGTCAGACCACACTTGGAGTACTGTGCGCAGTTCTAGTTGCCTCACTATAGGAAGGACGTGGAAGCTATTGAAAGGGTGCAGAGGAGATTTACAAGGATGTTGCCTGGATTGGGAGTCATGCCTTATGAAGACAGGTTGAGGGAGCTGGGACTGTTCTCCCTGGAGAGACGAAGGTTGAGAGGCGACCTGATAGAGGTTTACAAGATGTTGAGATGAATAGATAGGGTGGACTCTCAGAGACTATTTCCCAGGGCTGAAATGGTCGTGACGAGAGGGCACAGGTTTAAGGTGCAGGGAAGCAAGTACAGAGGGGATGCTAGGGGAAAGTTTTTCACTCAGAGGGTGGTGAGTGAATGGAATCGGCTGCCGTCGGTGGTGGTCGAGGCGAACTCGCTGGGGTCTTTTAAAAGACGTCTGGATGAGTATATGGGATCCAATGGGATTGGGGGTTATAGATAGGTCTATGGCTGGGTAGGTTTTGATGTGTTCGGCACAACTTGTGGGCCGAAGGGCCTGTTTGTGCTGTCGTGTTCTATGTTCTATGTTCTAAATAAGGGGCCCAAAGCTATGCCTTGCCTTGTTTAGTTGCAACAATACTTCCTTACTTTTATATTCTATTTCTTTAGCTATAAATGGCAACATTCCATTGTGTTTTCTTTATTATATGCTGTTTCTTCATGCTAGTTTTCTGTGATTCACGATCGAGGACACTCAGATTCCTCTGCACTGGAACACTACAAAGTCTCTCCCCATTTAGATAAGTTACCTTCAGGGGCAATTACAATTTTGTCTTTTAAAATGCATTTAGACAGTTAGATGAGTAAGAATCTTATAGAGGGATAATGATCAAACGCAGGCAATTGGTAAATGGAAAATGGTAAATAGCTCAATGGTAAAAACTGGGCACGTGGACAATTTGGGCGGAAGTGCCTGTTTCCATGCTGTAAATCTATGACTTTAATGGCTCTATAACATACAGGGGCCAAGTGGACAGCCACAAACCCATATATATTTACTGAGTTTTATCCCACAAGTGCAGAACTTCATAAAATAATAATTAACTTCACCTAAATATTCCACAATGTTTCCATCAATCACTAGCCTGGATGCGCAGATTGCTTAACATGATTCATACAGACTTCAATGTCTACTGAATGTAATTTGAGGAATAATTTAATGTCATCAGTTTTGTCGCTATGACAACCAAGACTGCAAAATGGTTGACTAAGAGGAGACTGGATACACTGTTCAGCTAAAAGGAAAGAAAAAATATTCGTCAAAGTTGAAACAATTCACGATTAGAAACTGTGACAGGCATCAAGAAAGAAATTCAAATTAACATAGTTGCAAAGAGGGATAATGCAAAAGTGGCAATTCAATGTTTACATTAATTATTTGACCAGAAATAAAAATCAAATGGAGAAAATAAAAGTCAAAAAGTAATGATAAAACCTTAGTGAGATCAGTTAGAGTAAGTGCGCATTATTAAACTCCAGTACAGGAAAGATATTGACAAGGATATTGTTGTCATTAAGAGCATATGTTCAACAGTCTTTGCCACAATCGTCCCTTCTTCTAGTCCAAAATGAGGGGAGGAAGGAGAGAAACTAAAGGGAAATATAATTTCAATGCTAGTTTCTGCTGCAATTGTCCCTTCTTCTAGCCCAGCAAGCCAACTATCCTTCAAGATGAGAGAGAGAGAGACACACACAAGACAGCAACTGTCTGCCAGTATAACAGCCACATTTATGTCTTAAGAGAAAGTCTCATCTCAATTATAAAGATACCAACAGAACTGAAGAACAGAATAGAGTCATAGAGGTTTACAGCATGGAAACAGGCCCTTCAGCCTGACTTGTCCATGTTGCCCTTTTTTTTAAACCTCTAAGCTAATCTCAGTTGCCTATGTCCACATTAGCCTATGTCCCTCTATACCCATTTTCCCATATAACTATTTATAGCCGTCATTGACTTTTTTCTGGCATCGCTTCCCAGTTTGGAGGGAACTAGTGCCCGGCACTGACCAAAGCAGCGACCTCCTCCCAGGCTGAATTTCCATCAGCCACCCAACCACCCCATCTTGGTCTGCACCCTCTTGGAAGGAAGAGGATGTCCCGCCTTACCTCTGCTGTATCCAACAGCCTCCCCAAGACACCCTCAGAAAATCAGGGGGCTGGTTGTGCGTACATTTTGTGCAGAAATGACTGCCTGCCTGTCCATTCTTGAGTTTTTAATGGGGTTGTGCCTCTTTAGGGCAGATCAGTTGCAGTCAGTTTGGCAGGGCATTCCAGCAAGTTCCATGCAGTTTGCTTGTTAGTATTGAGGGGAAAGCAAGTAAGCACTTGCAGCTGTGCTGGGGTGGGGGTTGGAGTGGAGTGTGAGTAGGTGAGGTGGGGCAGGAGGGGAGGTGGCAGATGGTGAGCGGGGAGTAGTGGATGGGGAGGATGGATCAGTGCTTCAATGACTGGGGACAGAGGAGACAGAGTGAGGTGTCACACAGCCATCGGAGTCCAGAGGAGATGGAGGCCTTGTGCAAGAAGCCCCGGGGTTGAGGGAAGTGGGATCACTCTGCATGATATCTGTAGGGTGGAGGGGGAGGGTGGATCACTCTACCTGTGATGAGTGAGAGGGAGAAGCCTCTCAATGTCCACCCTATCTAACCCTCTGATTATCAGAGGGCAGAAGAAATCAGCAAGGAAGACAACAAACCTGATTGCATTTTCAGTGTGTCTAAAAATTCTATTTTTTGTTAGTAAGTGGGAGTTGTAAGTATCTAATCATTAGAATAGTGTTTTATTTGGTTTGTTATTAGTTTATTTGCTGTTAGTTAGATAAATAAAGTGTTACTTGTTGATTTTACAGGTAGTCTCGGGTAGTTATTTTGATTTGACCATTAAAAGCTGTTGTAGAAAAGAATATCCCTCTTTCCACAAACTCTTGAACAGATAATGAAAGGAGTACTTCTCTTTGAGTGTTTGAGTGTTAGTCCTCAGAGAGGAAATTTCCCCTTTGAAACACCCTATCTTGGTTGTTGCCATAGGTGATACACGAGATAAAAGATCTAGGTGTAAATATCCATCACCTAATGAATGTAATACCACCAAATTAGAGATGTGACCAGCAAAGACAAGAAGTTACAAATACTCTCTCAACAAGCAATCAAGGGATGGCTTGTGAAGAAACAGTCAGCAAATACAGCCATACTGGTCTATAAAAGATTACATCTCACTGTAAGATGGTATTCTATTAACTGTATTGAGATTAATCATATTCAAAACTATGCAGGAAGAATTTCTCTTGAAAACATATGAAGGCCACACAGGAATTGAGAAATGTAAGTTCAAAGTCTGAACATGCACCCAAAAGACATCGAAAAGTGCAGAAACACATTAGAAAGAGGAAATGATAGCTACTTAAGTACCACCCAAACTATGGCATAGTATTAGAGCAATTTATTCACATATAATCAGGAATGGTACCTCATAGTCACAGACTACTACCAAGTTTCCTTTTACCCTGAGAATAAAAGACTTGACAGCCACAGAGATCATCTTGGCAGTACGAGTTCTATTTGCTGAGCAAGGTGTTCCTGAAAGACTGACTGCATTTTGAGTATGACTAAAACATCTCAGGTTTGCCACAAAAACCACAGCTGACAATGGCAAGGTCTGCAAATCAATGGCAAGGTTACAAGATGAGGCATGTAAAATCGTCGGTTCCAATGCACCCTTTCCTGCTGAATTCAATGCAGATTACGCCCTTTTTGAGCAAGTGGTTAGCGAGAGCATGCCCTCCACCCTGGACTCCTCAGATGAACCTGTATCCGAGGTCACCACTGCAGATGTCAGAACAATTTTCTCAAAGGTCAACAAATGGAAAGCGACTGGCCCAGATGGGATACCGGAATGAGCACTCAAATCCTGTGTGGATGAGCTGGCGTGGGTATTCGCAGACATCTTCAATCCCTCTTTACAACAATCAGAGGTCCCTATCTACTTCAAGAAGATGACTGTCATCCCAGTAACAAAGAAAAGCCAAGTAGTGTGCCTTAATGACTATTAACGGGGGCTCCGGTATCCATCATTATCAAGTGCTTCAAAAAGCTAGCACATCACGAATCAATTCCAGCCTTTCAGACTGCCTGGATCCACCACCACAACAGGTCCACAGCAGACACCATCTCTCTGGCCCTGCATTCAAAGACACCTATATCAGACTCCTATTTATTGACTACAGCTCAGCCTTCAACACCATCATTCCTGCTAAACACATCTGCAAATTCCATGTACCTCCCTCTACGATCCTGAACTTCCTAACCCACACACCACAATCAGTAAAGATAGACAACAACACCTCCTCCACAACTGTGTCTACAAGTCTATGTTCTCAGCCGCCTACTATACTCTTATACTCCTATGACCGTGCGGCCAAATCCTCTTTCAACTTGATTTTCAAGCTTGCTGATGACACCATCTCAAACGATGAGACAGAGTACAAAAATGAGATAAAGAATCTGGTGAACTCGTGCGGCAACAATAATTTCTCCCTCAATGTCAACATAACAAAGGAAATAGTCATCAATTTCAGGGAGCGTATTGGAGAACACACCCCCTGTCTACATCAACAGGGATGAAGTAGAAAGGGTCGAGAGGTTCAAAGTTTTACCAACAACCTATCCTGGACACGGCATTACAACAATATAGTTAAGAAAGCCCAGCAATGCCTCTATTTTCTCAGAAGACTAAGGAAATTTGCCATGTAACTATGAGTCTCAGCAACTTTTACAGATGCACCATAGAAAGCATTATTTCACAACTTGCTTTGGCTCCTGCGCTGTCCTAGACCACAAGAAACTACAAAAGGTCATGAATGTACCTCAATCCATCATGCAAACCAGTCTCCCATCCATTGATTCTATCTACACTTTCCGTTACTTTGGCAAAGCAGCCAGCATAGTTAAGGACTCCATGCACCCAGACATCCTCTTTTCCACCTTCTTCTGTTGGGAAAAAGATACGAAAGTCTGAGGTCACGTATCAACCGACTCAAGAACAGTTTCTTCCTTGCTGCTATCAGACTTTTGAATGGACCTACCTCACATTAATTTGATCTTCCTCTACACCCTAGGTATGGCTGTAACACTATATTCTGCACTCTTCTTTCCTTCTTTATGAATACTATATTTGTACAGTGCACAAGAAACAATATTTTTCACTGTACACCGATACCTGTGACAATAATAAATCAAATCTCCTTCACCCAGTTTATATCAGGGAACTCATTGAACAGTATGAGTTCAACATAATTATCTCATTATCATATTACCAGGAGTTGTCTTTCTACAAACACATGTCCTCGAGAGCAGTCAAATGAACCCTTCAAAATGCCACGAGACAAAAGACCCAAACTTTGCATTATTGACACTCTGATTCCAGCTTCAGGTCACTGTCTGTGTGCAGTCTGCACATTCTCCCAATGTCTGCATAGGTGTCCTCCAGGTGCTCTGGTTTCCTCCCACCCTCTAAAGATGTGCAGGTTAGGTTGATTGGCCATGCTAAATTGACCCTAGCGTCAGGGGGTTAGCAGGATAAATGAGGATTGTGGGACTAGGGCCTGGATGGAGTTGTGGTTGATACAGACTCGATAGGCTGAATCTTACCCATAAGCAATAGCTTGGATAATATTTTTAGAAAATAAATAACACAAAAGACTCCTAAGAAGAGTTTATTTCCAAAAGCTGATTGATAATCTTTATTTTAGAAAAGTTAATGACATTGGTAGGCCAGCATTTACTGCCCATCCGTAATTTTCCCCTGAACTAAGGCCATTTCAGGGACAGTTAAGAGTCAACCATGTTGCAGTGGTTCTGGAATCATATGTAGGCCAGGCCAGGCAAGGACAACACATTATTCTGCTGTATCCTCTGACAATGTTCATCACTTTCTGCAAGTCTCAGCAATCTTTGTCTCGTCCACAAACTTACTGATCAAACCACCTACGTCTTTCTCCAAATCATTTATAAATATTACCAAACAACAGAGGTCCCAGTACAGAGCCCTGCGGCACATCGCTAGTCACAGACCTCCAACCGGAAAAAGGTTCCTCCACTGCCACCCTCTGTCTTCTATGGCCAAGCCAGTTCTCCACCCATCTAGCTAGCTCCCCTTTTTATCCCATGAGATTTAATCTTTCGCACCAGCCTGCCATGGGGACGTTGTCAAACGCTTTACTAAAATCCATATAGACAACATCTATGGCCCTTCCCTTTTCAATCATTTTTGTCACCTCAAATAAAACTCAAGTTTGTGAGACATGACCTTCCTTGTACAAAACCATGCTGTCTATCGCTAATGAGATTATTCTGTTGTAAATGCGCATATATTCTATATCTAAGAATCTTCCCCAACAATTTGACGGACGTCAAGCTCACCAGCCTATAATTACTCAGGTTATCCTTGCCACCCTTCTTAAATGAGGTGGAGGATGAATGTGTGGCTGAGGGATTGGAGCAGGGATTCAGGTTCCTGGATCATTCAGATCTCTTTAGGGGCAGGTGTAACGTGTACAAAAAAGACAGGTGGCACTTGAATGCCAGGGGGACCAATATCCTGTCGGGAAGGATGGCTAAGTCTACTGGGATCACTTTAAACTAGAATGGTTGGGGGGAGGGAATTGAAATGAAGTGACTGGGAGCAAGGAGGTTAGCTTGAAAATATAGGGATTGTCAACAATTAAGAGGGAGGATGACGGAGAAGGGATGTGCTCAGACCGAAGGTTTGAGATGCCTATTTTAACGCTAGGAGTGTGGTGAACAAAGTGAATGAGCTTAGAGCATGGATCACTGCTTGGAAATGTGATGTGGTGGCCATTACAGAGATTTGGATGTCTTGGACAGGACTGGATACTTCAAATGCTGGAAGTAAGATGTTTGAGGAGGTTGCAGGGAGGGAGGCAAAAGAGATGGGGGAGTGGTACTGTTGATCAGGGATAGTGTCATGGCTGTGGAGAAGGTGGATGCCATGGAGGGATTGTTTATAGAGTCTCTGGATGGAAGTTCAGAACAGGAAGGGATCAATAGCTCTACTGGGTGTTTTTTTTTATAGGCCGCCCAGTAGTAAGAGGGTTGTTGAGGAGCATTTGGGAAAACATGGAGAGATGCAATAATAACAGTTGTTTTGATGGGAGACTTTAATTTCCCAAATTACTAACCTTATTGAGTTTTTTGAAAAAGTGACCAAAGAGTGGATGGGGGTAAGGCGGTTGATGTGGTATATATGGACATTAGTAAGGTGTTCGATAAGATGTTCCATGGAAGGCTTCTGCAGAAAATGCAGATGTATGGGATAGAGGGTGATTTAGCTAATTGGATTAGGAATTGGCTAGCAGATAGAAGACAGAGGGTGGTGGTTGATGGGAGATATTCATCGTGGAGTTCGGTTACAAGTGGTGTACCTCAGGGATCTGTTTTGGGGCCCCTGCTGTTTGTAATTTTTATAAATGATCTGGATGAGGGTATTGAAGGATGGATTAGTAAATTTGCAGATGACACCAAAGTCGGAGGAGTGGTAGATAGTGAAGAGGGGTGTTATAGTTTTCAGAGAGACTTGGACAAGTTGCAGAGCTGGGCCGAGAGGTGGCAAATGGAGTTTAATGTGGAAAAGTGTGAGGTATGCACTTTGGCAGGAATAATAAATGTGTAGAGTATAGGGCTAATGGTAGGATTCTTAATAGTGTTGGTGAACAGAGGGATCTTGGTGTATATGTGCATAGATCCCTGAAAGTAGGCAGTCAAGTCGATAAGGTTGTTAAGAAGGCATATGGAGTCTTAGCTTTTATTGGTAGGGGGATTGAATTTCGGAGCCGCAACGTCATGTTGCAACTGTACAAAACTCTAGTGCGGCCGCACTTGGAGTATTGTGTGCAGTTCTGGTCCCCACATTATAAGAAAGATGTGGAGGCATTGGAGAGGGTACAGAGGAGGTTTACCAGGATGTTGCCTGGTATGGAGGGCAGGTCTTATGAAGAGAGGCTGAGGATTTGAGGTTGTTTTCGTTAGAAAGGAGGCGGCTAAGAGGGGACCTTATCGAAACATATAAGATGATTAGAGGTTTAGATAGGGTGGACAGTGATAGCCTTTTTCCTAGGATGGAGAAAGCTAGCACTAGGGGACACAGCTTTAAATTAAGGGGTGATAGTTATAGGACGGATATCAGAGGTAGGTTCTTTACCCAGAGGGTGGTTAAGGAGTGGAATGCCCTGCCTGCGGCAGTTGTAGATGCGCCAAGTTTGGTGGCGTTTAAGATGTTAGTTGATAAGTTTATGGAAGAGAAGGGAATGGTTTAGTTTGGAGGGTCATTGCTTTTTTCATAATTGGTCGGCGCAACATTGAAGGCCGAAGGGCCTGTTCTGTGCTATAATGTTCTATGTTCTAAATATCATTTGCAATATCGCTAGGGTAAGAGATTTGGATGGGGAGGAGTTTGTTGGCTGTGTTCAGAAGGGTTTCCTCACACTGTATGTGGATAAGCTTACAAGAGGAGAGGCTGTACTTGATCTGGTATTAGGTAATCAACCTGGACAGGTGTCAGATCTCTCAGTGGGAGAGCATTTTAGGGATAGTGATCATAATTCTATCTCCTTTACACTAACATTGGAGAGAGATAGGATCAGGCAAGCTGGGGAAGCGTTTATCTGGAGTAAGGGGAAATATGAAGCCATCAGGCAGGAAATTAGAGGCATAAATTGGAAGGAGGTGTTCTCAGTGAAAAGTACTGAAGTAAGGTGGCAGATTTTCTAGGAATGTTTGTCTGGAGTTCTGCACGATAATGTTCCGATGAGACAGGGAGGTTATGATAGGTTACATGAACCCTGGTGCACAAAAGTGGTAACGAATCTCTTCAAAAAGAAAATCATACAAAAGGTTCAGGGAGCTGGGTAATGTTAGGGATCTAGAGGAGTATATGGCTTATAGGAAGGAACTTAAGAAGGAAATTGGGAGAGCCAGAAGGAGCCATGAGAAGGCCTCGGCAGGTAAGATTAAAGAAAACCCTAACGTTCTACAAATATATGAAGGGTAAAAAGGTGAAATACGAAGGAATAGGACCTATAAAATGTGACGGTAGGAAAGTTTGTATAGAACTGGTAGAAATGGTAGAATTGGCAGAGGTGTTCAGTATTACTTCAGTATTTACGATGAAAAAGAATCTTGGTGGTTGTAATGCAGGCTTGCGGCGGACTGAAAAGCTTGAATGTGTGGACATTAAGAAAGAGGATGTATTGGAGCTTTTGAATAGCATCAAGATAGATAAGTCGCCTGGACCGGATGGGATATAGCCAAGGTTACTTTGGGAAGCGAGGGAAGAGATTGCAGAGCCTCTGGCGATGATCTTTGCGCCATCGAATGGAGACAGATGAGGTTCCGGAGGATTGGAGGATTGCAGATGCATTCAAGAAAGGGAATAGAGGTAGCCCAGGAAATTATTGACCGGTGACTCTAACCTTAGTGGTTATTAAGTTGATGGAAAAGATCCTGCGAGACAGGACTTATGAATATTAAGAGAAGTAGAGTATGATCAAAAGTAGTCAGCACGGCTTTAATAAAGGCAGATCATGTTTTACAAGCCTGGTTGAGTTTTTTGAAAATGTGACTGAACACATTGAAGGAAGAGCAGTGGATGTGGTTTATATGGACTTCAGCAAGACATTCAATAAAATCCCCCATGCAAAGCTTATTGGGAAAGTGAAGGGTCATAGGATCCAAGGGGGCATTGCTTTGTGGATCCAGAACTGTCTTGCCCGCAGAAGGCAGAGAGTGGTTGTAGATGGGTCTTTTTCTGTATGGAAGTCGGTCACCAGTGGAGTGCCCCAGAGATCTGTTCTAGGACTCTTGCTGTTTGTGATTATTATAAATGACCTGGATGAGGAAGTGGAAGGATGGGTTGATAAGTTTGCCGATGACATGAAGGTCGGAGATATTGTGGATAGTTTGGACGGATGTCAAAAATTGCAGCGTGACATAGATACGATGTAAGACAGCAGAGAAGTGGCAGATGTACTTCAACCCGGATAAATGTGTAGTGGTACATTCTGGCAGGCCCAATGACATGAAGAAATATAATAAGGGTAAGACTCTTAGCAGTGTGGAAGATCAGAAGGATCTTGGGGTCTGGGTTCATAGGACTCTCAAATCAGCTTTGCAGGTAGAGGATGTGGTTAAGAAGGCATATGTGTATTGACCTTCATCAATTGAGGCATTGAGTTTAGGAGTCGGGAGATAATGCTGTATAAGACTCTGGTCAGACCCCACTTGAAGTACTGTGCTCAGTTCTGGTTGCCTCGCTACAGGAAGAATGTGGAAGCTATTGAGAGGGTGCAGAGGAGATTTAGAAGGATGTTGTCTGGATTGAGTGGCATGCCTTATGAGGATAAATTGAGAGAGCTCAGTCTTTTCTCTTTAGAGAGACGATGGATAAGAGGGGATGTGATAGAGGTGTATAAGATGATAAGAGGTATTGATCAGGTGGACTCTCAGAGGCTTTTCCCCAGGGCTGAATTGACTGCCACAAGAGGACACAGGTTTATGGTACTAGTACAGAGGAGATGTTGGGGTAAGTTTTTCACTTAGGGTGGTGGGTGAGTGAAATCGGCTGCTGTCAGTCGTGGTGGAGGTAAATTTGTTAGGGTCTTTTAAGAGACTTCTGGATGAGTATATGGGACTTAATAGGATTGAAGGCTATAGGTAAGCCTAATAGGTAGAGATAAGGTCGGCGCAACTTGTGGGCCGAAGGGCCTGTTTGTGCTGTAGTTTTTTTCTATGATTCTATGAAAGGCCATGAGTGAATCAGACAAGTTTTTCACCAACAATAGTCATCATTATAGTTTTATTCCAGATTTACATTGAATCCAAATTTTAAAGTCCCCAGAGCATTTCCCTGGATCTCTGGATTACTAGTCTAGGGACAATACCACTAAGCCACCACATTCCCATCTTAAAGAAACAGGATATGATATATTATTGCATTATCTGTAAAGAGCTAGGAATCAATTGTTATGGCTAAATCTTCTAGGGTCATTTTTCATGGCTGCACTAGGAAGTCACATTACATGTAACAGAACCAATTCAAAGTTAATTTGAGTGATTTGAGAAGGGAGCTAGCTCAAGTGGACAGGGAATAAAGACAGGAGAGTAAACAACTAATGAGCAATGGTAAGACTTCAAGGTGGGAATATAACTGGGGCGGCATAGTGGCACAGTGGTTAGTATGGGGACCCAGGTTCAATTCTGGCCTTGGGTCACTGTCTGAGTGGAGTCTGCACAGTCTCCCAATGTCTGCATAGGTTTCCTCTGGGTGCTCTGGTTTCCTCCCACCCTCTAAAGATGTGCAGGTTAGGTTGATTGGCCATGCTAAATTGACCCTAGTATCAGGGGATTAGCAGGATAAATAAAGGTTACAGGAATGGGGCCTGGGTGGAGTTGTGGTTCGTACAGACTCGATGGGCTGAATGGCCTCCTTCTGTACTGTTGAGATTCTACGATAAGTAAGGAACAAACCAAGCATATTCATATATGGAGGAATAATAGACCATCAAAAGCAAAGAACTCCTTGGATTATAAGAAAACATTGGTTAAAATAAAACCTGAAAACAATGGCTTATGACAAAGTCAGTGCATAATACAATAAAAACTAGGCATAATACAGACAGCACATGTACATTAATGAAGTATTTAATTGTATTCTGGTGGTAAGATTAAATGGGATTCACTTGTCCCCCTATAAAGACATAAGGGATCTTGGACTTTATAAACAGAGGCACAGAATACACAAAAGCAAGAAAATTATGATAAACCTTTATAAAACTCTGGTATGTCATAACTGGAGAATTGTGAACAATTCTGTGCACCTCACTTTAGGAAGAATGTGAAAGTTTTAAAAAGAGTGTGGAAAAGATTTACAAGAATAGTTCCAGGAACTTCAGTTCGATGGATAGATTTAAGAAGCTGGAGAACATTGATAGGAGATTTGATAGAAGTGTTCAAAATTATGAGTCTAAACAGAGTAGATGAAGAGAAATTCTTCCCATTGATGGAACATTCAAGAAACAGAAGATACCAATTTAAGGTGATTGGCAAAAGAACCAAAGGTGACCTGAGGAAAAGATTTTTTATTCACGGAGTGGTTCAGATGTGGAGGAAAATACAATTATGCAAATTGGGTAAGCACCTGAAGAGAAAAAATTGAAGGACTGCGGGGAAAGGCTGGTGAGGTGGGATAGGCCAAGTTGCTCTAATAAAGAGCAGGCAGAGTTAGGGCAGGCTGGAAGCATTTTCTCATTCTGTAGTGTGAAGGAACAGAGTAAAACTGTGGTTGTGGGTTGGAAATACTGTTTCTAACTTATACCTCCATAAATAATACCTCACACATATGGGAACATTAGTCTGTAGTTCCATCCTTCACCACATTGCTGGAGTAAAACAATGCAGAACAAAACACAACATAGTACAAAGGAAAGGATAAAACATGAGATAAAAGACAACATCAAGTAATTGTTTTTTTTTTAAATTTAATTATTAGTGCCACAAGTAGGATTACATTAATAATGCCAGAGGACTGGAGAGTGGCGAATGTTGTTCTTCTCTTCAAGAAAGATACTAGGAATGACCCTGGTAATTATCGGCCAGTTAGTCTTACTTCGGTGGTCGATAAGTTAATGAAAGGGTCCAGAGAGATACGATTTATGACAATTTGGAAAGATGCAGTTTAATCTGGGATAGTCGGCACAGTCCTGCCTCACAAATTTGACTGAATTCTTTGAGGAGGTAACTAAGTATAGCTGTAATATATTACATTATATAATATAACATAAGTCTAACTAAGTAGACGAAGGTACAGCAGTTGATGTCATATCCATGGATTTTAGTAATGCGTTTGATAAGGTTCTCTATGGTATGCTCTTGAAGAAAGTAAGGAGGTGTGGAATAGAAGGAAATTTGGGCCATTACATAAGTAATTGGCTGTCTCATAGAAGACAGAGGGTGGTGGTGGAAGGAAAATTTTCAGACTGGAGGCCAATTCCCAGCAGAGTACCACAGGGGTCAGTGCTGAGTCCTCTGCTATTTGTGATTTTCATCAATGACTTGGAAGAGAGGGCTGAAAGGTAGATTAGTAAATTTGCTGATGACACCAAGATTGGTGGATTAGTCGATGAGGTGGAGGGCTCTTGTAGGCTCCAAAGAAACAATGATAGGATGCAGAGCTAGGCCGAAAGTGGCAGATGGAGTTTAACCCTGATAAGTACGAGGTGATTCATTTTGGTAGGACAAACTTGAATGCAGATTACAGGATCAACGCCAGGGTTCAGAGGAATATGGAAAAACAGAGATCTTGGGGTTCATTTCATATTCACAGATCTCTGAAGGTTGCTATTCAAGTAGATACAGCCGTGAAGAAAGCTTATAGTGTGTTAGCGTTTAACAACAGGGAGTTTGAGTTTAAGGGCCGTGGGGTTATGCTGCAACTATATCGGACATTGGTAAGACCACATTTGGAATATTGTGTTCAGTTCTGGTCACCTCTCTATAAGAAGGATATGAAAATATTGGAGAGAGTGCAGAGGAGATTTATCAGGATGCTGCATGATTTGGAGGGTAGGTCTTATGAGGAAAGATCTTATGGAAAGAGGGTAGGTCTTATGAGGGTGGTTCGGGAGTGGAATGCCCTGCCTGCAGCAGTTGTAGATGTGCCAAGTTTGGTGGCGTTTAAGAGGTTAGTTGATAAGTATATGGAAGAGAAGGGAATGGTTTAGTTTGGAGGGCATTGCTTTTTATATTGGTCGGCGCAACATCGAAGGCCGAAGGGCCTGTTCTGTGCTGTAATGTTCTATGTTCTAGATTGAGGGAACTGGGGCTTTTCTCTTTAAAGCACGGGAGGATGAGAGGTGACTTAGTAGAGGTGTATAAGATGATGAGGGGGGATAAGTACTGGATATGCAGAGACAATTTCCTTGGGTGGATGTACCTGTTATTAGGTGACATAACTATAAGATTCATGGTGGGAGATATAGGAGGGATGGCCAAGGTAGGTTCTTTACTCAGAGAGTGGTTGGGATGTGGAATAGACTGCCTGCTGCGATAGTGGAATCGGACACTTTAGGAACTTTCAAGCAGTTATTGGATTGGCACATGGGGCATACCAAAATGATAGGGAGTGGGATAGCTTGTTCTTGAGTTTGGGCATAGCTCGGCACAACATCGAGGGCTAAGGTGCCTGTACTGTGCTGCACTGTTCTATGTTCTATAATACTAAAATGAAGTTACTGTGAAAATTTCCTAGTTGCCACACTCTAGCATCCATTTGCATACACTTCGGGGGAATTTAGCATGGCCGATACATCTAACCTTTTGGAGGACGTCACAGCAGTCAGAGTTGCACAGACAGATAAGGGAATTAATTTCTGATAAATAAGGGAATTAAGGGTTATGGGGAGAAAACAGGAAAGTGGAGCTGATCCACTTCAGATCAGCCATGATCTTATTGAACGGCGGGGCAGGCTCGATGGGCTAGATGGCCTACTCCTGCTCCTATTTCTTATGTTCTTATCTTCTTAGACAGTGACCCAAGCTAGGAATAGAACTGGGTCCCTGGCATTGTGAGGCAGCTAACCATTGCGCTGTCTGTGTGGGGGCATGTCTCTTTAAAAGGGTCAGGTGACCTGGTTCACAAGCTCCACCGTGATGGAGTTTGCCAAGCCAGCCTTGTACTGATTGTGGTAAAGATATGACATGTTAATAAACGATTCCAATTAATTTACTCCCATTTACCTGGTGGTCCTTTATTAATCATGTTAGGCCTCATATATAATAACTGGCAATAAAGTTGTTGTTCTTCAAAAGAAGGGAGAAAGATTGACATCCTCCTAGATTTCAAAAATGGTGAGAATTGCTAAGGTATTGGAGTAGATTTGAGAAAAGATACCTAAGTGTTGAGGGAAGCAGTTGCGAGGGGACTCGGACTGCATTAGATGTCACAAAAGGAGAACTTGCCAGGAAATGGGCTGAAGGCAGTAGTCATGAGGGGACTTTGGATACAGTCAGCCACCAGGAATAGAAGAAGGAATTCTTCAGCGGAAGTACCGAGACTGTCGTGGCTGTGAAGAGACTCGGGCTGCATTTGATGAAAAGAATAGGGAGAGCACAGTGGTAAAGGAGGGCAGCATAATGCACACAAAAAGCAGCAGAAGTGTGGTAAGTGAGGCAAAAACATTCAAAAAGCAGCTACAGAATGCAAAGGCAGAAAAATACCCGCCAGCAGGAGCAGAAAATGACGGCCAGTTCAGGTCAATGAAGCCATTCAACAAAGGCATGGTGAGCTGGACACTATACATGGAGCGATTTCACTCATTCTTTAAAGCTAATAATGTGGATGAAGAACTCATGGTAGCAGTCTTCTTGAGTACCATATGGATTAAAACATTCACTACTTTAAGAAGTCTCATACAACCTAAAAAGCCCGCAGAGGAACCCCCAATGGAGTTGTGTGAGGTACTGTGAAACCATTATGTCCCAAAGCCACTTACAATTGTGTAACAATACTGTATCTTTATGTATTTGTCATGCTTCTTGTACAGGATCTGTTTTAGCAGTTTTTTTAACAGTCTGTTCTAATCAATGTCGCCACATCTAAATCTGACTGCCTTGTATTATTCCTGTAGCAGCATAATTGTTCTCAATTGCTAGAATGTTTCTTTTAACCTGAACTAATGCTGTCCTGCTGATCTTAGTGAATTCCCCTGGGGATTTGCAGAGTAAGACTTGATTCGGTTGATTGATAGTAATATCAGGTGACTGGGTGGAGCTAGGCTTACACAGAAAACTCAAGCCTAGTTGACTTTTGGGAGCTATGGAAAGAAGAAGTAGCTCTAAGATGTAAGTCTCTGGCAATACTGCTAAATTAGAACAGTAGAGATGGATAGCTTTTAAGAATTATACTTTGTCATGCTTAAATATTTCAATTGGTAAAAGTTATATTATTATACTTTGTTCGTTTTGATAAAAGCTTCCTAATGGGTCAATTAAATCATACCTGGAGAGAAATACCTTATGCTCACCCAAATGCCAAAATCAAAAGCTAAGTTTAGGGACTAGGCTAAGTTCATAATATACCTTGGAATTTCTGATTTAGTCCCTAACAACAGCAGAGTGGTTCCAATTTTATAAAAGAAGGAGAATCCATTGCGTAATTTGTGGTCATGTTACAGGCAGAGCACTGTGAATTTGGTGAGCTCCTCCAAAATACTTTGTGGGACCATATGATTTGTGGCTCCACAATGAAGCAACCCAAAGGAAACTTCTGACAAAAACCATTTAGACTTTAAAACTGTTTTTGAAATAGCTGCTGTTGTGGAGCTGGCTGCAAATGAAACAACACAATTGCACATCAGTGTCTGAGCACATAAAGTAACCAAAGTGAGCAGAACATGGTGTCAGCCATAAAATCCACTGCTGTGGCAAGTCTGGCTACAGAAAGTCAACATGCAGGACTTGTGAAGCCCAATGTCGCAGGTGTAAGTGGGTGGGTCATACTGCCCACAGTGTAGGGCATAACTGAAAGAGGAAAAGGAGAGTCGGAGAGAGACAAACTTGAGCATTGGACACAATACATGCAGCCAGCCAAGAAAGGGTTAGAGAGTCTACCGATTCTGCAGAGGGAAGTAGAATCAATACAATTCCAGCCAAATATATTATCAATTTAAAGAGAAGCCAAGAGATTCTGAGTCCTGCCTAAGGTAGAAGGGAAGGTTATTAAAATGGAAATGGGTACAGAGGTAGCAAGATCGCTGATTTTGGACTCAGTATACAGAAGCAAATTGAAAACAGTGGTATTGAAGCCTTCCAAAGTCAGCTTATGTACTTATAGTGGCAAGCTGTGCCACTGAGAGGCTATATACTGGTAAGGGACCAATGTGTGGAGTCATCATTGTATATAGTTAAGGGCGACTATTCTGCCTTGTTTGAACGCTCCTGGTTGTAGAAAATAACATTAAACTGGGGCATAGTAATATAGCCAGCAGGCTCAAGAACAGGTTTACAGGACATTCTGGAAAATTGTAAAGAAGCATTCAAACCTGTACTCATTGGACTTTCAAAAGTTGAGGGGAGATCTTATAGAGACATATAAGATAATGAAGGGGCTAAACAAGTTAGAAGCAGTGAGGTTATTTCCACTTACAACAGAAACAAGAACTAGGGGGCATAGCCTCATAATAGGAGGGAGTCAATTTAGAAGAGTTGAGGAGGAACTTCTTCTCCCAGAGGGTAATGAATCTTTGGAATTCTTTGCCTAATGAAGCAGTAGAGACTATCTCGTTAAATATGTTTAAGTCTCAGATAGATAGATTTTAACCAATAAGGGAATTACGGGTTATGGGGAGCAGACAAGTAAGTGGAACTGAACCCACTATCAGATCAGCCATGATCTTATTGAATGGTGGAGCAGGCTCGAGGGGCTAGATGGCCTACTCCTGCTCCTATTTCTTATGTTTTTGTGTTGTTGTGTAGGATCCTGGGTAAGCTGAAAAGGGTGAAGATTAAAATTCATTTGAAGTCAGAGACTCATCCAAGGATTCTAAAGACGAGTCCAGTATCATTTGCCACTTGGCTGGAAGCGGAAGCCAAATTTGTTTTTAATTCAATTGTACGACATGGGCATTGCTGGCTGACCAGCATTTATTTCCATCTCTGGTTGCACTTAAGAAAGTGGTGGTGAGCTGCAGTTTTGAAACACTGCAGACTACGTGGGTTGACCCACAATGTCATTAGGGACAGAATTCCAGAATCTAGCGACTGTGAAGGAACGGCAATATACATCCAATTCAGAATGGTGAATGGCTTGGAAGGGAACATGCAGATGATGTTCCCATGCATATGTTGCCCTTGTCCTAGATGGAAATGGTCATTGAAGCTGCTGTCTAATGATTATTGTGGGTTTCTGCAGTACATTTTGTAGATTGTACACAGTGCTGCTGCTGAGCATTGGTAGTGGAGAGTGTGGATCTGGCAATTAAGTTGGGCTGCTTTAACCTGGATGGTGTCAAGTTTTTGAGTATTACTGGAGCTGCATCCTTCCTGGCAAGTGGGGAGTATTCCATCACATTCCTGACTAATGTAGATGGTGAACAGACTTTGGGGAGTCAGGAGGTGAGTTATTTGCCACAGCATTTCTAGCCTTTGACCTGCTCTTGCAGCCACTGTCTATATATGGCTAATCCTGGTTCAACTCAAACCAGAAACCAGAAACCATTGACCAGAAACAGTTGAGTTTCTGGTCAATGGTTACCCAAAGGATGTTGGCAGTGAGGGATTCAGTAATATCAGAGGGTGTTGGTTAAATTGTCTCCTTTTGGAATGGCATAGCAACATAATGGTTAGTACTACTGCTTCACAGAGCCAGTGACCTGGGTTCGATTCACGGCTTGGGTCATTGTATGGAGACTGCATATCCTCCTCATGTCTGCATGGGTTTTCTCTGGTGCTCTATTTCTTCCCACAGTCCAAAAGATATGCTGGTTAGGTGCAATGGCCATGCTAAATACAGCCTCAGTCCACCAGAACAGGCACTGAAATGTAGCAACTAGGAAGTTTTCACAGTAATTTCATTATGGTGTTAATGTAAGCCTACCTGTGACACTAATAAACTGTGTCACAGTTATGGTGATGGTCATTGCCTGGCATTTGTGTGGCGTGAATGTTACTTGCCGGTTGTCAGCCCAAATCTGATATTGTTCAGATCTTGTTGTATTTGGACATGTATTGCTTCCATCCCCATTTCTGACCTTATAACAGAAGGAAGGTCATTGATGAAGATGGTTGGACCTAAGACACTGCCCTGAGGGACTCCTGCGGAGATATTCTGGAGTTGAGATAACTGACCCACAAACACAATCATCTTGCCATGTGCCAGGTGTGACTCCAATCAATGGAGTATTTGCCCCCTCAGACCCATTGATTCCAGGATTGTTAAGGCTCCTTGATGCCACACTTGCTCAGATGCAGCCTCTGAAATTCAGCTTTTCTCCATGTTTGAACCAAGGCTGTAATGAGGTCAGGAGCTGAGTGACTCTGGCGAAACCCAACTGGGCATCACCAAGTAGGTTATTGTCGAGCAGGTGTTGGCTTGATATCACTGTTCATTACCCATCCATCACATGGTCAAGAGCAGACTGATGGTAATTGGCCGAGTTGGATTTGTCCTGCTTTTTTGTGTGTATAGGACACACCAGGGCAATTTTCCACATTGTTGGATAGATGTCAATGTTGTAACTATACTGGAAGAGTTTGGCTATGGGAGTGTCAAGTTCCGGAGCACAAGTCTTCAGTATTATTGTCGGAATGTTTTCAGGCTCCATTGCCTTTGGAGTATACAGTGCCTCCAACCACTTCTTGATATAGAACATAGAACATTACAGCGCAGAACAGGCCCTACGGCCTTCGATGTTGCACCGCCCAATTAGGAAAAAACAATGACCCTCTAACCTAAACCATTCACTTTTCGCCCATAAACTTATCTACTAACCTCTTAAACGCCACCAAACTTGGCGCATCTACAACTGAATCATGGGGAGTGAATCTAATTGGTTGGAGACTGGTATCTGTGATGCTTGGGACTAGTGGAGGAGGCAGAGATGGATCATCCACTTGGCATATTTGGCTGAAAATTACTGCAAATGTTTTCAGCCTTATCTTTTGCACTGATGTGTTAGACTCTGCCATCATTCAAGATGAGGGTGTTTGTGTAGCCTCCTCCTTCAATGAGTTGTTTAATTTCCATCACCATTCACGATTGGATGTGGCGGGGCAGCAGAGTTGTGGGATTGCTTAGCTCTATCACTTGCTGTTATTGCTATTTGGCATGCAAATAGTCTTGTTTGTTGACATCCCATTTTTACCTGTGCCTGGCACTGCTCCTGGCATGATCTCCTGGCTTGATGGTAATGGTTAAGTTGGGGATATATCGAGCTATGAAGCTCTAGATTGTGCTGGAGTACAGTTCCACTCTGTAGATGACCCACAGTGCCTCATGGATGCCCAATCTTGAGTTGTTACATCTGTTCAAAATCTGTCCCATTTGGCATGACAATAGAGCCACCCTGCACAATACAGGTTATTCTCAATGTGGAAGTGGGAATTCATCGCTACAAGGACAGTACTGTGATCATTCTTACCGATACTACCACGGACAAATGTATCTACAGCCAACAAATTAGTAAGGATGAGGTCAAGTATGTTTTTCCCTCTCGTTAGTTCCCTCACTACCTGCAATAGATCCAGTCTAGCAGTTATATCCTTTAGCTTGATCAGTAGTGCTGTTACCGAGCCACTCTCTTGCTGGTGGACATTGGAATCCCCACCCAGAGTACATTTTGTGCCCTTGCCACTCTCAGTGCTTCCTCCAAGTATTGTTCACCATGGAGGAGTACTGATTCATCAGCGAAAGGAGGATAGCATGTGGTAACCAATTAGAGGTTCCCTTGCCCATGTTTAATCTGAAGCCATGAATCAATGTTAGGACCTAGGGGTAAGGTGCTGAATTGGGGGAAGGCTAACTGCAGTTGGATTAAGCAAGATTTGGTGGCTGTTGATTGGGAGAAACTTTTCGAGGGTAAATCCGCATCTGACATGTGGGAGTCTTTTAAGGAGCAGTTGATGGGAGTGCAGGAATGGCATGTGCCTATAAAAAGGAAGGATAGGAAAGGTAGGATTCGAGATTTGTGGATAACCAGAGAAATTGTGGATCTAATCAAAAAGAGAAAGAGGCATGCATAAGATCCAGGCAGCTAAAAACAGATGAAGCATTGGAGGAATACCGAGAAAGTAAAATAAAACTCAGGAGTTAAAGGGCAAAAAAGTGCTAAGAAATGTCCTTGGCAGACAGGATTAAGGAGAAACCCAAGGCATTTTATGCATACGTTAGGAACAAAGGGTTGTCAGAGAAAGAGTCGGACCTCTCAAAACAAAGGAGGGGAATTATGCTTAGAACCCAAGAAAGTAGATGAGATCCTAAATGAATACTTTGCATCAGTATTCACAAATGAGAGGGATACATTGATTGGTAGTGTCTCAGAGGAATGTGTAGACCCATTAGAACAAATCACAATTACAAGAGAGGAAATGTTAGGTACTTTAGGAAGCATTAAGGTAGACAGACCCCCAGGGCCAGATGGCATCTGTCCTAGATTACTGAGCGAGACAAGGGATGAAGTTGTTGGGCCTCTAACAGAAATCTTTGGATACAGGTGAGGTTCCAGAGTATTGGAAGATAGCAAATGTGGTCCCATTATTTAAGAAGGGTAGCAAGGGTAACCTGGACATTATAGGCCAGTGAGCTTGACGTCTATGGTAGGGAAATTGTTGGAAAGATTCTTGGAGATAGGATCTATGCACATTTAGAACTGAATAGTCTCATAGACAACATGGTGTTGTACGAGGGAGTTCATGCCTCACAAATTTGGTTGAGTTTTTTGAGGAGCTGACAAAAATGATTGATGAGGGAAAGGCTGTGGATGTCGTCTATATGGATTTTAGTAAAGCATTTGATAAAGTCCCTCATGGCAGGCTGGTGCAAAAGGTTAAATCTCACAGAGTCAAAGGTGAACTACCTAGATGGCTACAGAACTGGCTTGGTCATAGAAGATAGAGGGTAGTGGTGGAGGGGTCTTTTTCTGATTGGAGGTCTGTGAACTGATGGTGTTTATATATAAATTGTTATGATTATATTTATATTTATATATAATTACAATTATATTTGTAATTGTTATGGGGGACTTTAACTTTACTAATACTGATGTAATTGTTATGGGGGACTTTAACTTTACTAATATTGATTGGAATAGCTATAGCTCTAGCTCGTTAGAGGGGTCAGTTTTTGTACAAGGTGTGCAGGAAGGTTTTTTGACTCAGTATGTAGATAGGCCAACTAGAAGTGAGGCAACATTGGATTTGGTGCTGGGCAATGAGCCAGACCAGGTGTTAGGCTTGGACGTTGGTGAACATTTTGGTGGTAGTGACCACAATTCGGTTACGTTCATCTTAGTGATGGATAGGGATAGGCATGAAGATGGGGGCAGTAGTTATAGCTGGGGGAATGGTAATTATGAGGCCATAAGGAGGGAATTAGGGTGCATAGGTTGGACTAGGAAACTACAGGGACTGGGAACATCTGAAATGTGGAGCTTATTCAAGGAGTAGCTACTGCGAGTCCTTGATAAGTATGTCCCTGTCAGGCAAGGGGGAAATGGTCGAGTAAGGGAACCATGGTGTACTAAAAAAGTTAATTTGCTGGTTAAAAGGAAAAAGGAGGCTTATGTCAGGATGAGGCTTGAAGGCTCAGTTAGTGCACTGGATAGCTATAGATTAGCCAGGAGGGAGCTAAGAGTGAGTTGAGGAGAGCTAAAAGGGGACACGAGAAGACTTTGGCTGATAGGATCAAGGAGAATCCTAAAGTTTTCTTTAGATATGTTAAGAATAGAAGATTGGTTAGGGCAAGATTAGGGCCAGTCATAGACAGCAGTGGGAAGTTGTGCGTGGAGCCTGAAGAGATTGGAGAGGCACTGAACAAATATTTCTCTTCGTATTCACGCAGGGAGATGTAAATGTAGTTGTGGAGAACACTGGGATACAGGGTTGCAAACTGCAAAGTATTGAAGTAGATAAGGAGGATGTGCTAGATATTCTTGAGGGTTTGAAGTTAGATAAGTCCCCTGCGCCGGACGGGATTTACCCTAGGATTCTCTGGGAGGCGAGAGAGGAGATTGCAGAGCCTCTGGCTCTGATCTTCAGGTCGTCGTTGGTTATGGGTATAGTGCCGGAAGACTGGAGGATAGCGAATGTGGTCCCATTGTTCAAGAAGGGGAAGAGAGACTTTCCGGGGAATTATAGGCTGGTGAGTCTTACTTCTGTTGTGGGCAAAGTATTGGAGAGAATTATTAGGGATAGGATTTATAGTTAATTAGAGAGAAATGAATTGATTGGGGATAGTCAGCATGGTTTTGTGAAGGGTAGGTCGTGCCTTACTAACCTTATTGAGTTTTTTGAAAAAGTGACCAAAGAGGTGGATGGGGGTAAGGCAGTTGATGTGGTATATATGGACTTTAGTAAGGCGTTCGATAAGGTTGCCCATGGAAGGCTTCTGCAGAAAATGCAGATGTATGGGATTGAGGGTGATTTAGCTAATTGGATTAGGAATTGGCTAGCAGACAGAAGACAGAGGGTAGTGGTTGATGGAAGATATTCATCGTGGAGTTCGGTTACTAGTGGAGTACCTCAGAGATCTGTTTTGGGGCCCCTGCTGTTTGTAATTTTTATAAATGATCTGGATGAGGGTATTGAGGGATGGACTAGTAAATTTGCAGATGACACCAAAGTCGGAGGAGTGATAGATAGTGGAGAGGGGTGTCATAGTTTGCAGAGAGACTTGGATAAGTTGCAGAGCTGGGCCGAGAGGTGGCAAATGGAGTTTAATGTGGAAAAGTGTGAGGTAATTACTTTGGCAGGAATAACAAATGTGTAGAGTATAGGCTAATGGTAGGACTCTCAATAGTGTTGATGAACAGAGGGATCTTGGTGTATTTGTTAATAGATCCCTGAAAGTTGGCAATCAAGTCGATAAGGTTGTTAAGAAGGCATATGGAGTCTTAGCTTTTATTGGTAGGGGGATTGAATTTCGGAGCCGCAACGTCATGTTGCAACTGTACAAAACTCTAGTGCGGCCGCACTTGGAGTATTGTGTGCAGTTCTGGTCCCCCGCATTATAAGAAAGATGTGGAGGCATTGGAGAGGGTACAGAGGAGGTTTACCAGGATGTTGCCTGGTATGGAGGGCAGGTCTTATGAGAGAGGCTGAGGGATTTGAGGTTGTTTTCGTTAGAAAGGAGGCGGCTAAGAGGGGACCTAATCGAAACATATAAGATGATTAGAGGCTTAGATAGGGTGGACAGTGATAGCCTTTTTCCTAGGATGGAGAAAGCTAGCACGAGGGGACATAGCTTTAAATTAAGGGGTGGTGGTTATAAGACGGATATCAGAGGTAGGTTCTTTACCCAGAGGGTGGTAAGGCTATGGAATGCCCTGCCTGTGTCAGTTGTAGATGCGCTAAGTTTGGTGGCGTTTAAGAGGATAGTAGATAAGTTTATGGATGAAAAGGGAATGATTTAAGTTAGAGGGTCATTGCTTTTTCCTAATTGGTCGGCGCAACATCGAAGGCCGAAGGGCCCGTTCTGCGCTGTAATGTTCTATGTTCTATGTTCTAAATGATTTGGAAGATGATGTAACTGGTCTGATCAGTAAGTTTGCACACCAGTAAAGATTGCTGGAGTTGTGGATAGTGATGAACGTTGTCAGAGATATAGACCGGCTGGGGAATTGGGTGGAGAAATGGAATTTAATCCAGATAAATGAAAAGTGATGCATTTTGGTAGATCTAATACGGGGGGAGCTATACAATATATGGCAGAACCATCAGGGATATAAATAAGGATAACCCGGGTATTATAGGGCAGTGCACTTGACGTCTGTGGTAGGGAAATTGTTGGAGAAGATTTTTAGGGATAGGATCTATGCACATTTAGAACTGAATAACAGAGGGATCTGGATGTGCAAGCCTTAAAGATGGCAACACAGGTGGAAAAGGTGGTGAAGAAGGCATATGGCATGCTTGCCTTTATTGGGCATGGCATAAACTATAAAAATTGGTACATGATGTTGCAGTTATATAGAACGTTGGTAGCCCATTTGGAATACTGCGTCCAGTTCTGGTCGCCACAGTACCAGAAGGATGTGGAGGCTTTGAAGAGAGTGCAGAAAAGGTTTATAGGATGTTACCTGGTATGGAGGGTCTTAGCTATGAGGTGAGAGTGAGTAAACTAAGGTTGTTCTCTCTGGAAAGACGGAGGTTGAGGGGTGACCTAATAGAAGTTTATAAAATTATGCAGGGCATAGTTAGGGTGAACAGTTAGAAGCTTTTTCCTAGGTCGGAAATGACAAACACAAGGGTCACAGGTTCAAGTACGGGGGCGGGGGGGGGGGTTCAGTACAGATATGTGGGGGATGTATTTCACACAGATGGTAGTGGAGGCCTGGAATACAGTACCAAGCAAGGTGATTGAGGCAGACATGCTAGAATCATTTAAGACTTATTTAGATAGCCACACAAACAGACTGGGAATAGAGGGATAAACAAATGGTCTAGTTAGGAACACATGATTGGTGCAGACTTGCAGGGCCGAAGGGCTGTTCCTCTGCTGTATTGTTCTATGTTCTTTGACTCCCAGGACAACTCCCTCCCGGCTGTATATGCTCTCCACAATGCTATCACCGCTGTTGGGTCTGTCCTGCCAATGGGATAGGGAAGGTAATGGTCTGGGATGTTGTCTGCAAGATATTATTCCATGAAAATGACTATGTAAGGCTTTGCTTGACTATACTGTGAGACATCTCTCTCAATTTTGGCACTAGCCCCCAGATGTGCGAGGACCATTGTTGAGTGTGGGGGCGCTGGAATCAGTCACCATCAGCAAATGGGCCATGCCAATTGTTCCAGTTTTGAAGACAGATGGCATTGTGAAAATCTGTGGGGACTGATAACTCAGCACTGTATGCAGATCAATACCCATTTCCTCTTATTGAGGATCCATCTAGCAATTGGCAGCAGGAAAGAAATTTTCAATAATGGCTATGTTTCTGGCTTACTTCCAAGAGTCCCAACAGCTTCTAATGACAATAATTCATCAGGGGCTTTTCCACTACAAGCATTTTTACTTGGCATCACATCAGCACTAGCCCTTCTCCAAATTGCAACAAATCAAATTCTAAGCAGGTTACCAGGGGTCCAACAGCCTCTAGGCGATATTTTAGTGACAGGCTCCACCAAAGAGGAGCGTTTGAAGAACTTTGAAGAGATCTTCTGAAGGTTGCAGGTGCATGGCCTGCAAGCAAATAAAGAAAAATGTGAATTCTTTAAAAATGTAATGGAATGTGTGGGCCACGTTATTGATAGTGATGGATTACACAAGGCACCCAAGAAAACAGGTGCCATGATGAAAGCTCCTAGGCCACAGCATGTATCACAATTGTGATCGTTCCTGAGGTAGTCAATAATTATGGCAAGTTTGTGCCAGATCTGATCGCCATGATTAAACCATACTCTGACTACTTGGTAAAGGCCAACTATTGAGATGGTTCCAGGGGTGTTATGTGAATTATAAAGAAATACAACAACCCTTATGAAAGTCAGAAGCGCTAACTTATTTTGACCCGAAGCTACCACTGCAATTAGCAAGTGATGCCTCACCTTATGGGGTTGGTGCTATATGTCACACATATCGTGTAATGGAGAAGTAAAGCCCATTGCCTTTGCATCAAGGTCTTTGACAACAATAGAAAACATATGCCTACGTCAAGAAGAAAATATTGAGCATCATATTTCTAGTAAAGAAGTTCTCACATTTCCTATAGAACATAGAACAATACAGCACAAACAGGCCTTTTGACCCACGAGTTGCACCGATCACATCTACCAATCCACAGACCTATCTATAACCCCCTATCCTATTCGTTTCCATATACTCATCCAGAAGTCTTTTAAAAGATCCCAGCGAGTTTGCCTCAACAACCTCCGACGGCAGCCGGTTCCATTCACTCACCACCCTCTGAGTGAAAAACTTACCCCTAACATCTCTGTATTTGCTTTCCTGCACCTTAAATCTGTGTCCTCTCGTAGTGACCATTTCAGCTCGGGGAAATAGTCTCTGAGAGTCCACCCTATCTATTCCTCTCAACATTTTATAAACCTCTATCAGGTCGCCTCTCAACCTACGTCTCTCCAGTGAGAAGAGTCCCACTCCCTCAACCTATCTTCATAAGGCCTGCCTCCCAATCCAGGCAGCATCCTTGTAAATCTCCTCTGCACTCTCTCAATAGCCTTTACATCCTTCTTATAGTGAGGCAACTAGAACTGCGCACAATACTCCAAGTGGGCTCTGACAGGAGTCTTATAGAGCTGCATCATTACCTCCTGACTCCTAAACTCTATTCCTCGATTAATGAAGGCCAGTACACCGTATGCCTTCTTGACCATTTCCTCCACCTGCGAGGCCGATTTAAGAGTCCTACGGACCCGGACCCCAAGATCCTTCTGCTCTACAACACCGCCAGCATTTTGTGTTGTTAACTAGTTACAGGCCCCAACCACCATTTTCAAGCCGGAATACCATCCACAGCAGCAGCTTGCTTACCAAAAGATGAGCTCTACTTTCATCAGCATACTCCTACGACATATGGTATCAACAATCAGAAAAGCATAGCAACATTGGTGCTTCTTCAAGGCTTCCTCTCCTGGAGGAATGAATGTTCCTGATTGGTATTTGAAAATTATGGCTGGAATCCTCCCAAAAAAATTCTAAGTGCTGAATTTGTGTAGAAACGGGAATAACTCCCGCTGATTTATTCAGTGGGATTTTCAAAATCTATCTCCCACACTCTGTGCTGCAAAGTGCCTCAAGGAGATTCATGCTGCAAATCAGGCGACAGGACCTAATCCCTGCTAGAGAAGCCGAAAGCATAGCGCTGAGTGGGCCACTCTACATGCACCAGTCTGTCAAATGGAGATTGGCACACATTCAATAGCCCCACATTGCTACCCTCTGAGCACAGCAATACCCCATCACTGCCCACACATACTATCCCCCGCTCCCAATCACTGGCCTATTCAATGTGCCCCAATGTCCCCCATCACCTCCCACCAACCCCAATGCCCAATCACCATAACTTCATCAGGCAGCCCCTTACCCTCCACCCCCCTAGCAGCCACCAATCCTGATGGCCAGCCTTGATCAGCCCCTTTCCTCCCTCTGCTACTGATCCTGACTGCAGTTTGGCAGCGGCACCCCCCACTCCTATCGATCTACCTCATAGGCATCACCTCCCCAACAGGCCCCACCTCTCTGGACCCAGTCCCTTAGCACCACCTGATGCCTGGTGGGCAGTACCTACGCACCTAGGAGCAATGCCCAAGGGGCATTGCCTGAGTCCACTAATGATATTAAAATCATTTAAAATTAGGGAAGGAATTCTGATGGCACCAGAAATCCTGAGCTTGGAGTCGCGTGGAGTCCGTGGCACCTAGTGGGTGCAGGATTCACACCACAGTGCTGGATTCAAAAGAATCTGGCTTGTCAATTTGGGAGTCTTCACTCTGTGGCATAGTGGTTAGCACTGCTATCTCACAGCATCAGGGACCCAGTTCAATTTCCAGCCTAGGGTCTCTGTGTGGAGGTTGCATCTTCTCCCCGTGTCTGCGTGAGTTTCCATCGGGTGGTCTAGTTTCCTCCCAGAGTTTGAAAGATGCGTGGGTTAGGTGCATTGGCCATGCTAAATTCTCTCTCAGTGTACCCGAAAACAGCTTCTGCTGTTAGAGCTCTATCTGCACAATGGGCCAGGAAAATCACCCTCCAAGGTACTGTAGACAATAAGGCACTAGTGTCTGCAGCCCAAGTACAAATTGTCACAAGAAACAACCTAATCTTAACTCAAGTAATGGATTTAGTCTTATGAGGAAAGAATATCAATAGAAATCAACCCACTTTTCGTCCCTACCTGTCCAGGAAGTGGGAGTTGTCCATAAGGGATGAATGACTAATGTCGGAAATATGAGTGGCCATTCCTCCCATGTTAAAGAGAGGCAATGGCCTCATGGTATTATCACTAGACTATTAATCCAGAAACTCTGCTCACATTCTGGGGACCCGGGTTCAAATCCCACTAAGCCAATGGTGGAACTTGAATTCAATAAAAAAATCTGGAATTAAGAATCTCCTGACGACCATGAATCCATTGTCGATTGTCGGAAAAACCCATCTCATTCACTTAGGGAAGGAAATCTGCCATCCTTACTTGGTCTGACCTTCATATAACTCCAGATCCACAGCAATGTGGTTGACTTTCAACTGCCCTCTGAAATGGCCCAGCAAGGCACCTGGTTGCATCAGTCATTCAAGAAGGCAGCTCACCGCCATCTTCTCAAGGGCAACTAAGCATGGGCAATAAATCTGACCTGCCAGTGATGCCCATGCCCCAGGAATGAATTTAAAAAATGAGGAAAAAGTACTGGAACAAGAGCACCAAGAACACCAGGGGGTGGTACAATGAAGGAGGTTGTCAGGGGCTATTTTTGGTTAAAGCTTAAAGTTTATTTATTAGTGTCACAAGTAGCCTTACATGAACACTATAATGAAGTTACTGTGAAAATCACCTAGTCACCACACTCGGGTACACTGAGACAGAATTTTCAGATATACTGAGAGAGAATTTAGCATGACCAATGCATCTAACCAGCGCATCTTTCAGACTGTGGAAGGAAACCAGAACACCTGGAGGAAACCCATGCAGACACGGGGAGAAGATGCAAACTCCACACAGACAAAGACCCTAGGCCGGGAACTGAACCTGGGTCCTTGGTGCTGTGGGGTAGCAGTACTAACCATTATGCCATAGACTGTAGACTCCCAATCAAGAAGGCAGGTTCTTATGAATCCTGCACTGTGGTGTGGCAAGCATCACCTTTGGCTCCCCTCTACCTATGTGAATGGTCTGAAACTCCTTGGCAAAGGGTCCATGTAAAGTTTGTTGGTCTGGTGAAAGGAAAGGTGCTGTTGCTGATGGTTGATGCACACTCACAATGGCCAAAAGTAGCAAATATGAGGTCAGTGTCCACAGACATGACAATAGATCTACTTGATGAATTACTTGTTCAATTCAGGAGTCCCACACAAGTGGTGAGCAAGAACAGTTTGTGGCAAAGGAGTACCTTGATCATCAAGAAGTTTGATAGATGAGGTTGACTCCATACTACCCTACAACTAATGATGGAAAGGTCTTTCCAGACTCTAAAGCAGGCACTTAAGGTTTCCCAAAGGGAAGGTGAATGAATCGATTTCTAAGTACACATCATAAAACAATTCATGCAATGATCCAATGTTCCCAGGTGACATTGTGTTTGGTTGCAAACTGATGCAGCCTGAGGAGATGAGAGAAGTGGTATCAAAGAAGCAAAAGATCAGATGGCCCAAAGGGAGGGGAATTCCAAGGCAAGGAATTTCCGAAAAGGAGAATTCCGAAAAGGAGAAACTGTATTGCCAAGGAATTCCATGTCATGTGAGGAATGGGTTTCTGCAGCAGGGATGGCCCAGTTATACATTGGATAGAACCAGGATGAGTGGGTTTTAAAGAGGAACACAGATCAGCTGCTGGCTGCCCCACATCAAAGCGGGGAAGTCCTCCTCAATCCAAAATTGTTGTGTGCAAAGTCAGGAACCAAATGAGTCTAGTGTTCCTGAAGCAGAGGTAGTTACCCCAGAGAGGAAACATTGGCAGGCCTACTGCAGACAGTAACAAAACAAGGGAGGAAGTTGAAGACCTTCTGGAAATTTGGAGAAGAATGCCCAAGAAGACTCCTGTGATAAGGGGATGTTCTCCCAGGAATCATCATCCACTGTTCCTGCACTTAACTTAGAACTTCTTCTTTATTTTATATGTCTCTCCAAATTGTGCCTGGCAAAATGAATCATGATGTAGAAATGCCGACTTTAGACTGGGGTAAATACAGTAAGAAGTCTGACAACACCAGATTTAAGTCCAACCGATTTATTTGATAGTAAACTTGCTAGCTTTCGGCGTTTGTGCCTTTGTCAGGTGAATGAGGTGTTCTGGTCTCAAACAGCACATATAACAGCACAGACTGTTTACAGATTACTGATTAGAATGCAAATCTTTACACCTAACCTGCTATTCAAGTCTTAAAGTGGCTAACAATGTGAGTGGACAGAGCACTGAGCGCAGGTTGTCTCCAGACAGCACAGTAAGTGAAGTTTTTTGCTAACCCGGGCAAGTCATGGGGGTTACAGATTTTTTTGACATGAAACCAAGATCCCTGTTGAGACCATCCTCATGTGTGCGGAACTTGGCTATCAGTCTTTGCTCAGCAACTCTGCGCTGTTGTGTGTCGTGAAGGCCACCTTGAAGAACGTTTACCCAAAGGTCAGAGGCCGAATGCCCGTGACCGCTGAAGTGTTCACCAACAGGTGAAGGCAATGTATTAGGTAGACAATGTACCAGGTACCAGGTACACAGTACATACTCTTGCAACTCGGCTAATACATTGCAAGAAAGGATGTCCCGAAGCATGGTACATTGGGGAGACCATGCAGAAACTACGACAGCAGGTGAATGAACATCGCTCGACAATCACCAGGCAAGACTGTTCCCTTCCTGTTGGCGAACACTTCAGCGGTCACAGGCATTCAGCCTCCGACCTTCGGGTAAGCATTCTTCAAGGTGGCCTTCACGACACACGACAGCGCAAAGTCGCTGAGCAGAGATTGATAGCCAAGTTCCGCAAACATGAGGACAGTCTCAACAGGGATCTTGGTTTCATGTCACACTATCTGTACGCCCCATGACTTGCCTGGGTTAGCAAAAAACTTCACTTACTGTGCTGTCTGGAGACAGTACACATCTCTTTAACCCGTGCTCAGTGCTCCGTCCACTCACATTGTTAGCCACTTTAAAACTTGAATAGCAGGTTAGGTGTAAAGATTTGCATTCTAATCAGTAATCTGTAAACAGTCTGTGCTGTTATATGTGCTGTTTGAGACCAGAACACCTCATTCACCTGACGAAGAGCAGAGTCTCGAAAGCTTGTGAGTTTACTATCAAATAAACCAGTTGGACTTAAACCTGATGTTATCAGACTTCTTAAAATGAATCACCTCAGACATCTCATTGAACTTCATCTGCTACTTGTCTGCCAAATCCACCGATATATTCACATTCTTTTGAAGTTCAAGACTATCTTCATCACAGCTTTGAATCTTCGTATCATCTACAAATTGGCACTAGTTCAGCTCATTAGTATGTAGCAGGAAGAGCAAGGATCCCCATACTGACCCCCTCCAAACTGAAAGACAGCTTTTTCCTGTCACTCGTCAATTTATTATCCAGCTGCTTCCTTTCCGTTAAATTCCATGAGCTAGAATTTTGCTCATAAGTCTGTTGTGTGGCACTGTATGGGAAAATGCTTAGTCTGGAACAAAAACAGAAAAAGGTAAAAAACCCAGCAACTCTTGGGCTTCTGTGAAGAGTAACGCTAAAAGATTTACAGTAAAAACACTTTTCATGATGTGGCAATCCAGGCGTTGGGCTGGGGTGGGCTCAATAAGAAATCTTACATCACCAGGTTAAAGTTCAACAGTTTTATTTGGAATTATGATCTTTACAAGCCCAATCCAAATAGTGGGGGTTACTTGTAGAATGGAAAAAGGTGATACAAAAAATGTGACCAAGAAATTTGACAACAGAGAAGTTAATGCTTTAGGCAGTGCATGCAGACACAAGATGATTTATATCCATATATGCCTTGTTGTGATGCCATTTTTATCTCCCACAACTGTGTTGAGTCGCCATTATTCCTCCCAAAAAGGTATAGTTGACTAATCATGATGTGAAAGAGAATAATAGTAAGAAGTTCCACAACACTAGGTTAACAAAATGTCAACCAATGTCAACAAAATGAAGGAGATTGTCATTGACTTCAGGAAGTGTAAATGTCCCTATCCATATCAATGGGGGCAAAGTAGAAAGAGTTGAGAGCTTCAAGTTTTTAGGTGTCCAGATTACAACAACCTGTCCTGGTCCCCCATGCTGACACTTTAGTTGAGAAAGCCCACCAACGTCTCTACTCTCTCAGAAGACTAAGGAAATCTGTCTTCCTTAGCCATGACTTTCAACAACTTTTACAGGTGTACCAAATAAAGCATTCTTTCTAGTTGTATCACAGTTTGATATGGCTCCTGCTCTGCCCAAGACTGCAAGGAACTACACAAGGTCGTGAATGTAGCCCAATCCACAGTGCAAACCAGCCTCCCTCTGTCTGTTTACACTTGCCACTGCCTTAGCAAAGTAGGCAGCATAATTAAGGACTCCACGCACCCTGGACATTCCCTCTTCCATTTACTTCTGTTGGGAAAAAGATACAAATGTCTGAGGTCATGTCCCACCGACTCAAGAACAGCTTCTTCCCTGCTGCTGTCAGACGTTTGAATGGACTTACCCTGCATTAAGTTAATCTTTCCCAGCTATGACTGTAACACTACATTCTACACTCTCTGGCTTCCTTCTCTATGAATGGTATCTTTTATCTGTATAGTGCACAAGAAACAATACTTTTCACTGTATGTTAATACATGTGACAATAAGAAATCAAATTTTTAAAAATCAAAATAAAGTCCAACATGTTTATTTGGAATCACGAGCTCTTGGAGCACTGCTCCTTCATCAGGTAAGTGGAGAGGTATGTTCACAAACACAGCATAGATAGGCAAAGACAAGATTGCAACAAAATTACAGATTGGAATATGAAGAATGGTTGGAATGAGTCTTTACAGGTAATCAAGTCTTTACAGCAACAGATGGTGTGAGTGACAAGAGGGATAATCACAGGTTAAAGAGGTGTCAATTATCTCAAGCCAGGACAGTTAGGATTTTACAAGCCTAGGCCAAATAGAGTTACCTGTAGTGTGACATGAACCCAAGAGCCCAGTTAAGGACGTTCTTATGTGTGCGGAACTTGACTATCAGTTTCTGCTTGGCGATTCTGTGTTGTCATATGTCCTGAAGGCTGCCTTGGAGAATGCTTACCCGAAGGTCAGAAGCTGAATGCTCTTGATAGCTTAAATGTTCCCCAACTGGAAGAGAACACTCCTGCCTGGCGATTGTTGCATGGTGTCTGTTCATCCGTTATCGTAGTGTCTGCCTGGTCTCGCCTCAGGACATCCTTTCCTGCAGCGTACGAGGTAGACAATGTTGGCTGAGTTGCAAGAGTATGTACCATGTACCTGGTGGGTTGTGTTCTCACTCACATGTGATGATGGTATCCATGTTGATGATCAGGCACGTTTTGCAGAGGTGGCTTGGATCATGAACATATTCAGACTATGCTGCGAGACTTTGCCATTGCACCTCTCTCACACTCTTCAACCAGCTCATACATTAGCTCATCAGCAAATGCCACAACCTGGAAACCAAGGTAGAGTCCGTATTCTCAATTTGCACTCAGCATGCGGCAGACAAGCTGCGAGATACTGCCAAGCAGACAACTCAATGGAACTATACCAACCTACATGCACATCAAGCGCAGCAAACTTGAGAAACTCAGCATCATCATCAGCAGCAACCAAGCCTCCCCTGGTACCACAGTGAAAAACGGCACCACTACAGGGAAGTCCATTGTCAACTTGTCAGACTACACCCTGCAGCCAGACAAAATCAAAGTTCTCAGCCTTACCATCAAAACAGACCCCATCGGTTTTGTGGCAGGCAAAGAGGAATTCATCAAGCGAATGAAACTCCGGGAGTTTTTACAAAAACCGTAAGAGGCAAACATCAAACCCAATGAGACAACCAACAAACCAGAACAGCCAATATAAAGAAATCCGCAGTGCAGCAACCAAAGAGGAAAGAGTCGAACTGGACCCGCCCTAGATTCAACACATATGCTCAAGCTGTCAAGAGATCCATCAATGCCAGACACATCAGCTGCACTCACAAGACAGCCCCGGCATGTCATCCAAGCACGTCACCCATGCTCTCATGATCAACACAACATTGTCATCAAACTAACAGACAAAGAAGGAGCCACCATTATACTGAACAGAGCAAACTACTACAAAGAAGTACATCAACAACTGAACAACAGGAACACTACAATTATCTGCAGATTTGATCAAAGAACACACTCAAATCAACTGACTGATAAAGATCTTTGATCCAGACCTTTGAAGCACTCTACATGCTCACATCCCACATACTCCCCATGTTGGCAATCTCTACTGTCTCCTGAAGGTACACAAGGTCAATATGCCTGGCTGTACCATCGTATCAGGCAATGGGACTCTGTAGCCACAGAAGTTCTCGCAAATCAAGGACATCCTGAAACCCATTGAACAAGAAATCCCCAGCTTCTGTCGTGACACTACAGACTTCTTACAGAAATTCAGCACTAATGGACCAGTTGAACCAGGAACACTCCTCGTCACAATGGATGTTTCAGTATTCTACACCAGCATTCCCCATGACAACAGCATTGCTGCAACAGCTTCAGTACTCAACACTGACAACTGCCAATCTCTATACACAATTCTATAATTCATCCACTTCATCCTGGACCACAATGTCTTCACCTTTGACAAACAGTTCTTCGGACACTTGGAACAGTCATAGGGACCAAATATGCACCTTAATATGTCAACATCTTCATGCACAAGTTCAAATAAAGCCTCTTCACTATTCAGGACCTTCAACCAATGGTATACACAAGATATATCAATGATATTTTCTTTCTTTGGACTCACAGCAAAGAATTACAAAATGACTACATGATGACATCAACAAGTACCATTCTACCATTAGACTCAGCATGGTCAACTCTCCAAAATCAGTTGCATTCTTGGCCACAGGCATATCCATCAAGGACAGACACCTCAGCACTTCACGCCACCACAAGCCCACAGACAACCTCACAAAGCTCCATTTCTCCAGCATCCACCCTAAACACGTTAAAGAAGCCATCCCATATGGATAAGCCTGCCATATAAACAGGATCTGCTCAGATGACGAGGAATGCAACAGACATTTACAGATCCTGAAAGACATGCGCTATAGAATGGGATATGATGCTTGACTCATCGATTGGCAGTTCCGATGTGCCATAGCGAAAAACCGCACCAACCTCCTTAGAAGATAAACATGGGATATGACTGAGTTCCCTTTGCCATCCAGTACTTCCCAGAGCGGAGAAACTATGACATCTTCTTTGGAGCCATCAACATGTCATTGATGATGATGAACATCTCGTCAAAGCATCCCCATGCTCCCACTACTTCAAACAACCACCCAACCTTAAACAGATCGTTGGTCACAGTAAACTATGATGTAGAGATGCCCATGTTGGACTGAGGTAAACACAGTAAGAAGTCTCACAACACCAGGTTATGATCCAACAGGTTTATTTGAAAGAGACTTGGTTGTCTCAGGGACAGGACTGGGTACTTCAGGTGCCAGGATTCAGGTGCTTCAGGAGGGACAGGGTTGGGGGCAAAAGAGGAGGTGGTGTGGCACTGTTGATCAGGGACAGTGTCATAGCTGTAGAGAAGGTGGAAGACGGGGAGGGATTGTCTACGGAGTCTCTGTGGGTGGAAGTTAGGAACAGCAAAGGCTCGATAACTTTGCTGGGTGTATTCTATAGGCCGCCCAATAGCGGCAGGGAACTTGAGGTGCAGATAGGGAAACAGATCCTAGACAGATGTAGAAATAACAGGGTTGTCGTGATGGGAGATTTCAATTTCCCAAACATCGATTAGAATATTTTTTTGATGTGTTCGGCACAACTTGTGGGCCGAAGGGCCTGTTTGTGCTGTAGTGTTCTATGTTCTATATCCCAAGGGTAAGGGGTTTGGATGGCGTGGAGTTTGTTACGTGTGTTCAGGAAGGTTTCCTGACACAGTACGTGGAAAAGTCTACGAGAGGAGAGGCTGTACTTGACCTGGTGCTTGCTAATGAGCCAGGGCAGGTGTCGGATCTCACGGTAGGTGAGCATCTTGGGAATGGGGATCATAATTCTATCTCTTTCATGATAGCGATGGAAAGAGATAGGATCAGGCAGGCTAGGAAGGTGTATGTCTGGAGTAAGGGGAAATATGAAAACATTAGGCAGCTAATTGGACGCGTAAACTGGAAGGAAGTGTTCTTGGGGAAGAGTACAGAAGGGAAGTGGCGGTTTTTCAAGGAATGTTTGTCTAGGGCACTGCAAGACAACGTCCCGAGGAGTCAAGGAAGTTCAGGTCGGACGTGGGAACCATGGTGCACGAAGATAGTGGTGAACCTAGTTAGGAAGGAAAAAATGGCATATAAAAGGTTCAGAGAGCTAGGGGATGTTAGGGATCTAGAGGAGTATAAGGTGTGTAGAAGGGAACTTAAAAAGAAAATTAGGAGAGCCAGAAGGGATCATGAGAAGGCCTTGGCAGGGAAGATTAAGGAGAATCCCAAGGCCTTCTACAAGTATGTGAAAAGTAAAAGGATGAGAAGAGAAGGGATAGGGCCTATAAAAGGTGAAGGAGGAAAAGTCTGTATGAATCCGGAAGAAATGGCAGAGGTGCTTAACGAGTACTTTGCCTCGGTATTCACAGTGGAAAGTGAACTGGGAGATTGCACTGCAGGTTTGCGGCATACGGAAAAGATTGAGCATGTGGATGTTAGGAAAGAGGATGTGTTAGACCTGTTAAATTCTATCAAGATAGACAAGTCACCGGGACCGGATGGGATGTACCCCAGGTTATTGTGGGAGGTGAGGGAAGTGGTTGCAGAGCCCCTGGCGATGATCTTTGCGTCATCCATGGAAACAGGAGAGGTTCCGGAGGATTGGAGGATTGCGGATGTGGTTCCTATCTTTAAGAAAGGGAACAGGGATAGTCCAGGAAATTACTGACCGGTGAGTCTGACTTCAGTGGTTGGTAAACTGATGGAGAGGCTTCTGAGGGATAAGATATATGAACATTTGGAGAAGTTTGGACTGAATAGAAATAGTCAGCATGGTTTTGTCAAGGGCAGGTCATGCCTTACGAGCCTAGTTGAGTTCTTCGAAAATGTGACTGAACACATTGACAAAGGAAGGGCGGTGGACGTAGTGTACATGGACTTTAGTAAGGTGTTTGATAAGGTCCTCCATGCAAGGCTTCTGGAGAAGGTGAGAGGGCATGGGATCCAAGGGGCTTTGGCCTCATGGATCCAGAACTGGCTTGCCGGCAGAAGGCAGAGAGTGGTTGTGATGGGTCTTGTTCTGCATGGAGGTCGGTAACCAGTGGAGTGCCCCAGGGATCTGTTCTGGGACCCCTGCTGTTTGTCATTTTCATAAACGACCTGGATGAGGAAGTGGAGGGATGGGTTAGCAAGTTCGCCGACGATACAAAGGTCGGTGGTGTTGTGGATGGTCTGGAGGGATGTCAAAAGTTGCAGCGGGACATAGACAGATGCAAGACTGGGTGGAGAAGTGGCAGATGGACTTCAACGCAGATAAATGTGTAGTGGTTCATTTTGGCAAGAATAATGGGATGAAGGAGTACAATATAAGGGGTAGGAGTCTTAGCTGTGTTGTAGAGCAGAAGGATCTCGAGGTCCGGGTCCATAGGACTCTTAAATCGGCCTCGCAGGTGGAGGAAGTGGTCAAGAAGGCGTACGGTGTACTGGCCTTCATTAATCGAGGAATAGAGTTTAGGAGTCAGGAGGTAATGATGCAGCTCTATAAGACTCTTGTCAGACCCCAGTTGGAGTATTGTGCACAGTTCTGGTCGCCTCATTATAGGAAGAATGTAGAGGCTATTGAGAGAGTTCAGAGGAGATTTACAAGGATGCTGCCTGGATGGGGAGGCAGGCCTTATGAAGATAGGTTGAGGGAGCTGGGACTCTTCTCACTGGAGAGACGTAGGTTGAGAGGCGACCTGATAGAGGTTTATAAAATGTTGAGAGGAATAGATAGGGTGGACTCTCAGAGACTATGTCCCCCAGCTGAAATGGTCACTACGAGAGGACACAGATTTAAGGTGCAGGGAAGCAAATACAAAGGAGATGTCGGGGTAGGTTTTTCACTGAGGGTGGTGAGTGAATGGAACCGACTGCCGTCGGAGGTTGTTGAGGCAAACTCACTGGGGTCTTTTAAGAGACTTCTGGATGAGTATATGGAAAAGAATAGGATGGGGGTTATAGATAGGTCTGTGGATTGGTAGATGTGATCGGCGCAACTCGTGGGCCGAAGGGCCTGTTTGTGCTGTATTGTTCTATGTTCTATAATCCCACAAGCTTTCAGAAATGGTGTTCCTTCGAAATGGTGTGTGGAAGGTTCTGATCAGAGAAGGGCATATAAAGTCATAAACAGTTTACAGAATACTGATTAGAATGTAAGTCTTTACAGCTAATCTGCTATTCAAGTCTTAAATATGCAAACAATATGAGTGGAGAGAGTATTAGCATATGTTAAAGAGATGTGTATTGTCTCCAGACAGGACGCTAAGTGAGATTTTATAAGTCCAGGCAAGTCATGGGAGTTACAGATAGTGCGACATGAACTCAAGATTCCAGTTGAGATCATCCTCATGTGTGCAGAACTTGGCTATCAGTCTCTGGTCAGCAACTCTGCACTTTGTGTGTCATGAAGGCTGTCTTGGAGAACGCTTACCTGAAGGCCAGAGACCGAATGCCCGCGTGTTTGCCAACAGAAGGGGAACAGTCTTGCCTGGTAATTGTCGAGCGATGTTCATTCATCCATTGTTGTAATGTCTGCACAGTCTCCCCAATGTACCATGCTTCGGTCTCTGATCTTCGGATAAGCATTCTCCAAGGCGGCCTTCACGACACACAACAATGCAGAGTCGCTGAGCAGAGACTGATAACCAAGTTCCACACACGAGGACGGTCTTAACAGGGATCTTGGCTTCATGTCACAGTATCTGTAACCCCCATGACTTGCCTGGGCTTGTAAAATCTCATTTACTGCCCTGTCTGGAGACAATACACATCTCTTCAACCTATGCTAGTTACTCTTCAGTTTTTTTTTAATTTTAAACCGGATACCGGAAGTAGTCACAAGGAGGCCTGGGTAGTAGTTTTTTTTGGACTCCCATAAATTGGAATGGTAAGGAATCCCGATACTGTACACATGTACAGTATCCCACTCTCCCTCCTTCTCTAACCTAAAAAAGAGAGTGACTCAAAGTGAGAGCAGGTAAGTTTTTTTTATTGTCTCTGGGTAAGGGACACAATAGGGATGGCAGTTCAGGCAGTGCGGTGTTCCTCCTGTGGGATGTTTGAGGTGAGGGACACCGGCAGTATCCCGGCTGATCACACAGGAAGTGCGTCCATTTCCAGCTCTTTGAGGACCGTGTTAGGGATCTGGAGCTGGAATTGGAGGAACTAAGAATCATTCAGGAAGCAGAGGCAGCTATTGACAAAAATTACAGGGAGATAGTTACTCCTAAAAGTGATACGTGGGTGATTGCTAGAAGGGATAAGAAGCAGCCAGAGCAGTGATCCCCCGAGGCTGCTCCTCTCCAAAAGAAGTACTCTGTTTTGGATGCTGTTGGCGAGGAAAACCCAACCGGGGTAAGCCATGGGGTACAGGTCTCAGGAGTACAGCTTGTCCTTGATGCTCAGGTGGGAAGGGAGAAGAAAAGAACAGGATTAGCAATTGGGGATTCCACAGTTAAAGGGACAGATAGAAGAGTCTGTGGGAACGAGCGAGACTTGCGGCTGGTATGTTGCCTCTCAGGTGCCAGGGTCCATGATGTCTCTGATTGAGTGTGCGAGATCCTCAAGGGGGAGGGGAACCAGCCCCAAGTCGTGGTTCACATATGTACCCATGACATAGGTAGGAAAAGGGACAGGGATATAAAACAGAAATTCAGGAAGTTAGGGTGGAAGCTTAGGGCTAAAACAAACAGAGTTGATTATCTCTGGTTTGTTACCTGTGCCGCGGGATAGCATGGAGAAAAATAGAGAGAAAGATCATTTGAACTTGTGGCTAAAGGGATGGTGCAAGAGGGAAGGGTTCAAATACTTGGACAATTGGGGCTCATTCTGGGGTAGGTGGGACCTCTACAAGAGGGATAGTCTGCACCTGAACCAGAAAGGTACTAATATCTTGGGGGGAAAATTTGCCAATGCTATTTGGGGGGTTTAAACTGATTCAAAGCAGGGGAGGATGGGAACCTGAATCATAGCTCCAATGTACAGGAGGGTGAGAATAGGGAAGTCATAGATAAGGTTTCTATATCACAGCAGTGTATTGGCAGATGGGAGAATGATTTGAAGTGTGTATACTTTAATGCGAAGAGCATACGCAATAAGGTGGATGAATTTGCAGCCCGGATTGGTGCCTGGGACTTCAATGTTGTGGCCATTTCAGGGACGTGGATAGAGCAGGGATGGGAATGGTTGTTACAAGTTCCAGGGTTCAGATGTTTCAATCAGAGCAGAGAAGGTGGTAGAAGAGGGGGAGGCATAGCATTGTTAGTCAAGGACTGTAATACGGTGACAGAAAGGACGTTTGATGTGGACCTGTCTATTGAGTTAGTATGGGTTGAGATTAGAAACAGGAAAGGAGAGGTCACGCTGTTAGGAGTTTTTTATAGGCCTCCAAAAAGTTCCAGAGATGTAGAGAAAAGGATTGCAAAGATGATCCTGGATAGGAGTGAAAGTAACAGGGTAGTTGTTATGGGGGACTTTAACTTTACAAATATCAATTGGAAAAGCTATAGTTCAAGCACGTTAGAGAGGTCAGTTTTTGTCCAATGCGTGCAGGAAGGTTTCATGACACAGTAAGTAGATAGGCCAACAAGAGGTGAGGCTACATTGGATTTGGTACTGGGTAATGAACCAGACCAGGTGTTAGACTTGGAGGTAGGTGAGCATTTTGGTGATAGTGACCATAATTCGGTTACGTTACCTTAGTGATGGAAAGGGATAAGGCATATACCAAAGAGCAGAAGTTATAGCTGAGGGAAAGGTAATTATGAGGCTATTAGGCGAAGTTTAGGATACATAGGTTAGAGTAGGAAACTGCAGAGGCTGGGAACATCTGAAATGTGGAGCTTATTCAAGGAGCAGTTACTGCGAGTCCTTGATAAATATCAGACAGGGAGGAAGTGATCGAGCGAGGGAACCATGGTGTACTAAGGAAGTTGAATCTCTGTGAAGAGAAAGAAGGAGGCTTATGTAATGATGAGATGTGAAGGCTCAGTTAGGGCACTGGAGAGTCACAAATTAGCCAGGAAGGAGCTAAAGAGAGAGTTGAGAAGAGCTAGAAGAGGACATGAGAAGACTTTGGTGGATAGGATCAAGGAAAACCCTAAAGTTTTTATAGGTATGTCAAGAATAAAACATTGGTTAGGGCAAGATTAGGGCCAGTCAAAGACAGCAGTAGAAAGTTGTGCGTGGAGCCTGAAAAAATAAGAGAGGCACTGAATGAGTATTTTTTGTCAGTATTCACACAGAAAAAAGTCAGCATAGTTGAGGAGATACTGAAATACAGGGTTGTAGACTACACAGGATTGAGGTACATAAGGAGGAGGTGTTAGCAATTCTTGAGAGTATGAAAATAGATAAGTCCTCTGGGCCACATGGGATTTACCCTAGGATTCTCTGGGAGGCTAGGGAGGAAATTGCAGAGCCTTTGGCTTTGATCTTCATGTCGTCATTGGCTCCAGGAATAGTGCCCGAAGACTGGAGGATAGCAAATGTTGTCCCCTTGTTCAAGAAGGGGAGTAGAGACCATCCTGGAAATTATAGACCGGTGAGCCTTATTTCTGTTGTGGGCAAAGTTTTGGAAAGAATTATAAGGGATGATTCATAATCATCTAGAGAGAAATAAATTAATTAGGGATAGTCAATGCTGTTTTATGAAGGCTAGGTCGTGCCTCTCAAACCTTATCAAGTTTTTTGAAAAGGTGACCAAAAAGATGGATAAGGGTAAGGCAGTTTATGTGGTGTATATGGATTTTAGTAAAGCGTTTGATAAGGTTCCCCATGGTAGGCTACTATAGAAAATGCAGATGCATGGGATTAAGGGTGATTTAGCAGTTTGGATCAGGAATTGGCTAGCTGATAGAAGACAGAGGGTGGTGGTTGATGGGAAATATTCAACCTGAAGTTCAGTTACAAGTGATATACCTCAGAGATCTGTTTTGGGACCATTGTTGTTTGTCATTTTTATAAACGACCTAGATGAAGGTATAGAAGGATGGGTTAGTAAATTTGCTGATGACACCAAAGTCGGAGGAGTTGTAGATAGTGTGGATGGATGTTACAGTTTGCAGAGGGACATAGATAAGCTGCAGAACTGACAGGTGGCAAATGGAGTTTAATACGGAAAAGTGTGAGGTGATTCACTTTAGTAAGGATAACAGGAGTACAGAATATAGGGCTAATGGAAGGACTCTTGGTAGTGTCGACGGAGCAGAGAGATCTTGGTGTACGTGTGCATAGCTCCCTCAAAGTTGGCACCCAGGTTGATAAGGTTATTAAGAAGGTGTACGGTGTGTTAGCTTTTATTGGTAGAGGGATTGAATTTCGGAGCTGTGAGGTCATGTTGCAACCACACAAAAATCTGGTGCGGCCACACTTGGAGTATTGCATACAGTTCTGGTTGCCGCATTATAAGAATGATGTGGAGGCATTGGAAAGGGTACAGAGAAGGTTTACCAGGATGTTGCCTGGTATGGTGGGAATGTCTTATGAGGAAAGGCTGAGGGACTTGAAGTTATTTTCATTAGAGAGAAGAAGGTTAAGAGGTGACCTAATTGAGGCATACAAGATGATCAGAGAGTTAGATACGGTGGACAGTGAGAGCCTTATTGGATGGTGATGGCTAACACAAGGGGATATAGTTTAAATTAAGGGGTGATAGTTATAGGACGGATGTCAGAGGTAGGTTCTTTACTCAGAGGGTAATAAGGGCGTGGAATGCCTTGCCTGCAGCAGTTGTGGACTTGCCAACTTTAAGAGCATTCAAATGGTCAGTGGATAGGCATGTAGATAACAGTGGAATAGTTTAGGTTAGAGGGTCAATAGATTGGTTCCACTGGTTGGCATAACATCAAGGGCTGAAGGGCTGTAATGTTCTATGTTAATGCTATCTCCACTCACATTGTTTGCATCTTTAAGACCTGAATAGAGGTTAGCTGTAAAGACTTGCATTCTAATGTATTCTGTAAACTGTTTGTGACTTTATATGCTATTCTCTGATCAGAAGCTTCCACACACCTGACGAAGAAACACCGTTTACGAAAGCTTATGGAATTACTATCAAATAAACCTGTTGGACTATAACCTGGTGTTGTGAGACTTTTTACACAGCAAACTACTCAGCCTTCAGGGGAACAGCGAACATGATACCAAACAAACCTGCCATGGAACCTCTGGAAGATGTGCTGGATTATCGAATTAGATATCACCATCACATTTGAGAACACCACCCACCTCAATACATGCTCATGCAACTTGGCCAATGTTGTCTATCTCATATGCTGCAGAAAAGAATGTCCCGAGGGTTGTTACATCAACGAGAGCATGCAGATGCTACAACAATACATGAATGACACCGCGCAATAATTGCTGGGCAAGAGTGTTCCCGTCCAGTCAGGAACACTTCAGCAGTCAAGGGCATTCAGCTTCCAACTTTCAGGTAAGCGTTCTCCAAGGCAGCCTTCAGGACATACTACGACACAGAATCGCTGAGAGAAACTGATAGCCAAGGTCTGCATGCATAAGCATATCCTTAACCAGACTTTGGGTTCATGTCACACTACAGGTAACCCCACTTGGCCTGGACTTGCAAAATCCTAATTGTCCTGACATGAGACAATTCACACCTCTCTAACCTGTGATTATCCCTCTCACCACTCACTCTGTCTGTACCTTGTAAAGACTTGATTATCTGTAAAGATTTATATTCCAACCACTCTTCACGTTCCAATCTTTAGTTATCTTGCAATTGTATCTTTACCTATATTTGCCATGTTTATGAACCTATCTTTTCATTTATCAGATGAAGGAGCAGTGCTCCAAAAGTTTGTGATTCCAAATAAATCTATTGGACTTTAACCTGGTATTGTGAGACTTCCTACTATTCTTCTCTTTCACATGATGCTGGGTCAATTGTATCTTTTTAGGAGGAATACTGGCACCCCAACAGGATATGCGAGATAAAAACAGCAAAACAACAAGGCATATATGGATATAAATCATCTCACATTTGCATGCACTGCCTAAAGCTCTCTGTTGTCAAATTTTTGTCATATTTTTTGTGTCACCTTTTTCCATTCTAAATAACATATCTCATTTCTCATTCAATTTTAACTGTGTCAGTAATCCCTTATCACAATGTAGATAAAGTAAATGTGGAGCAAATTGATGAAATTTCCCTCCTATCCTCTTGGCATTATTCCAGAAGGTCAGTTTAAAACTTCAAGTCAAAATAGATCTTTCCTTTAAACTATTCCACAATACTAACTTTCAACAGTAACTTTCAAACGGGGGAATTGGACATAGATTAGCAAATAAAAATTTGCAAGGCTAAAGGGGAACAATAAGGGAATGAAACTAATTGGATAGCTCTTTCAAAGAGCTTGCATAGGCATAATGCTCCTGTGCTGTATGTCTATTAACATTTGCTAACTGTTCCATTAAATTTAAACTACTGGAACAATATTGTTCTCTTTTCAAGTCTGTGATTCACAGTCATGTTATTGACTTTACTGTAACTGGAGTAACTTGGTAAAGTCACATAGGTGGATGACTGAAATATACATTTGCTTTGTGTGGTTTAAATCTGTAATCCAGAAACATCATCTAATTTCCTATGAATACTGCCACAGGAGGTCTATTAGCAATGAGCAATCCAAAACTTAATGACACAAATTGGTAGGATTGCAGTTGTGAACTGGATGCCAGTGAGACAAGCAGTCACTGTGTTTACTGCTTTCCAAAAATTAACCCGTTCTAAAAGTCAAACTCACAGTCAAGCCCTGTACTGTTTGATTCTGCAGCCTGATCTTGAAACCAAGGTCTGGATACTGAGCATCAAGTACTTATTCACCCTCGAGACGTTTAAGCAAAGATCTGCTTTTTATGCCTTGTTCAATGAAATTCTTACTGATGAAATCCCAAAGGAATTTTGTCCACATTCTCCCACATGACAAGCTTAAAAGAACATGACTTCGCTCAGGATTATTATATCTGAGCTAATCAAAAAATATTGAAATATTATAATCAGATAATACATGACATGTAACAGTATATCTCATGGTTCAGAAATTGTAGTTGATTTGTGGTTGCTGGGTATATTAATTTTGAGTTACTAAGTTACTGGATACTGCTCCCGTAGTATTTGGAAAGTCAAAAAAATCATTGTTATTTTGGTTCGCCTTATGAATTTATTGTATGTTGTAGTCACTATTCAGCTGCTGTGCATTCACACGAATAAAGCTATAATTCCTTCTCTTCACCTCTCTGTGAAGCATGGTGTTGCTGTGCATCCAACAGATTGACAATAGTCTTCCAACATTCCACGCAAATGGCCATTCTTCAAGTGTGAACCTGAACAGGATCTTCAACTATGCAGATCACCATAGCAAGCCTAATTCTATCCACACGCAACATCATTACCTGCATTTCCAACAAGTGTTCAAAAAGATAACCCAGAGTAACTTTTCTTGTCTGTTCCACTCGTTGAGTTTGTGCAACTCAGGTCATGACATGGTAATACTGTGGTAATGTTGCTGGACTAGCAATTCAGCTCGATTAATGTTCTGGAGAAATTAGTTCAGATCCCACCACGACATCGAAAGAATTTAAAGAAATCTGAAATAAAAAGCCAGTCCCACGGGATTGTCATAAAAACACTCACTCTCTTACAAACAAATACACGCTCTGACACTGACAAACAGACAGACACACACACACACACGCACACACGTACACGCACACACAGACAAGCACACATTCCCACACACTCACTTGCTCTTTCCCAAACTCACTCACTCTCCTTACACATTCACTCTCTCTCTCTCTCCCCCACACACACACTTGCTTATTGTCCCACAAACAGAGTTGCTCTCTCCCACACACACACACTCACTCTCCTACACACACTTTCATATTCCCACACACACACACTCGCTCACTCTCCCACACAACAGATACAGTTACTCATCCATGCACATGCTCACTCACGCATACATATTCACCAACACTCACTAACCCACACACACTCACACACAAGTATTCTTCCACTCATTCTTCCACACACCCACTCACTCTCACACTCACTTGCTCCAGCACACACACACACACCCCTACACATACTCTCCCACATACACCTACGTACACACACTCACCCACATGCGCACATACTCTCCCACCCACACACAGACAACTCTTACACCACACACACACACAACAACACACACACAACACACACACCACACACTCATTTATTCTCTCCCATGTACGCATTCACTCACTCTCCCATGAGCCATGCACACAAACACTCACCCACACACGTGCATACACACTCACTTTCGCGCATACACTCACTCACCACCCTTACACTTCCAAACACACACACACACACTCTCCCACCCACCCACACACTCCCGTCCATTCATTTTCCCACCTGTTCTCATGTGCAGACACAGACACACACACACGTGTACACATACACACATGCGCACAGATACACACACACAATCACACACTCCCAGATACACTAACCAATTCCCATACACATACATATGTTCACTCACCCATACACATTCACTCACTGACTCCCACACACACGCATGCAAACACACACACACACACAGATTCATCCAGATACACATGTTCACACTCCCACACACATACATGCTGTCCCAAATCGACACTTCTTAATTCTCACACACACGCTCATTGTCCCTCCCCACTGCCCCACCACCAAACAGCTGCCCTTGGTCTGGGCTCTCTTGTCCCCACCCCACCCAGTCTGGCCCTGACCCCTGGCACTGCCCAGTGCCTGGTCAGCAGTGCCAGAATGCCAGGCTGGCACTGTGCAAGAGGTACAGCCCCCATACCCCTTACTTTCCCAGGGGGCCTCAACGGCCTCTGGGTCAACTGGCAAGGCCATTATGACTGGTCCTCATTGCTGGGGACCAATTGTGATTCTTGCTGGAGAGGACCTCCCCCTCCCACTCACTCATCCACCCACACACATTTGCTCACTCTCCCATGCACACACACTTGCTCACTCTCCCACCCACATGCACTCGCTCACTCTCCCACAACCACAATTCACTCACTCTCCCATACCCACACTCACTCTCTCCCACAAACACACACTCACTTACTCTCCCACAGACATGCTACTCATTGTCAATCCCTATCCTGAAAGTTCCAGTAGTCCAAGCATCACAGACTTTTGAGGGAGAATGTTCAACAGATAGGGATAGAGATTAAGACACACCGATGTTAATAGTTTGAAGATATTCATAATGTACGTTTTGTTAATATTTTACTAATGAGAAGAGTCAGTAATAACAGTTCAGTTTCCCAATTACTATAATGGATAGCACTAGTTAATTATAATAATTCCTAGGACAGATGGTCTGCAATTATTGCAAATACCAAGGGGAGGAAGTATCATTCTTTAGCTAGCATTTCAAGAGTTAATGTTAAAAATTTCCATATAATGTTAATAACTGGATCATACTTCCAGATATTAACTTTGCAGAATAATGATAGCTGTCCCAGATTTTCCAACAGAATTGGTACTAATTGCTCCACGGCAAGAATAGCTGTGCCACATTTCTTCATTTTGAGACAGAGTAAGTTAAACTTTACAACTTTGGTTTCTTTCTCCCACTTAATCTTATTCAAACAGATGGGCAATCTTGATTTACCTCATTTTAAAAACACAATAACCCAGCTCATTTTAACAGGAATTTGATCCATTCTCTTCGACCAGCTGATGTCAGAGTTTAGCATATGTTAAACTCTTGGCGTGCCCTGAATAGCATATGTTGTGCTTTCAGATGCCCAAACCACAGTAACAGGATTGCAACTCAAAACTAAAATTTAGAAATGCTTGAAATGTTAGTGATTTAAAATGAATATATATAAAAAGTAAATATAAAACCAGAAATAAAATGTTAATGATCTAAATATGTTTGGCATTCCCTTCATTACATCAAGAGGTGCTAATAACCAGCAACTAACAGCGACTGTCTGAGAGCACAGCAAGAAAAAGACCAGTAACCAAGAGCACAGTCACTCAAGAGCAAGTGAGAATGAGACTAGTAACCAAGTGCAGCCACCCAAGTGCATAAAAGATGCAGGACCAGCATTCAAACTCTCATTTATTTATTAGTTCTAATTAACCCTGGCTGGTCTCCTAATTTCTACCTCATAACTTGAGGTCATGCAAGACTCTGCTGCCCATGTCCAAACTTGACGAAGTTCTGTTCACTAACTTTCCTTGTGGTCTCTGATCTACACTGACTCCAAATAAAGTAAAGCCTCAATTTTAACAGACATCGCACCCCCCCCTCCTCACCCCCAATATCAGTGTAGTCTCTTCTAACACCGTAACTCTCAATGTTTGATAATTCTGCTTTCTAGGATTAGGCAATGATATGTTTTCTTTCGATTGCAATCTTAAAATGTCACAAGATGTTCGATTCCGATCTTCGTAATTTCAAAATTTCCTTATGAAAAGTAATATTAAATAGATAACAAAAAACTCTCAGAAATGTCTGCCGTCCTCTAATTCAACTCCACAATTGGCAGCCATGACTTCAGCTGCCTGCATTCAAAGTTCTGGAAATGTCTCCCTAAAGTTTTTGAACCCATCTCTTTTTCTCATTTAAGTCACTCCTTGAAGCCAAGATTTTGGCCATTTTCCCTAATACCACCATATTTGACTCACTATCAAATTTTGCTTTATAACTTTCCTGTAAAGTGCCTTGGAATATTTTATGTTAAAGACGCTATACAAATGCAAGCTGTTGTTAATGGATGACATCAAGAACTGTGGAAGAATGAAGGGATTTAAGTGTCTGTGAGCATCAATCACTTGAAGCTGGTGGACAGATACAAAAAGCAATCAACAAGACAAATGAATTGTTGTGTACAGCCTTGGTCAGTGTCCATCTGGAGTAATACATTCAGTTTTGGGTATCACACCTCAGGGAAAACATTTTTGCCTTGGCAGGGGTATAGCACAGACTCCTCAGAATAATACCAGAGCTCAAAGGATTAGATGCTGAAGTCAAGTCTCATAAACTTGAGTTGTATTCCCTTGGCTAGCGATAGAAGACAAAGGGTGGTGGTTGACGAGAAATATTCAACTTGGAGTTCAGTTACTAGTGGTGTACTGCAGGGATCTGTTTTGGGGCCACTGCTGTTTGTCATTTTTATAAATGACCTAGATGAGGGTGTAGAAGGATGGGTTAGTAAATTTGCAGATAACGCTAAAGTCAGAGCAGTTGTAGACAGTAAGGATGGATGTTATAGTTTGCAGAGGGACATAGATAAGCTGCAGAGCTGGGCTGAGAGGTGGTAAATGGAGTTTAATGCAGAAAAGCGTGATTCACTTTGTAAGGAGTAACAGGATTACAGAGTATTGGACTAATGAAAGGACTCTTGGTAGTATGGATGAGTGAGAGATCTCACTGTACATGTGCATAGATCCCTGAAAGTTGACAGCCAGGTTGATAGGATTGTTAAGAAGGAGTATAGAACATAGAACACTACAGCGCAGAACAGGCCCTTCGGCCTTCGATGTTGCGCCGACCAATTAGGAACAAGCAGTGACCCTCTAACCTAGACCATTCCCTTTTCATCCATAAAATGGATGGTGTGTTAGCTTTTATTGATAGAGGGATTGAATTTCGGAGCTGTGAAATCATGTTGCAGCTGTACAAAACTCTGGTGCGGCTGCATTTGGAGTATTGCGTACAGTTCTGGTTACCGCATTATAAGAAAGATGTGAAAGCATTGGCAAGGGTGCAGAGGAGGTTTACCAGGATGTTGCCTGGTATGGTGGGAAGGTCTTATGAGGAAAGGCTGAGGAACTTGAGGTTGTTTTCATTAGAGAAAAGAACATGAACAGATGACCTAATTGAGGCATACAAGATGATCAAAGGATTAGATAGGGTGGACAGTGAGAGCCTTTTTCCTCAGATGGTGATGGCTAACATGAAGAGACATAGCTTTAAATTGAGGGATGATAAATATAGGATAGATGTCAGAGGTAGGTTCTTTACTCAGAGGGTAGTAAGGGTGTGGGATGCCTTGCCTGCAGCAGTTGTGGACTTGCCAACTTTAAGGGCATCCAAATGGTCATGGGATAGGCATATGGATAATTTTGGAATAGTTTAGGTTAGAGGGTCATTAGATTGGTCCACTGGTCGGCGGAATGTTGAGGACCAAAGGGCCTGTACTGCGCTGTAATGTTCTATGTTGTATGTTCTTTTAAAAGGCAAATGACAAATTATCTAACGAAGATCTTCAAAGTGATACAGGAATTCAATATGATAGATGTAGAAAAGCTATTTTTAGCGCTAGAGGAATCCAAAACAATAAGGCACAAACTTAAAAATTAGTTGTCATTCAGGAGTGAACACCAGGATGCAGTTTTTCCTCACAAAGGATAGTAGAAATTTGGAATTCTCTCTTGCAAAAATTCATGGGTATTGGGTGAGTTGCTATGATCCAGATCACAAACTCCAAGGTACTTTATGAAGTCAGACTAGACTATAAGATTTGCACTTTGAATTTGGCTATGTAAGCAGAAAATGTTTCACTTAGTATGATTCAGATGACCAACTAGAGAGCTTTTATAAAACAAAGTTTAATTAAGAATACAGTTAACATATAGAAAGAAAATTAACAATAAATTTTACCAATTACAAATAAAAAAAACATGATATTGTATAAACCTTAACAACTAAATATACTGTTTCAACACAACAAACCTCCTTATAAACATATACCTTTCCCAGGTTTAGCACAGAAACTAAGAATGCTCATGCAACTCTACATTTTGAGCTCTGCAATACCTGCTGTGAATGAGTCCTTTGGTTGGAGAATTGGAACTCTGACTTCCCAGCCTTGTAACTTCCAGCAGATCCCAAGGTAGAGATAGAGCCACTGCTGGCCTCTATCTCTTATGATGTAGAGATGCCAGCGTTGGACTGGGGTAAACTCAGTAAAGTCTGGCAACACCAATTTTAAATCCAACCTATTTATTTGATAGTAAGTCTGCGAGCTTTCGGTCTTTGTGGCCTTCATCAGACCAGAATACCTCATTCGCCTGACGAAGGCCACAAAGGCAAAAGCTCACAGATTTACTGCCAAATAAATCGGTTGGATTTAAAATTGGTGTTGCCAGACTTCACTGACTCTATCTCTTAGCCAGCCAACTACTGAAAGAGGCAGAGGCAATCCTTGCCTTTAGTTACTAGCTAGCAAACAACCAGCAGTATAATTTTCACTCCAAAGAAAAAGGCAAGAAAGACTACTTCCAGTCTGAACAAAGAACAAAGAACAAAGAACGAAACAGCACGGGAAACAGGCCCTTCGGCCCAACGAGCCCGCGCCACCAGCCCGATGTTCCCACCTCTACCCGAGATCCCTGTCTATGTTTAGAGATCTATGGATTAAAAACCAAATTTGAGACAATTTAGGGAGAATTTGTTTTGCCAATTAGCCTAAGAGCACATCTTTGGGATGTGGGAGGAACCAGAGCGCCCGGAGAAAACCCATGCAAGCACGGGGAGAATGTGCAAACTCCCACAGACACAGGCCCAAATCCATGTATCTGCACACACAGCGATAGTCACCGAGCTGTCGTGTTGCGCATCAAATGGTTCAGGTCAAGCATACACTAACGACGTGAAGCACTAGGATACTCTCGAAAAAGATCCAAGAGCAGTCCTCTCACGACCCACTGCGTGTATGCCCCTCGTTAGACAACAAGGTGGACCAAAGCACCTGTAGGATAAAAACAAGTACATCAATATCATCTATTTACACACTTCCCAGGGACTCCAAAGGCTCATGATCCCTAGTTTAAATCAGTTTTCTATACCCCTCCATTCCCATTCTGTTCATGTGCCCATCTAAGTATTTCTTAAATAACTCCAGAGTACCTGCCTCCACCACTTTACTTGGCAGCGCATTCCATACCCCCACCACCCTCTGTGTGAAAAAACTCCCTCTAGCATCCAAATTAGACCTTACCCCCCTCACCCTAAGCCCGTGACCCTTCGTGCTATTTGAGTCCATCCTAGGAAAAATCTTAACCCTGTTTACTCTATCTATCCCCTTCATAATCTTGTACACTTCTATCAGATCTCCTCTAAGTCTACGTCTTTCTAAGGAAAACAGTCCCAGTTTGCCTAATCTCTCCTCGTAACTCAGACCTTCCATACCAGGCAGCATCCTGGTAAATCTCCTCTGTACTCTCTCCAGAGTCTCCATGTCCTTCCGGTAGTAAGGTGACCAGAACTGGATGCAGTATTCCAAATGAGGTCTAACCAACGTTTTACACAACTGCAACATTAAAGGCCAGCTCTTGTACTCTATACCCCTTCCTATAAAGGATAGCATACTATATGCTTTCTGTACAACCTTCTCCAATTGCTCTGCCACCTTCAGAGACTTGTTCACCGCACCCCCAGGTCTCTCTGCGTTTCTATACTCTTAATAGGTCTACCCTTTATCATATACCTCCCCATTTATATATAAATGTGCATCACCTCACATTTATCAGGATTGAATTTCATCTGCCATCTGTCTGCCCAAGCTACCAGCCTATCTATGTCCTGCTGCATCGTCTGACAATGCTCCTCACTATCCGCAAGTCCAGCCATCTTTGTATCATCTGAAAACTTGCTGATCACTCCACTTACTCCCTCTTCCAAGTCATTTATATATATTACAAATATATAGTCTACAGTCCAAACAGGTTCTAACTCACTAGCCAAAACTGAAAATGAAAGAATTCTGGGGAGAGAAAAAACTGTCTCACCCGACCTTCAAAATGGGTTGTAAAGTCACAGAGAGTGCATTAGCCCCAGATTGAAAATAAATAAAACCACATTTTTTGATAATTTAAGTAGCAATAAAAGGAAATCTGATCAGACAGGTCGGCAATAAGCACAATGAAAAATAACAGAGCTGCTTATAAATGCAGAGGACATGCTTAAAATATCTTTTTCTTAAAGGCACAGTAGAGTCACAGAGTTGAAATTTTCAAGGCTGAGTTCCAATTCAGATCAAGTATCATCAATCTGAAAAGTTATTTTTTATTATTCGTTCAAGGGATGGTTTATTGTCCTTGAACTCAGTGGTTTGCTAGGCCACTTCACAGGGCAGTTAAGAGTCAACCACACTGTTGTGGGTCTGGAGTCACATGCAGACCATACCAGTTAAGCATGATAAATTTTAGTAAACATTAATGAACCTGATTCTTTCTCCACACATGCCTGACCTGCTGAGTAGTTCCAGCATTTTCTGCTATTGTTTCAGATTTCCAGCATTCCAAATACTTTATCCTAGATTGATCTTTAGTGTGTTTGACTATCAAGTGATAGTAAAAATCTGAGGTACAGGTAAGTCATAACTGAATTACTAACAGTGGAGGGGCTGAATATCATACTCGTGTTCCCATGTTCTTTGCTTTGAGTTATGCAAGTGCTAATTGACATCTTGGTATCTGCTTTACTCGAATCCTGTAGTTTTCATGACTGAATACCCCTTTGAAAATACCTATTAACTGGCAGCTCTAAAATCTCACTTGAACACCTGCCTCCCTCCACTTTACACTAAACTCCGTTTGCACTGTCACCTGTCCAGAATATAGGCATAACATGATGAGAAATTGTTCCCCATATTCCCCCAAACATTTTTAGCATGTCATTATTCCTTCCTCCTCTCTGACCTCAAGAGCAGTAGAACATAGAACATAGAACACAGAACATTACAGCGCAGAACAGGACCTTCGGCCTTTGATGTTGCGCCGACCAAAGTGAGCAGTAGTGCTCACTTATCCCACCATAGACATCCCAATTGATTGTCAATAATGACAGAAAGAAACTCTTCAGTGGGTGAACTAGAGAATTTTGCTGCAATGTTTCTGTCATCCTATCTCTCTCTTCACTTTCCCCTCCAGAGTCACAATATGGGAAAGTTCCTTTGATTTGATTGATGATGATAGGTCAAACACTTTAAAGTCTTATTACAGTCAAAAGCAATGTGAGGTGCGAGATTACCACTGAAACATCCATATGATCTTTCAGTTTCTGTGGCCACTGTTCAACCCTCATGGCAGTTACAACTCTTTTGTCACAAAGCCTTGTCTTTAATCCTTCCTATAACTTGATTGTTATTGAAGGGGTGAAGAACAAGAATATCAGATCAATCTAAAATATGATTCGCCCAAATGTGACAAACACATGGGGGTCACAGGTTCAAGGTGAGGGGGGGCGAGGTTTAACTCAAATATCAGAAGGACATATTTTACACAGAGAGTGGTGGGGGCCTGGAATGCACTGCCAAGCAGGGTAGTGGACGCGGACAAGCTGGGATCGTTCAAGACTTATCTGGATAGCCATATAAACAAACTGGGAATGGAGGGATACAAACGAATGGTCTAGTTAGACCAATGAGCGGTGCAGGCTTAGAGGGCCAAAGGATCTGTTTCCTGTGCTGCATTGTTCTTTGTTCAAATCAGAGTGCCTTAGGGCTGAAGAAGTTTAGAGCTAAAATTAGGAGTAGCACAATGATTAGCAGTGCTGTCTCACAGCACCAGAGATCCGGATTCAATTTCAGCCTTGGGTGACTGGATGGAGTTTGTTATTTCGGAAAGTTGATGATGACTTGAAGGGCCAAATAGCCTTCCCTGTACTGTAGGGATTCTATGATTCCATGATAAACTATCCCAAAGTGCACAGTCTTTTCTCCAAGGTTCATAAAACCTATCCCAACTTTTCAGTTGTTGTGCATTTTTCATGCCTTCCTCCTTGTGAACTGCTGCAGACTTTTAAGGCAAGCTTTCTTCTTGTAGATTCTAAAAAGTGTTCATGAAAACAACACTGAATTTTGTGATGAGCAAACAATTCTTACTAGGGTGGGAGCATTTCAAATGCCACTTGCTATTTCTCTCCTGAAAAACAGGTGACCAGCAATCTAGCATCCTCATTCCTTCCTGTCCCAACGAACAATCTAACACGAGTGCATTCTGAAGCCTGTGGTTCACTGTAACCCATCAAGATTCTGCATGCAGCCCATGAGACATTTCATTGACTGTCACCCACATGCAGAATTGCCTCATTCTGCTTGTTTCCATCCATGTCACTTTTTTTCTACCATAATGACTTAAGTGGTACTCATATGAAGTGAGACAGAACATAGAACAGCACAGCACAGTACAGGCCCTTTGGTCCTCAATGTTGTGCTAAGCTATGTCCAAAGCCAAATCAAGCTATCCCACTCACTATCATTCTGGTGAGCTCGATGTCTTATCCAATAACCACTTGAAAGTTCCTAAAGTATCCAATTCCACTAATACAGCAGGCAGTCTATTCCATACCCCAACCACTCTCTGAGTGAAGAATCTACTTCAGACATCCCTCTTACATCTCCCACTATGAACCTTATAGTTATGCCCTGCAGTAACAGCCACATCCATCCAAGGAAATAGTCTGTGCATTGTCTCTGTCTATCCCACTCATCATCTTATAAACTTCTATTAAGTCGCCTCTCATCCTCCTCAGCTCTAAAGAGAAAAGCCCTAGCTCCCTCAAACTTTCCTCATAAAACTTAGCTTCCAAACCAGGCAGCATCCTGGTAAATCTCCTCTGCACTCTCTCCAATGCTTCCACATCCTTCTTATAGTGAGGTGACCAGAACTGAACACAACATTCCAAATGTGGTCTCACCAACGTCCAGTATAGTTGCAGCATAACCAGTTAAAGGCTCTTAAACTCAAACTCTCTGTTAATAAACATTAACATACTATAAGCCTCCTTCATGGCTCTATCCACTTAAGTGGCAACCTTCAGAGATCTGTGGATATGAACCCTAAGATCTCTCTGTTCCTCCACATTTCTCAGAACCCTGCTGTTGACCCTGTAATTCGCATTTAAGTTTGTGCTACCAAATTGAATCACCTCGTGCTAATCAGGGTTAAACTCCATCTGCCACTTTTTGGCCCAGCTCTGCATTCTATCAATATATCTCTGTAGCCTGCAAGAGCCCTCCACCTCATCCACTATTCAACCAATCTTGGTGTCATCAGCAAACTTACTAACCCACCCTTCAGCCCCCTTTTTCAAGTCATTGTTAAAAATCACAAATATCAGAGGACTCAGCACTGACCCCTGTGGTACACCGCTATTAACTGGCCTCTAGTCTGAAAATTTTCCTTCCACCATTATCCTCTGTTTTCTGTGAAACAGTAAAAAGTCTCACAGTCCAATGTCAGCATCTCTACATCATGACTTTTATGAGACAACCAGTTAATATCCAATCAGCCAAATTTCCTTCTATCCCACACATGCTTATCTTCTTCATGAGCCTACCATGGGGAATCTTATCAAATGCCTTACTAAAATCATGTATACAACATCAACTGCTCTACCTTCATCTACACACTTAGTTATCTCCTCAAATAATTCAATCAAATTTGTGAGGCAAGGCTTACCCCTCATGAAATTGTGCTGACTATCCCAGATTAAACTACATCTTTCCAAACAGTCATAAATTCTATCTCTGAAGATCTTTTCACTAACTTACCAACCACTGAAGTAAGATTAACTGGCCTATAATTACCAGGGTCATTCCTATTTCCTTTCTTGAAGAGAGGAACAACATTCGCCACTCTCCAGTCCATAATCTCCGTGGAAAGTGAGGACCCAAAAGTCAAAGCTAAAGGCTCCGCAATCTGATGCCTTGCCTCCCAAAATATCCAAGTGTGTATCCCATCTGGCCCAGGGGACTTATCGACTCTCAAGTTTTTCAAAATTGCTAATATATCTTCCCTCAGAACATCTATTTCCTCCAACCTATCAGCCTGCATCACGGATTCATCCTCAAAAACGTGGCTCCTCTCCTTAGTGAACACTGAAGAGAAGTATTCATTTAATGCCTTACCTATCTCTTCTAATTCCATGCACAAGTTCCCATACTATCCTTGACTGGCCTTAACCTCATCATGGTCACTCTTTTATATATATGATTACACACAACATTGACTGTGAGAATAATGTACTCTTACATCTAATCAAGCCTAAACATTTGTTTTGTTTTTACCACTAGAAATTGATGATAGTTGTATTAATATATGAATGATTGAGCATTTTCTATAACTCATGATGATATATTTGGATGTATTAAATGTATTCAATCTTATTCAAGGGTCATAGTTAGTGAACTTGCGCCCATTGACATAAAGGACGGTTGCTCATGCAGTCCACTTACTAACTTAGATTACTCTTCACTGATCTAACATCTCATGAAGAATTTTACTGTCCTGCCCACCACAGGAATTGTAGCAGGTGAGACATGGGCTACGCAAAGGTTCATTGATCTCGGATGAGAGTTTCTGATTTTGGGGTGAGCATATCTGGAAAATGGCATCTTAGTATCAACTTTACAACTTTGCTGCACGATAGCACAGTGATTAGCACAGGAGCCTCACAGCGCCAGGGATCCTGGTTTAATTCCAGCCTCGGGTCACTATCTGTGACTTGCACTTTTTCCATGTGTTTGCGTGGGTTTCCTCTGGATGCTCCAGTTTCCTCCCATAGTCCAAAGATGTGTGGGTTTCCTCCAAGTGCTCCAGTTTCCTCCCATATTCCAAAGATGTGCGGGTTAGGTTGATTGGCCACATTAAATTGACCCTAGTGTCAGAAGAATTAACAGGGTAAATGTGTAGGGTTATGGGAATAGGATCTGGGTGGGATTATGATTGGTTCAGACTGGATGGGCTGAATGACCTCCTTCTGTACTGTAGGGGATTCTATGACTCTTCTATGATTCTTAATCTAGCAGCATTTCCAAGCTTTTTGAACAGGATAATTAATAGTATGGCTAGACAGAGATTGCAGCTGCTCAGTATGGAATTAAATCCATTCTTTGGTCCTCTGTTCAAATATAATTCTATTTCTCTGGTCCTTGAATTAAGGTGCACTTTTAACTCAACATCTAGCCTGATAAAAGATGTAGTAGAAGCTGTTTTCAATCATTTGTTCCTCATGAGTAAAAGATCCACAGTGATGTGGTTTAGAGTTTTATAGAAGGAAGATTTTTCTTAAATTAATCTATTTTCATCAGACAATCACCATTTCCCCCAGTGAATGCTCAGTTTGTACCTCTGGGCTTAGATTTCTTTATATTATTCCATCGCCCTATTTAATTCCAGGTCTTTACAGAAGAAGGCATATCATTTTGGTTATCATCCACTGCCATTATTCCTGCAACTGCTGAGCAGTATTGACAGCATTCTTTAAATCTCAAAAATCCACCCCTCAAGTAAATTTTATTACCTAATCTCACTGATCTCCAAACTGAGGGTCTAACTGTTGAGAGGATGATGGGTTCAATATATGCCTTCCATCACCTACAATAAACATCTCAGTTCTCTGCTAAATCTGTTGCTAGCAGAGTTTGTAAGGTGGGTAGAGAAGTTAGAGACAGATCTAAGTGAATCACGATTACAGTCGATGGCGGATTGGAGAAAGGTGACCTCTCATATCCAATTTAAAAGCAACAGAGAGACAGGCATCAAAGATTTGAAGATAGGCTATCCAGGTCAAGTACACAGATAACTATAGAACAGTTAATTTAACTCTATTGTTGGGAAATTGTTATAATCCATTATTAAGGAAGTAATAACAACTCATTTGGAAAGTCAAGAAGTAATCCGTCAGACTCAGCATAGCTTGACTAATTTGCTGGAGTTCTTTGAATATGTAACAAATCAAGCGGATAATGGGGATCCCATAGTGTGGTATATCTAGACTTCAGGAAGGCGTTTGATAAGGTGCTGATCACATAACGTTAGGGTTGGATAGAACCCTAACGCCATGCTTGGATATTAGCTTGGATAGAAGACAGGCTAACTAGAGAAGACAGAGAACTGGGATAAATGGGATACATCTGGTTGGCCAGATGTAACCAGTAGAGTGCCACATAATTCAGTCCTCAGGCTCTAACTATTTACAATATATATTAATGAATTGGATACAGTGATAGAAGGTACTAGCCAAATTTGCAGATGGTAATAAAATAGTTGGGATAGTAAGTTGCAATGAGAACTCAAAAAATTTCCAAATGGATATAAATAGGCTAGCTGAGTGGGCCAAAATGTGGCAAATGGAGTTTAATATGGATAAGTGTGAGGTTATCCATTTAGGTCAGAAAATTGGACATGCAATTTATTATCTAAATGGAGAGAGACTTTGTGGCGCAGAGGGATCTGGGTGTCCTTGTGCATGAGTTTCAGAAAGCTGATATGCAGGTACAGCAAGTAATCATGAAAGCAAATGGAATTTTGGAAAAACATTATCTGTGGCCTATGAGCAGCAAAAAGTTACAGAATCCCTACAATATAGAAGGAGGCCATTCAACCCATCGAGTCCGTACTAGCAACAACCAATCAGGCCCTAGTCCTGTAACCCCCACAAATTTACCCTGCTAATTCCCCTGACAGTAAAGGTCAATTTAGCATGACCAATCAACCTAACACGCACATCTTTGGAGTGTGAGAGGAAACCAGAACAGCTGGAGGAAACCCACACAGACATAGGGAGAATGTGCAACTCCATATAGACAGTGACCCGAGGCCAGAATTGAACCCGGGATCATGGCGCTGTGAGGCAGCTGTGCTAACCACAGTGCCACTGTGCCACCCAGTTTGGCATTTATAGCTGAAGGAATAGACTATAAAAGTAAAGAATTGTCACTGTAACTATACAAGGCATTGCTGAGACCACAGCTGGTATACTATGTACAGTTTGGTCCCTTTATTTGAGGACTTAGAGATAGTTCAAAGGAGGTTCATTAGATTGATTCCAGAGATGAGGGGTTTGTCTTATGAAAAGAGATTGATAGTTTAGGCCTATATTCTCTAAAGTTAGAAGAATGAGAGAAGATCGAATTGAGGTATATAAGATGATATAAAGTATTGAAAAGTAGATGTAGAGTGAATGCTTCCTTCTGTGAAACAATCCAGAACAATAAGCCATAGTTTTAGGATAAGGGGTAGCATATTTAAAACAAAGATGCATGGCCCCATATGCAAGGCTTTTGGACCCACATGCAATGCTTCTGGAGAAGGTGAGAGGGCATGGGATCCAAGGGGCTTTGGCCTCGTGGATCCAGAACTGGCTTGCCGGCAGAAGGCAGAAAGTGGTTGTGGATGGGTCTTGTTCTGCATGGAGGTCGGTAACCAGTGGAGTGCCCAGGGATCTGTTCTGGGACCCCTGCTGTTTGTCATTTTCATAAATGACCTGGATGAGGAAGTGGAGGGATGGGTTAGCAAGTTCGCCGATGATACAAAGATCGGTGGTGTTGTGGATGGTCTGGAGGGATGCCAAAAGTTGCAGCGGGAAATAGACAGGATGCAAGACTGGGCGGAGAAGTGGCAGATGGACTTCAACGCAGATAAATGTGTAGTGGTCCATTTTGGCAGGAATAATGGATGAAGGAGTACAATATAAGGGGTAGGAGTCTTAGCTGTGTTGTAGAGCAGAAGATCTCGGGGTCCGGGTCCATAGGACTCTTAAATCGGCCTCGCAGGTGGAGGAAGTGGTCAAGAAGGCGTACAGTGTACTGGCCTTCATTAATTGAGGAATAGAGTTTAGGAGTCAGGAGGTAATGATGCAGCTCTATAAGACTCTTGTCAGACCCCAGTTGGAGTATTGTGCACAGTTCTGGTTGCCTCATTATAGGAAGGATGTAGAGGCTATTGAGAGGGTTCAGAGGAGATTTACAAGGATGCTGCCTGGATTGGGAGGCAGGCCTCATGAAGATAGGTTGAGGGAGCTGGGACTCTTCTCACTGGAGAGACGTAGGTTGAGAGGCGACCTGATAGAGGTTTATAAAATGTTGAGAGGGATAGATAGGGTGGACTCTCAGAGACTATTTCCCCCGAGCTGAAATGGTCACTACGAGAGGACACAGATTTAAGGTGCAGGGAAGCAAATACAAAGGAGATGTCAGGGGTAGGTTTTTCACTCAGAGGGTGGTGAGTGAATGGAACCGACTGCCATCGGAAGTTGTTGAGGCAAACTCACTGGGGTCTTTTAAGAGACTCCTGGATGAGTATATGGAAACGAATAGGATAAGGGGTTATAGATACGTCTGTGGATTGGTAGATGCAATCGGCGCAACTCGTGGGCCGAAGGGCCTGTTTGTGCTGTATTGTTCTATGTTCTATGTTAAGATGTGGAGAAACATCTTCTCTCGTAAATTTGTGGAATTTACTATCTTATAGTGCGGTGGATGCTAGGAGTAAATTTAAAGAGGAGATAAACAGATTTTTAATTAGTAATGGGTTGAAGAGTTATGGACAATGGATAGGAAAGTGGAGTTGAAGCTGAGAAAAGATCAGCCATGATCATATTGAATGACAAAGCAGGCTCAAAGGCTGAATTGCCTATCCCTGCTATCTAACTAATATTTAGTTTTTTTGTGTTTAGAATCTCAGTAGTTTTGTTTTAAAACCTGAGTAAATAATTTAGTCTTTGGTTTGTTTGCTTTGAAGAGTGGATAGCAAACTAGCAATGTAGCTTGGAAATAAAATCAGAAAATACTGGAGATATTCATTTGCAATATCCACAGTACATTCCATTAGCATAGTTTAAACCTAGTTAACATCAATTATACAATAATCACCTTATGTCTGAAGAGTTTATTTCACATTTCTAGTTAGAAGGGAGGGACAGCTGCGACCTGGAATCTGCAATTCCTGCACCATCTGGGAATGTCAGGGTATGCCATCTGTCTTAGGGGCCGAACATTGCGTGAAGTGCCTCTAGTTTCCAAACTCACTCTGAGGGTTTTTGAGATTCGGGCAACTGGACATATAGAAGATTGAATGTTTCCTGGATCACAAGTTTTAGGAAGTGGTCACTCCATAGCCAAACAATGTTCTGAATTGCAAATGAATAGGCACCTTAAAGGTTGGAAGAGGCAGATCATGTAGGAACTTTTCCACTTTTCAGCAATGAGTACCAGTGAGGATAATTACATTTCAAACAGTCTAAACTTGGCACTTTGAGGCAAAGGCCTGTATAACGAAGTGCAAGATTTCAGTGCTAAATGGAGATTCATTGGGAGGACAAACAAGCAAGTTTTGCTTCCATTTATGTCAGAGCCATATGATGCAAAAGAAATCAAGTGGATGCAGGACATTCTACAGAAGGAGGGGAAGAATCAGAAGGCAAGGACCTTTTGGAACCAACAACGTAGGAAGGAAAGAGTTTGGTTTCTACAGTCAGAGTTTAAGTAGGGAAGAAGTTAAACAGGAGGTCTTTAAAAGTTGGTCTCTGCATTATTGCTTATATTACACTTGAATGAGAAGAACAGGATGTGACAGGTTAATGCATGACTAGAGATACAGTGCAATTTCTGGGCTTGTTAAGATGGACAAATTGGATCACCTAAGCAGCATCCTAGTGAACAAGTTAACTGGCACTGTGGGGAAAGGCCTGAAATAATTTGGCAAGTAGTTGAGAAGCAAGATAGGAAAGATGTGGCAAAAGACAGAGGGAACAGAGGAGGTTCACCAGGATGTTGCCTAAGATGGAGCATTTGAGCTATAAGGACAGACTAGATAGGCCTGGATTGTTTTTTTTAGAAGGCTAAGGGGGAGACGTGATTGAGGTGTATAGAATTATGAAGGGTATGGACAAGATAAGTAGTGAGCAGCTGCTCCCATTGGTTGAGGGGTCAATCATGTGGGAGCATAGTTTTAGAGTAAGGGACAGGAGATTCAAAGGGCAAAAACTTCCTTTATTCAGAGGGTGGTGGGAATCCAGAATGCACTACTTAGTAAGGTAGGGGAGACTGGAAACCTTATACCTTTCAAAAATATTTGGATGTGCACATGAAATATCATAACATTCAAGGATATGGGACAAGCACAGGAAAACAGGATTAGCATGCTTTTAGTGGTAGTTATTGTTGGTGCATTTGATGGGTCGAAAGACCTTCTCTGCACTGTACGTGTCTCTGTGACTTTATATAAAATATAGATAAAAAGTGAAAAAGGCTGCACAGAGGACTGGGAGCAATATTTAGCATGAGAAATAATGGAGAATATAAAATTCAAAGAAATCTAAGTTAATTTTTGAGTGTCTGTGTATAAATGCAGGAAGTGTGGTTAATAAGGTTGTTGAGCTGCAAATGGAAATAACATGAGAGATTAGGATGTAGAGACAATAAATAAGACCTGGCTCAAAAAGGGGGTGAACTGAATGCTCAAAATTCCTGAATACATAGGGAAGGTAAAGAGAGGTTTGACTTACAAAGAGAGATTGGGCAGTTTAGGCTTATACTCCCCTGAATTTAGAAAAATGAGAGAACAAGATATTAACAGAGACTGACAAAGTAGGTATGGAGTGGATATTCCTTCTTATAGGGCAATCTGGAATAAGAGATCACAGTTTTAGGATAAAGGGTAGCAGATTTAAAGTTTATTTATGCCATAAGTGTTATACTTTACAGAGTGACTTGGACAAGTTGCAGAGCTGGGCCGAGAGGTGGCAAATGGAGTTTAATGTGGAAAAGTGTGAGGTAATGCACTTTGGCAGGAACAATAAATGTGTAGAGTATAGGGCTAATGGTAGGGCTCTTAATAGTGTTGAGGAACAGAAGGATCTTGGTGTATGTGTCAATAGATCCCTGAAAGTAGGCAGTCAAGTGGATAAAGTTGTTAAGAAGGCTTATGGAGTCTTAGCTTTTATTGGTAGGGGGATTGAATTTAGGAGCCGCAGCATCATGTTGCAGCTGTACAAAACTCTAGTGCGGCCGCACTTGGAGTATTGTGTGCAGTTCTGGTCGCCACATTATAAGAAAGATGTGGAGGCATTGGAGAGGGTACAGAGGAGGTTTACCAGGATGTTGCCTGGTATGGAGGGCAGGTCCTATGAAGAGAGGTTGAAGGATTTGAGGTTGTTTTCGTTAGAAAGGAGGCGGCTAAGAGGGGATCTTATTGAAGCATATAAGATGATTAGAGGTTTAGATAGGGTGGACAGTGATAGCCTTTTTCCTAGGATGGAGAAAGCTAGCACGAGGGGACACAGCTTTAAATTAAGGGGTATGAGTTATAGGACGGATATCAGAGGTAGGTTCTTTACTCAAAGAGTGATTAGGGAGTGGAATGCCCTGCCTGCAGCTGTTGTAGATGCGCCAAGTTTGGTGGCGTTTAAGAGGTTAATTGATAAGTATATGGAAGAGAAGGGAATGGTTTAGTTTGGAGGGGCATTGCTTTTTATTTTGGTCGGCACAACATCGAAGGCCGAAGGGCCTGTTCTGTGCTGTAATGTTCTATGTTCTATGTTCTATAAGTAGATTTACATCAGCACTGTAATGAAGTTACTGTGAAATTCTCTAGTTCCTGCTTGGGTACACTGAGAGAGAATTTAGCAATAACCAATGCACCTAACTAGCACATCTTTTAAATTGTGAGAGGAAACCAGAGTATTCGAGAAAACCCATGCAGACACGGAGAGAACTTGCAGACTCTGCACAGACAGTTACCCAAGTTGGGAATCAAAACCAGGTTTGATTTGATTTGACTTATTATTGTCACATGTATTAATATACAGTGAAAAGTATTGTTTCTTGTGCATTATACAGACAAAACATATTATTCGTAAAGAAGGAAATGTGAGAACGAGAATGTAGTGTTACTATCATAGCTTGGGTGTCGAAGAAGATCAACTTCATGCAAAGTAAGTCCATTCAAAAATCTGACAGCAGCAAGGAAAAAGCTGCTCTTGAGTTGGTTGGTACATGACATCAGACTTTTGTATCTTTTTCCCGAAGGAAGAAGGTGGAAGAAAGAATGAAAATCCTGGAATTGTGAGACAGCAGTGCTAATTATTGTACCATTGTGGCGCCCAGAGATGAGGAGAAATTAGTTCTTGCAAAGGGTCGTGATTCTGTGGAATTGACTGCCTCAGAGCATAGTGAATGCCAGGACTTTGAGTAAATTTCAGGAAGAGGTGGACCGATTTTTTAAAGTAGGAAAGGTTTGAAGCTCTATAGTGAACAGGCAGAAAAGTAAGCTGAGATGAGATCAACCAAGATTATATTATATGACAGAGCAGATTCAAAGGGCTGAATTGCCTACCCCTGCTCCCAGTTCTTGCTAGTCTTATGTGACTTATGAGGTTGCAATTTTGATTAAGGAAAATATTACAAACAGGTTATGACTGAAGATTCAGAGCAAATGGGTGAGAAACAGTGAAGTAGCAAATACACTTTCAGGCGTACTTTACAGGGCACTAAATAGTGGGAACATGATAGCAAAGTAGACTTTCAAAATAACTGAGAAGCGCAAGATCTATAATGTAATGATAATGAGACATTAGTTACCCCAAATATTGAATAAAGCAGTGATTACATTAAATGATGAAATTACAGAAATTTCTGAAGCGTGTTCGGGAGAATTTTCTTGATCAGTATAGAATATTGCCTATCTAAATGACAATCAATGCTGGATCTAGTCCTGAGAAGTGAAGTAAATGAAGTGAGAGGGGAACGGCAGCACGGTGGTTAGCACTGCTGCCACATAGCGCCAGGGACCTGGGTTCAATTCCCAGCTTAGTTCACTGTCTGTGTAGAGTTTACACATTCTCCCTGTGTCTGTGTGGGTTTCGCCTACAGCCTGAACGATGTGCTGGTTAGGTGCATTGACCTGAATAGGTGTCAGAGTGTAGCGATAGGGGAATTTCACAATAACTTTATTGCAGTGTTAATGTAAGCTTTGTGACTATTAAATAAACTTTTTACTTTAAGTAGAGAATGTCACAGTTCGGAAGCACCTGGAGAATAGTGCTCATTGCAAGGTATGTTTCAGCTTAGTTATTTAGAATCATAGCATCCTATAGCGCTGAACGAGGCCATATGGCTCACTGAGCCTGTATCGACAAGAATTTCACTTAGGCCTTGTCCGCATAACCCTCATATTTACCCTGCCAATCTCCCTGACAAGAAAGAGCAATTTAGTAAGGCCAATCAACCTAACCTGAATACCTTTGGACAGCAGGAAGAAACAGAAATCCCACACAGTCACGGGAAAAACTTGCAAACTCCACACAGATTTACCCGAAGCTAGATGCGGACTTGATGCTGTGAGGCAGCAGTGTTGACCACTGCGCCACTGTGCTACCCAGGAAGAAGAAGTAGCAATTGAGAACAAATTTCAGCGTAACAAAGTCAGACACTGCCTGAATAATGAAGAAGTTGCAGAATATGGTGAAGTAGAAAAAAGGGAGAGTATACCAAATATTGGTTCGATAATACAAAGCAGAATCCGTGGCAATATAAAACATACAGACAAATGAAAAAGGAAAGAAGTGAGACGTTATGGCCACGATTTTACCAGCTTGCCCCTTGGAGCAAGCGGCTAGAATTGTACAAGTGATAAGAAGTCAGCTTTAAGCCCGATTTCTCGGCTCTCGCAATCTTACCAGCACCGGATATCTAGGTCAATCCATTATTTAAATTTATTTAAACAGTCATTTAAATGTTGTAAGTGAGTTGGCATTGCAATTCTCCTGACTCACTTGCTGCTGAGCCCTCGCCACGAGAGGTTCTCTCCAGCAAGAAAAAACTGGTCCCCCAGCAATGCAGAACAGACACATTGGCCTCACTGATAGAACTGCGGAGGCCAATGATGCCTTTCTGACAGGTCAAGCGCAAGGGGAGGGGCCATCTTGGATAGTGCCAGCCTGGCGCATTGGTAATGCCGAGTAGTGACAGGGTGGTGCCCAAAGGAGTGGAGAATGCCCTGCCTGCTGCAATTGTAGATGCGCCAAGTTTGGGGGCATTTAAGAGGTTAGTAGATACGTTTATGGATGAAAAGGGAATGGTTTAGGTTAGAGGGTCATTGGTTTTTCTTAATTGGTCGGCGCAACATCGAAAGCCGAAGGGGCTGTTCTGCGCTGTAATGTTCTATGTTCTATATGCTCCTTTAACAATCCTTTTAATGTTAAAGTACTTCGAGGAAACCTTTGAATTTGTTTTTTACATTAGCCACCAATTTACACTCGCGTGGGGTGATTTTACAAGAGAAATTCTAACTTTCCAGCGAGTGTGAACACAGGAGAGTTTCAGATCTGTTTTTTGGGAAAGCCTTTACTCCCAATCTTATGGATTTGAAAAAATGGGCTGGACAGTTTCCAGGCACAAGAGGCAGTAGACAGGGCTTAATTGACCAGCCAGCTTGCTGTAGCACAAGGCATGTGACCTAAAAGGGGCAGAGCCAAAATGGGATAACCTTATTAAGGGGGAGAATATCATGACTATCTGCAGTTGCAAATGGTGAGGGAGGGAGGGGGGGGCCCATTGCCACTCTGCTGGGGGAGGGGTCAGAGTGCCATCAATACTTCTGGGCTTTGTGAGGCTCACATTCAGCCATAGGCTTCTGCAAAAGCTTGGGGGAGGGGGACAGATTGGTGGAGAGGCTAGCTCAAGGGCAGCTGCAGCAGCAGAGGCCTGATAGATCTCGCTAGCTCTCTGTCAGGCTTCAGCTGTTGCAATTGCACATGTGCAGTCACAGAGGTCTACTCATGCAGAATAGCTCCCTCTGTGCTACAGCAAGCTGGCTGGTCAATTAAGCCCTGTCTACTGCCTCTTGTGCCTGGAAACTGTCCAGCCCATTTTTTCAAATCCATAAGATTGGGAGTAAAGGCTTTCCCAAAAAACAGATCTGAAACTCTCCTGTGTTCACACTCGCTGGAAAGTTAGAATTTCTCTTGTAAAATCACCCCACGCGAGTGTAAATTGGTGGCTAATGTAAAAAACAAATTCAAAGGTTTCCTCGAAGTACTTTAACATTAAAAGGATTGTTAAAGGAGCATATAGAACATAGAACATTACAGCGCAGAACAGCCCCTTCGGCTTTCGATGTTGCGCCGACCAATTAAGAAAAACCAATGACCCTCTAACCTAAACCATTCCCTTTTCATCCATAAACGTATCTACTAACCTCTTAAATGCCCCCAAACTTGGCGCATCTACAATTGCAGCAGGCAGGGCATTCTATACCCTTGCCACCCTCTGGGTAAAGAACCTCCCTCTGACATCCATCCTATAACTACCGCCCCTTAATTTAAAGCTGTGTCACCTCGTGCTAGCTTTCTCCATCCGAGGAAAAAGGCTATCACTGTCCACCCTATCTAAACCTCTAATCATCTTATATGTTTCGATTAGGTCCCCTCTTAGCCGCCTCCTTTCTAACGAAAACAACCTCAAATCCCTCAGCCTCTCTGCATAAGACCTGCCCTCCATACCAGGCAACATCCTGGTAAACCTCCTCTGTACCCTCTCCAATGCCTCCACATCTTTCTTATAATGTGGGGACCAGAACTGCACACAAGACTCCAAGTGCGGCCGCACTAGAGTTTTGTACAGTTGCAACATGACGTTGCGGCTACGAAATTCAATCCCCCTACCAATAAAAGCTAAGACTCCGTCTGCCTTCTTAACAACCTTATCGACTTGATTGCCAACTTTCAGGGATCTATGCACACGTACACCAAGATCCCTCTGTTCATCAACACTATTAAGAGTCCTACCATTAGCCCTATACTCTACACATTTGTTATTCCTGCCAAAGTCAATTACCTCACACTTTTCCACATTAAACTCCATTTGCCACCTCTCGGCTCAGCTCTGCAACTTGTCCAAGTCTCTCTGCAAACTGTAACACCCCTCTTCACTATCTACCACTCCACCGACTTTAGTGTCATCTGCAAATTTACTAATACATCCTTCAATACCCTCATCCAGATCATTTATAAAAATTACAAACAGCAGGGGCCCCAAAACAGACCCCTGAGGTACACCACTTGTCACCGAACTCCACGATGAATATCTCCATCAACCACCACCCTCTGTCTTCTATCTGCTAGCCAATTCCTAATACAATTAGCTAAATCACCCTCTATCCCATACATCTGCATTTTCTGCAGAAGTCTTCCATGGGCCACCTTATCAAACGCCTTACTAAAGTCCATATATACCACATCAACCGCCTTACCCCCATCCACCTCCTTAGTCACTTTTTTAAAAAACTCAATGAGGTTAGTAAGGCACGACCTACCCTTCACAAAACCATGCTGACTATCCCCAATCAATTCATTTCTCTCTAAATAACTATAAATCCTATCCCTATTTGCAGTGACAGCGAATAGGGAAAAAACAGAGATCTGCTTGGCAAGGCAGAAGGGCTAGCTAAGGTACAATCTTCATTGGTGGTACTTACAGCTACGGGACACAACTTTGGATGACATGAAATTAGGAAGTGGATTAAACAGTGAGGAAGAAAAACATTGACAAGTTCGTGGACTGGAACAATTGGGGGAGTTGGGGGAGGGGTGCCGACAGGAAGAACAGACTCTGTGTGGAGAGAAAGAGACTGTGGAAGAAATGAAGTAGTGCTGGTGAACACTGCTGCCTCACAGCTCCAGGACTTGGGTTCTGTTCCCGTTTGGATCACTGTCTGTGTGGAGTTAGCACATTCATCCTGTGTGTGCATGGGTTTCCTCCAGTGCTATGGTTACTTTCCACAATCCAAAGATGTGTGGGTTAGGTAGATTGGCCTTACTAAATTGCCCCTTAGTGACAGGGGGACTAGCTAGGGTAAATACATAGGGGCTGTGTGGAATTGTGGTCATGGGCGGAATGGCCCCTTCTGCACTGTAGGATTCTATGATTTCTATGACAGCTTTTGAGGGGTGTGAAAAGGTGGAAGGGAGAAAATGAGGAGCAGAATTCTGGGGATTGGAGATCGTGAGTTGGGGTGGGGTTGGGTAGGGACACCAAAAGGGTTACAGGAGTACTGAAATTGCAAAGGGGTGGGGGACGGACACCAGTAGGGAGGAATACAATATGTGCTGTGGAGATTGAGATTGGGAGGTAGGAGAAGAGCCCATGGGGATGAGGAGCTCAGAAGAAAGGGACTGTAAGGGGGTGAAAGTCAATTTGAGAGAGGGAGCGCAGGGGAATGAGGGAGACAAAAGGTGAAAAAAAGGGAGATAATCAGGTAAAAGGGAGAAATTGAGGAAGAAGAGGATAAAAAAGGGGCGGAGGGAGACAAATCAAGGGAAAGAGGGAGAGACAATTGTGGGAAGATGGAGTACAAAGAACAAAGAACAACACAGCACCAGAAACAGGCCCTTCGGCCCAACGTGCCCGCGCCACCATCCTAACGTCTTAATGACATATAGGGACCAACTTGTTACCCAATCAGCCTAAGAGCACATTTTTGGGAAATGGGAAGAAACCGGAGCACCCGGAGAAAACCCACGCAACCACGGGGAGAACGCGCAAACTCCCACAGACACAGGCCCAAATCCATGTGTCTGCACAGCAACAGCGATAGTCCCTGAGCTGTCATGGTGCCCATCAGATGGTCCAGTTTAAGCATACACTAACGACGTGAAGCACTAGGCCACTCCTGAAGCAACATCCAAGAGCAGCTCTCGCACGACCTGCCGCATGACATGCCCTTGTTGGTCAACAAGGTGGACCGAACATCCTGTGGAAACAAATAGGATATTTAAACAGTCCTACTATATCCCTCTATCTGCAGACCACTCATGTAGCTGTCCAAGACACCCTTAAACAACCCTAGTGTGCCTGTTCCCACCACCTTACTCGGTAGTGCATTCCACACCACCACTACCCTTTGTGTGAAAAACTGCCCTCTAATATTCGTCTTATACATAGCCCCCCTCACCCTAAGGCCGTGACCCCTCGTTCTATCCTTTTCTAATGGTGGAAAAAGCTTACCATCATTTACTCTATCTATACCCCTCATAATCTTATATACCTCTAATAGATCCCCTCTTAGCCGATGTCTTTCAAGGGAAAACAACCCCAGTGCATTCAATCTTTCCTTGTAAGACAGCCTTTCCATACCAGGCAGCATCCTGGTAAATCTCCTCTGCACTCTCTCCAGGGCCTCCACATCCTTCCGGTAGTAAGACGACCAGAACTGGACGCAGTACTCCAAGTGAGGCCTAACCAACGTTCTATACACTTGCAACATTAGACTCCTACTCTTGTATTCTATACCTCTTCCTATGAAGGCTAACATACCATACGCTTTCTTTATCACATTCTCCACCTGTACTGACACCTTTAGAGACTTGTGAACCTGCACCCCCAGGTCTCTCTGCATCTCTATACTCCGGATAGTTTTACCTTTTATCCTATAACTCCCGGCTACATTTTTCCAGCCAAAATGCATCACCTCGCATTTATCCGGATTAAATTCCAATTGCCATCTATCTGCCCAATCTACCAGCCTATGTCCTGTTGTATTGCCTGGCACTGCTCCTCAGTTCCTGCCAATCCAAGCATCTTAGTGTCATCAGCAAATTTGCTGTAGAGTAGAGTAGAGAGTAACGTGAGTGTGGGGGAGGAGGGCAAGCTTCGGAGAGGACTGCAAGCTTGGGGGAGGAGGGAGAGCGTGGGGGAGGAGGGAGAGCATGGGGGAGAAGGGACAGAATGTAGAGATGCCGGCATTGGACTGGGGTAGTAAGAACTCAGTAAGAATTTAGCAACTCCAATTTTAAATCCAACCGATTTATTTGATAGTAAATTTGCGAGCTTTCGACACTCTGTGTCTTTGACAGCACAGGGGTGGGGGGAAACAGCAGGTGTACGGAAAGCACGGAGTGGACAGAGAGTGTGATGTTTGTGGATGAGATGCCAATCTCACATTCCTGTACATAAAGTAAATCAAAGCTGCCAATAATGAACCATCCCAAAGGGGATCTTTTGCTCCATGTGCCAAGGAGGCATAACAACTGTATTTGTAATCTGACATCTCAACATTCTGGTCTAAGCCATAACAAAAGCCAGAACCTCACCAATACTATGAAAATATGATTGGAGGAAAGAAAAGCCAGTGAAACATATTGAGCTGATCAGATTATTAGTCTAATTGCTAGATCCTGCTCATAAGCTACTAAAATTTTTTTTCTATATAAACTGGTGCATTGTCAGCTTGTCTCAGTAGCACTCTAATACATGGCTGAGCTGGAGAAGAGAAAATCAGTCTGGCTTCTCACTCATTTACAACCCTAACAGAAACTGGTTGGATGGACAACAGACATAAACAGGATGGGTTATGTAGCGATGCCTCTCTCGCATGAACACTGTCGTAACACAAATAGAATCCAGGATAGGATACTGAACACCAAGGAACAGTACACTATTGGAGTGTGGTGAAAACATTGGAAAAATAGATTTAGGATGTGTTATCCTGAACAATGCCTGCATCAATAAATACAACTCCCTTCTTACCAAATGAAATGTGTTCATGTCACAATTCCTAGACACAATGTGCAATCCACTTGGTCGTTTGTTGCTTATACCACCAATCACTCCCATACCAACTTAGCTTATTCTAAAGAAGTACATAGAACATAATCATTACAGTGCAGTACAGGCCCTTCAGCCCTCAATGTTGCGCCGATCTGTGAAAAGCAATCTAAAGTCCATCTAACCTACACTATTCCAATATCATACATATGTTTATCCAATGACCATTTAAATGCTCTCAATGTTGGCGAGTCCACTACTGTTGGAGGTAGGGCATTCCATGCCCTTACTACTCTGAGTAAAGAACCTACCTCTGACATCTGTCCTACATCTATCACCCCTCAATTTAAAGCTATGTCCCCTCATGCTAGCCATCACTATCTGAGGAAAAAGATTCTCACTTCCACCCTATCTAATCCTCTGATCATCTTGTATGCCTCTATTAAGTCACTTCTTAACCTTCTTCTAATGAAAATAGCCTCAAGTCTCTCAGCTTTTCTTCATAAGACCTTCCCACCATACCAAGCAACATCCTGGTAAATCTCCTTGCAAGCTTTCAAAAGCTTCTACATCCTTCCTATAATGTGGCGACCAGAACTGTACGCAGTGCAGCTGCATCAAAGTTTTATACAGCTGCAACATGACCTCATTGGAAATTCAATCCCTCTACCAATGAAAGCTACCAATGAAAGCCAGAATTATCTGTAAGTATAATGTCCAAATTATGTTAGGGATTCTGGGCTTTACATTAAAAGAAAAATATGTGGTTTGCACATGTAAACTCAAACTAACACAGCAGGTTTATTCTCTGGCCTGTAGAGAAAACAAAATGAAACTAAACCAGCAGCCTGCACACATCCAAATGACATCATCATTCAAATCATGTGATCAGTATTAAAGCAACCACACAACCAATTAAATACATAACATCCCTCCTCCTCTACTTCTGTGGTCATGACAATAAATTATTACGTTGTTATACCAAGGATCAATAATTCTCTAAACACAGTACTATTCACCATTAATCATTATCCACAGACAATAAGAAAATCAATCAGGAGGACATTGATTGTTCTTTGGTTGTATACAGCATTCTGGAATTTGGATGTCCTTGACCCGAGAAGTTTGATTTAGAACTTCAGTAGACACTCCTACTCTTGAAACTAATTCTATATCATTCTTGGGTGGTATAGTATAGTGAAACACATTCATCAGGCAATTCACATTCAGCTAAGTCTTCTGTTGTAGTACTCACACTACCTGGCACTAAAGAAGCTGGTTCATTCTGGAGATGATTCTGAGAAATAATTTTAAGATGACAACAATTGAAGCCAGCATGGCTTCATCAAAATGGTTTATCTTCAGTTTGAAAATGTAAGAAATTGGACCTATTTTTGGTAAAACTATGGCTGGAACCCATTTCTCACATGTGCATAATTACACATTAGCGCTCGAATCCTTGTTGAAATGTGCATTGTTTTGTCCTCACTTCTCATCTAGCAACTTGGGATTACTGTTGATGCTCTACTATCTTGAAGTTTCTAGAAGTAATAACTAATCAAACATAGTTCTCAATTTTCTCTTTAAGAGCAGTAATGCAAATGAACTTTGGGAAGTCGCATGAGTAGTGCTTCTATAAGATGGCAAAATCTACTCACACATGATAACAAACCTTGCTCTTTTCAGCTATTTAAGAATGTTTCAAAAACTGAATAAATTTTTTAGCTAATCCATTGGTTGATGGTTGATAAGGTATGGATTTTATGCGCTGAATACCACTTACTTCGAGATAATCCTCAAACTCTTATGAAGTAACCTGTGAAACATTACCATAATTTATTCCAGTATACCAAATTTTGCAAAAATTTCATCCAATTTTTCAATGATTTGTTCAGTCATTATGTATCTCATAATAATAACTTCTGGCCACTCTGAGTTTGCATCAATCATGGTTAAGAATATGTAATCCTCAAATTGGCCAGCAAGGTCTACATGTAATTATTGCCATGGCATTTTAGATCACTCCCAAGTGTGTAAAGGATACAATGGTCGGTGTGTCTCTTATTTGTGCACAGAACTGACATCATCCCTCTTTTTCTTCAATCTGAGATCCAGATCCAGTCACCAAAGCAACTACATGCTAATTCCTTTATCCAGTCTATATGAGGATATCATCATGTTATTTTTCCAGAACTCTTCCACACAGATTAGGAGGAATGGTCACTCAGATTTCCCATAATAGACATATATCTTGGATGGTCAGCTCAAGCATTCTTGACAAATATGATTTCAAATCTAGAAGTAGATGATGCATTTCAGCTGTTATTCTTTTCAATATCATATCTATCACCCGCCCTATCACAAGATCATTTCTGGTATGAGTTTGAACTGAGAAGCTGTCACAGGTGCATGATCTAGTCGCAAAAAGTAAAGATTATTAGCAAAAATAAATCCTTGGAAGATAGGAATCCTTGCCTGGTCGGATAAAAGAAAACCCTAAGGCTTTTTACTCCCATCTGAGAAATAAAAGAATGACCAGGGTGAGGTTAGGGTTAGTCAAGGATAGTAATGGGAACTTGTGCATGGAGTCAGAAGAGATAGCTGAGGTGTTGAATGAATACTTTTCTTCAGTGTTAACTAAGTAGACGGGCCATCTTTTTGAGGATGAGTGCGTGATACAGATAGGATGGAGGAGATAGATGTTCTGAGGGAAGATGTATTAGCAATTTTGAAAAACCTGAGGATCGATAAGACCCCTGGGCCAGATGGGATACATCTTAAGATACTTTGAGAGGGATGAGATTGCGGAGCCTTTAGCCTTGATCTTTGGGTCCTCACTGTCCACAGGGATCATGCCAGAGGACTGCAGAGTGGCAAACATTGTTCCTGTCTTCAAGAAAGGAAATAGGAATGACCCTGGTAATTATAGGCCAGTTACTCTTTAGTGGTCGGTAAGTTAATGAAAAGGTCCTGAGATATAGGCGTTATGACCATTTGGAAAGATGCAATTTAATCTGGGATAGTCAATATGGTCTTGTGAAGAGTAAGTCCTACCTCACAAATTTGATTGACGTCTTTGAGGAGGTAACTAAGCGTGTGGATGAAGGTAGAGCAGTTGATGTCATATACATGGATTTTAGTAAGGCATTTGATAAGGTTCCTCATGATAGGCTCATGAAGAAGATGTGGGATAGAAGGAAATTTGGCTGATTGGATAAGTAATTGGCTGTCTCATAGAAGACGTAGGGTGATGGTGGAAAGAAAATTTTCAGACTGGAGGCCAGTTACCAGCAGTGTACCACAGGGGTCAGTGCCAGGTCCTCTGATTTTTATCAATGACTTGGAAGAGGGGGCTGAAGGATGGATTAGTAAATTTGCTGATGACACCAAGAGTCAATGAGGTGGAGGGCTCTTGCAGGCTGCAAAGAGACATTGGTAGAATGCACAGCTGGGCCAAAAAGTGGCAGATGGAGTTTAACCCTGATAAGTGTGACATAATTCATTTTGGTAGCATAGACTTGAATGTAGATTACAGGGTCATCGCCAGGGTTCTGAGGAATATGGAGGAACAGAGAGATCATTTCATATCCACAGATCTCTGACGGTTGCCATTCAAGTAGATACAGCCGTGAAGAAGGTTTATAGTGTGCTAGCGTTTATTAATAGGGAGTTTGAGTTTAAGAGCTGTGGGGGTTATGCTGCAACTATATCGGACATTGGTAAGACCACATTTGGAATATTGTATTCAGTTTTGGTCACCTCACTGTAAGAAGGATGTGGAAACATTGGAGAAAGTGCACAGGAGATTTACCAGCATGCTGCCTGGTTTGGAAGGTTGGTCTTATCTAGGGAGCTGAGGCTTTCCTCTTTGGACTAGAGGAGGATGACAGGCAACTTAACAGAGATTTATAAGATGATGAGTGGGATTGATAGAGTGGACGTGCAGAGACTATTTCCTCGGGTAGATGTAGCTGTTACTAGGGGGCATAACTATAAGATTCATGGTGGGAGATATAGGAGGGATGTCCGAGGTAGATTCTTCACTCAGACAGTGGTTGGGGTGTTGAATAGACTGCCTGCTGTGATAGTTGACAGATACTTTAAGAACTTTCAAATGGTTATTGGATAGACACATGGAGCACACCAGAATTATAGGGAGTGGGATAGCTTGATCTTGGGATTGGAAATAGCTCGGCACAACATTGAGGGCCAAAGGGCCTGTACTATAATGTTCTATGTTCTAAAACTAGTTGGTAGCATTTGTTCAATAGATAAAGATAACATGATAATCCATCAACATTAGCATGGCATTTTGATCGACAATATTTTATATCATAAGAATATGCAGATAAGATTAGTGATCACCTTTGCAATTAAGTAGCATCTAACGAAAATTTCTTTACATTCACCAAAAATAGTAGTTAAGGACCAATGATCAGTCAATAATGTGAAATGATGACCTCATAAATAATGAAACCTTCATATGTCAAAAATTATATTCAATGCTTATTTTTCTAGCTGAAGATAGTTAGATTCAGCACAGGTAAGAACACTCAAAGCAAAAGCTACTCGTTGTTCTCCCAAATGCATAATGTGTGGAACTATTGCCCCTACTCCATAAAGTGAAGCATCACAAGCAAGCAATCATGGTAGCTTTGGATTAAAATGAACCAATACTTTTCAGGCATCTGCAAAGTATCTTTGGTGTCCTTGTATATTTTCTCACATTCTGTTGTCCAGTACCATGACTGTTTCACATATAGTAAATAATGCAATGGTGTCAATAACATAGCTAAGATAGGAACAAATTTGCCACAATAATTTACTACCCCTAGAAAGGAGTACAACGGCATTACATTGGTCAGACATGGTGCTCCTAAAATAGTACCCAACCTTTCAGGTACTTTGTGTAGGCCTTTAGCATAGTAATGTGACCCAAATTGACATCTGGCAAAAGTCACTTTTCTTCCTAGATAGTCAGACCATATGCTTAAAGATGTTTCAATGTTGCTTTTAAATTATTTAAATGCTGTTGTTCATTTGACCCTACAATTAGAATATCACCCAGGTAACAATGTACACCAGATCCATCTGATCCATTGATCATTGGAATACGGCTACTGTGAATGTTATTCCAAAAGGCAATCATTTTATAAAGATCTTTATGAATAACAATGGTAAACAACGGTTGAGATTCAAGGTCTACATTTATCTGTAAATATGCTTGTGAAAGATCAATCTAGCTGAATTTCTGCCACTTGATAGTCCAACAAACAAATCTTCAATTAAAGGAAGTGGACATTAATCAGCAGACAACAATGGATTTATGGTTGTTTTAAAATCACCAAATACGAACTAAACCATCTAGTTTCATGACAAGTACAATATGGATAGTCCAGTCATGCAGTGGTGCCAGATCTAACACACCAGTGTTATCAAGTCATACTAATTCTTGTTCAACCTTGAGACAAATTGTATATGGCACCTCTCTTGCTTTAAGACTTTTTGGTTTCTCTTCAAATAAATTCTTCTCCAACCATAACCATAATCTCCCAGAGCTGGAAAATTACCACAGACCACATAGAGAGACAATTCTGCCATTTGTTCATTCAACTCAACACTGACCATGATATAGCCTCAACAGCACAATCTCTTTTGCACATGTCCTTAAAATCACATCAGCTGGTTTTATAAGAACATGTTTCAGCTTTTATTAGTACATAGTCTCAGGAATTAAAGTTCCAGCAGCACCAGTATCGACCTCCATTTTAATATCATGGAATCCTACAGTGCATAAGGAAGCCAATTGGCTCATTGAGTCTGCACCGACAATCCCACCCAGGCCCAATCTCCATAACCCCATGTATTTATCCTAGCTAGCCCCCCTGAAACTAAGGGGCAATTTAGTCTGGCCAATCCACCTAGCTTGCATATTTTTGGGCTGTGGGAGGAAACTGAAGCACCCGGAGGAAACCCATGCAAACATGGAGAGAACATGCAGACTCCGTACAGATCCAAGCTAGGAATTGAACCTGGGTCCCTGGTTCTGTGAGGCAGCAGTGCTAACCATTGTATCATCCCTTCAATAATATAGGCAATAAGTTGCCCATTTAACTTCAGAATTACCAAGAATCTATGTGGTTCATCCTGTATGGATGAGATGTTCAGTTGGGGCTTTTCATCAGATTTCTGGACATTCTCCTCTTCACAGTCATAATTATTTACTTTCACGTTATTAATTCTTCTTGTAGAATGCCATTTGTTCCTCTTATTGAAGGTATCCATATTTTTCAGAATATTCTTTTCAAGTAAGGCTGGTTTAGCACTAAAAGCTTTTGCAATGTGACCAATTTTGCCACAATTCTTACATTTACTACCCTTACAAAACATTCACTCACTGAATGGCCTATTTTGGCACAACTATGACATACTTATATCCGTTTGATTTCTTACGGGCAGTTCTCAAACTACGGATCTTCAGTTCTGCAGAAACTAAGTCTCTTTTGCAGTCAGTTCCATCGACATTGTGATTTCTACTGCTGTTTTTAAAGTCTAAGCATATTCGGTAAACAATCTTCTTTGGACAGCCTCATTTTGGAGACCACAAATTAAACTATCTCAGAGAGAATCTCCTAATGTCTCACCAAACTGATAATATCTTGCCAGCCTTTTTCAACTTGCCACAAATGGAGCAATGCTTTCTCCTTCCACTTGATTTCATCAATGGAAGATGAACCACTCCACAATGATCAGTGGCTTTGGAGAGTAATGCTCTTTAACGATCCTTGGCAAGTCAAAAACAGAAATTACTGAAAAATCTCAGCAGAATCTCAGAATTTTTATATTCCACCCACCACGAGAATCGTACCAGGAGGGGGCGGACCATGCAAAGGTCCATTGACATCGGATGGAAATTTCCAGCCTTGGGCAAGCATGGCCAGAAAATCCTGATGTAGAGATGCCGGCGTTGGACTGGGGTAAACTCAGTAAGAGGTCTAACAACACCAATTTTAAATTCAACTGATTTATTTGATAGTAAACTTGCAAACTTTCGGCTTTTGTAGCCTTCCTCAGGTGCCTTATCTTCATTAAAAGGACCCATGAATCCTAAAGACTCAATTATTCTACTATCTTCCCAGGACCCTCTTTTCACTCTGAAGACCACTGACTTAATGACCCCAGCCAGACAGCAAAAACACCCCTTCTTTTCAAATATGTCAGATATTTTCAGATATTGTCAGATATTGGAGTCTCACCCATTTCTGATTGGAAAAAATTTCCCTCTTTTAAAACCACACAGAATTATCTTTTTCTTACTGCACTCGCACTTCAATCTTTAATCATTTTGTTCCTTCTCCCTCTCACAGATGTACAAGTTAGGTGAACTGTCCATGTTAAATTGCCTTTAATGTCCGAAGGTGTATAGGTTAGGACGATTAGCCATGGTAAATGTGTGGAGTTACAAGGATAGGATGGCAGGGCCAGCAGAAGTGGCAGGGATTGCCTGGGAAAGATGCTCTTGCAGAGAGTCAGTGCAGATCAATAGGTTCCTTCTGCACCAGGGATCCTCTGATTCAAAATGTGAGGAACCACAATTATTTTTTCTTCTGACCTATTCTCAATGTTCTCAACAAAACAAAATCCTGACTTGGCACCAATTTTCTTTCTGTCATGTCCTAATTATTGTTAGGTGTTGTGGGTTTCACACAAAAAGATGTGGTTTACACACACAGATTCAAACTAACGTATAGCAAGTTTATTCTAGGTACTCTGACCTGTACAGAGAACAAACTGAAACTAAAACAGCAACCTATGCAAAACCTAATGACATCACCATCAAATCATGTTATCAAAGTCGATCCTGGACAGGAGTGAAAGTAATAGGGTAATTGTTATGGGGGACTTTAACTTTACTAAATATTGATTGGAATAGCTATAGCTCTAGCTCGTTAGAGGGGTCAGTTTTTATACAGTGTGCAGGAAGGTTTTTTGACTCAGTATGCAGATAGGCCAACTAGAGGTGAGGCTACATTGGATTTGGTGCTGGGCAATGAGCCAGACCAGGTGTTAGACTTGGAAGTTGGTGAACATTTTGGTGATAGTGACCACAGTTCGGTTACGTTCACCTTAGTGATGGACAGGGATAGGCATGAACCTGGGGGCAGTAGTTATAGCTGGGGGAATGGTAATTATGAGGCTATTAGGAGAGAATTAGGGTGCACAGGTTGGACTAGGAAACTACAGGGACTGGGAACATCTGAAATGTGGAGCTTATTCAAGGAGCAGCTGCTGCGAGTCCTTGATATGTCCCTGTCAGGCAAGGAGGACATGGTCGAGTAAGGGAACCATGGTGTACTAAAAAAGTTAATTCGCTGGTTAAAAGGAAAAAGGAGGCTTATGTCAGGATGAGGGTTGAAGGCTCAGTTAGTGCACTGGAAAGCTATACATTAGCCAGGAGGGAGCTAAAGAGTGAGTTGAGAAGAGCTAAAAGAGGACACGAGAAGACTTTGGCTGATAGGATCAAGGAGAATCCTAAAGTTTTCTTTAGATATGTTAAGAATAGATTATTGGTTACGGCAAGATTAGGGCCAGTCAGAGACAGCAGTGGGAAGTTGTGCATGGAGCCTGAAGAGATTGGAGAGGCACTGAACAAATATTTCTCTTCGGTATTCACGCAGGGAGATGTAAATGTAGTTGTGGAGAACACTGGGATACAGGGTTGCAAACTGGAAAGTATGGAAGTAGATAAGGAGGATGTGCTAGATATTCTTGAGGGTTTGAAGTTAGATAAGTCCCCTGGGCCGGACGGGATTTACCCTAGGATTCTCTGGGAGGCGAGAGAAGCGATTGCAGAGCCTCTGGCTCTGATCTTCAGGTCGTCGTTGGTTACGGGTATAGTGCCGGAAGATTGGAGGATAGCGAATGTGGTCCCATTGTTCAAGAAGGGGAATAGAGACTTTCCGGGGAATTATAGGTCGGTGAGTCTTACTTCTGTTGTGGGCAAAGTATTGGAGAGAATTATTAGGGATAGGATTTATAGTTATTTAGAGAGAAATGAACTGATTGGGGATAGTCAGCATGGTTTTGTGAAGGGTAGGTCGTGCCTTACTAACCTCATTGAATTTTTTGAAAAAGTGACCAAAGAGGTGGATGGGGGTAAGGCAGTTGATGTGGTATATATGGACTTTAGTAAGGCGTTCGATAAGGTGGCCCATGGAAGGATTCTGCAGAAAATGCAGATGTATGGGATTGAGGGTGATTTAGCTAATTGGATTAGGAATTGGCTAGCAGATAGAAGACAGAGGGTGGTGGTTGATGGGAAATATTCATCATGGAGTTCGGTTACAAGTGGTGTACCTCAGGGATCTGTTTTGGGGCCCCTGCTGTTTGTAATTTTTATAAATGATCCGGATGAGGGTATCGAAGGATGGATTAGTAAATTTGCAGATGACACCAAAGTCAGAGGAGTGGTAGATAATGAAGAGGAGTGTTATAGTTTGCAGAGAGACTTGGACAAGTTGCAGAGCTGGGCCGAGGGGTGGCAAATGGAGTTTAATGCGGAAAAGTGTGAGGTAATTCACTTCGGCAGGAATAACAAATGTGTAGAGTATAGGGCTAATGGTAGAACTCTTAATAGTGTTGATGAACAGAGGGATCTTGGTGTATATGTGCATAGATCTCTGAAAGGTGGCAATCAAGTCGACAAGGTCGTTAAGAAGGCATACGGAGTCTTGGCTTTTATTGGTAGGGGGACTGAATTTCAGAGCCACAACGTCATGTTGCAACTGTACAAAACTCTAGTGTGGCCGCACCTGGAGTATTGTGTACAGTTCTGGTCCTCACATTATAAGAAAGATGTGGAGGCATTGGAGAGGGTACAGAGGAGGTTTACCAGGATGTTGCCTGGTATGGAGGGGAGGTCTTATGAAGAGAGGCTGAGGGATTTGAGGTTGTTTTCGTTAAAAAGAAGGTGGCTAAGAGGAGACCTTATTGAAACATATAAGATGATTAGAGATTCAGATAAGGTGGACAGTGATAGCCTTTTTCCTCGGATGGAGAAAGCTAGCACGAGGGACATAGCTTTAAATTAAGGGGTGGTAGTTATAGGACGGATGTCAGAAGTAGGTTCTTTACCCAGAGGGTGGCAAGGGTATGGAATGCCCTGCCTGCTGCAGTTATAGATGCGACAAGTTTGGAGGCATTTAGGAGGTCAGTAGATAAGTTTATGGATGAAAAGGGAATGGTTTAGGTTAGAGGGTCATTGCTGTTTCTTAATAGGTCGGCGCAACATCGAAGGCCGAAGGACCTGTTCTGCACTGTAATGTTCTATGTTCAACTCTTAAAATCGTGTAACCAGTTAAATATATAACAGTACGATTATGTGCTGACCTTGGGCAGACCCACCCGAAGCGTTGGACTCAGTTTTCAGCTCCACAGTTCAGGGAGAATAACTGCAAGAGGTATGTCTTAGATTCCCCAGAATGAAATCAGAGGACATGTTGCATTAATTTCACTTGGATTCCTTTGAGGTAGAAGTTTGAGGAGATTTTTATAGGGTGAATCAGCAAAACTATTTCCTCTCAAGGGGAATCTGGAACAACCTTAAGGTTAGATAGAACTTAGCCATTATAAGAGTGAAATTAATAAGCACCATTATATTTGAGATGTTGAAAGGGTTCCAGTGAAAAAAGCATTTAAATCCACAAGCCCTTTAAGAACATCATCCAAGCTGCAGTTGAAAAACTAGGTGCTTGCTATTCACTGTTTGTCGACAATAGCTGAAGATTGTCATTATCAAGTCCAACAAAGATGGCAGAGGAGCATTCTGGAAGAAGCCAACTCAATCACAAGTGAAAAACAGATTGTGTACGAACCCAGTGTCAAGGAATGGTAAACCCCAAACATTACATTATTGTCATATTTTCATCCTTCCCTCTTCTTTTAACCAAAAAGAGGAGATTGAGAGAAGCTGTTTTAAAAATTTGTTATAGTCTAGAACTTAAGTGGACTATTTGTAAAAGTTGTATTATAATTTAAGTAATCAGTTAATTAAAAATTACCAACAAAATATTTCATGAGGCTGTACGCGGTGTAAGTGCTGCTGGTTGTGAAGGCTTAGCAGAATACTGGACTTCGGTCAGAAAGGCAAACAAAGTAAAGGCAAAGAAGATTATTTTATTTTTCTTAGTATAAACAGGCAAAGATAGCAGTTACGCAGGTGGTTTTCTCCTTCTTCCAGATGTGGAAGATCAGAGAACAGTCTAGAGTCCTTGACGAGTATGTCTGCAGGAAGTAAGTGAGACCAGCTGCAGCTCCTCACAGACCTCATGGTTCAGTTGGAGTAGCAGTTGGATACACTAAGGAGCATACAGGGAGTAAGACAGACACTAGTTAGAGGGAGATGATCACACCTCAGGTTCATTGAGATATATGAATGACTGCCAGGTGAGACAGGCAGATAATGCAGGAGTCTCCTGTGGCTATTCCCCTCTGTAACATGTACACCATTTTGGATATTGTGGAGGGGGGAATAGCCTCTCAGGGGAGCACAGCAGCAGTAACCAGGCCTGTGGCACCACAGTTAGCTCTGCTGTACAGCAGGGTTGGGCAAAGTCCAAGCAAGCAATAGAGACAGGAGACTCGCTAGTTAGGGCACAGACAGGTATTTCTGTGGTCCCATTCGAGACTCCAGGATGGTGTGATGTCTCCCTGGCACCAGGGTCAAGGATGTCTTTGAGTGCAGCACGGTGGACTCACCGTGGTTACACTGTGTTACAGTGGTTAGTACTTCTAACTCACAACTTCAGGGACCTGGGTTCAATTCCCAGCTTGGGTCACTGGCTGTGTGGAGTTCGCACATTCTCTCCATGTCTCATGGTACTTGGGCACTCTAGTTTCCTCCCACAGTCCAAGAATGTGCACGTTAGGGTGACTGGCCATCTAAATTGCCCCTTAGTCCTGGGATGTGTAGGTTAAAGGGATTAGCCAGGTAAATGTGTGGAGTTGTGGGATAGGGCTGGGATGGGATTGTTGTCGCTGCAGATTTGATGGGCCAATGGCCTCCTTCTGCACTGTAGGGTTTGTAATGAAATTCTCAAGGGGGAGAGTGAGCAGTTAAGGGTCATTGTGCGCATTAGTACCAATAACAGAGGTAGAAAGAGGAATGAGGTCCTGCAAATATAAGTTAGGGAAGAGGCTTAAAAGCAGGACCTTGAGTGTAGTAATCTCAAGATTATTACCAGTGCCACATGCTAGTGAGGCAAGGAATAGTAAGATAGATCAGTTGAATGCGTGGCTAAGGAGTTAGTGCAAAGGGCAGGGTTTCAGATTCTTGGATATTGGGATCTCTTCTGCAGCAGGGTGACCTCTACAAGAGGAACGGGTTGCAGCTTAACTGAAAAGAAACCAATATCCTTGCAAGGAGGTTAGCTAGGATATTCTGAGGGTTTTACATAGAGAGTGGAACATGCTGCCAGGGATGGTGGAACAGACAGATACGATAGGGGCATTTAAGGGGCTTTTAGATAAGCACATGAATATACAAAGAATAGGGGAATATGAGTTAAGACCAGGCAGAAGGGATTAGTTTAATTTGGAGTCATGTTCAGCACAACATTGTAGATTGAAGGCCTGTTCCTTGCAGTACTGTCCGATGTTCTATGATTAGTGCTGCCGGCTGTTTCCATATTAAGCATTATCATAGTGATTTCGGAAGGTGGTGGAGAGAACCTGTAAGTTCACAGTTTGATTAACCATTCCATATGGTTACGAAGAGATCTACTGTCCTTGATTTGGGACTATGAACACATATGTTTCTTTTCATAATGGATGAGGTACCTGAAGATATTAAGTTGTTATCAATGGAAGTTTTAAAAAAATCTAGTGAAGTCAGCAAAAGACACTAAGAACTTTATTATGTTTCATTTCATCACGACTCCTGATATCTGCACATGGTAAATACTAAGTGAGTTGGCATGGTCTGTGTGTAAGGGAAGAATGGTGGGTAGACAGACATGAGTCGGCAGGGAGAAAATGAGGGACCATCAGAGGCGGGTGGGCTATGAGGTGATATAAGGTGGCATTAATGGCATTAATCTTTAACTCTTTCCCCCAAAGACTGTAGACGCTCAGAATCAATGAAATGCTCAAGTCTGAGATCGATGGATTTGGTTAGATAAATATATTTAGCAATATGGGACAGAAGGCAGGTCAGTAATCTTGAGTACAGGTTACAATGATATACCTGAATAGACTAGGTTTGTACTCTTTGGGGTTTAGAAGGCTGAGAGGGGATCTTATAGAAACGTATAAGATAATGAAGGGGATGGATAAGGTAGAGGTTGAGAGACTCTTCCCGCTTAACAAAGACAGCAGGACTAGAGGGCACAGCCTCAAGATTAGGGAGAGGGGGCAGCTCAGATCAGATTTGCGGAGGAATTTCTTCACGCAGAGGGTGGTGAATCTTTGGAATTCTCTACCTGATGAGGTGGTGGAGGCTTCCTCACTGAATATGTTCAAGTCAAGAGTGGATAGGTTTTTAATTGACAAGGGAATTAAGAGTTACGGGGAGAAAGTGGGAAAGTGGTACTGAACCACTACAGATCAGCCATGAACTAAGTGAATGGCAGGGCAGGCTCGAGGGGCTTTATTGCCTACTCCTGCTCCTATTTCTTATGTTCTTATGTAACTGAATAGCAGAACATGCTCAAGGGGCTGAATGGACATTCCAGTCCTAGGTACAATGCTAGACACATTTGGAAGTAGTTTTATGAATGTTGTGGAGATTATTAGGAATGTAGTGCTCTACATTTCTAAATAATTTAATAAAAATGTACTAGATAAGCTTCAGGACAAGGGCAAAGATACAGGGTATACTAAATGTAGCAATTTAGAGCTCTAATGGTGCCTATGATTGGCCTGAGGGAACAGTCATGTGTCTACTAACATAGTGCAGCTGGGACCTGAAATTTGAACATGTTATGTATGGTGAAAATAGCAATCAGAGTCTTGTAAAGGAACAGAGATGGTGTAGCTGCCAGCTGGAGCCAAGAAATGTAAACTGAGAAGTCGTAGTATGGTAGTGAGATGGTGAGAATTATAAGTGATATGTGGGCGTATACAAAGATTGTTAAATAACTAAGATATAGTAACATTGAGAGATTAGAGATGCACTTATGTACATAAATGGTAATTTTTGTGACTGGGGCATAATAAAGTCAAGGATTAGTTGAATAACAGGAGTGTAACCACTGCACAAAATATATACATTCAAAAAGCTGTTTCCCTCAGCTGGGGAGTCTAAAACTAGGAAATATATTCTCGGAGTAAAGGGTCAGTCATTTAGAACTCAGATGAGCAGAAATTTCTTCACTCAAAAGGGTGATGGAATTTTGGTATTATCAATCCCAGTGAATGCTCAATCAATCATTGAGTACATTCAAGACAGAGATCAATAGATTCTTGAATAGTAAGTGGATTAAGGGACATGCCAGTAATGCAGGACAGTGGAGTTGAAGTAAATAAATCATAACTGTATTGAATGATGGAGCAGGCTCAAAAGACAACTAGCCATCCCTGCTCCTATTGTTTGGTGATGCCAACGCTGGCTCAATTACCTCTGAGTCATAAGGTTATGGATTCACTTTTGCCTCCTGGTCATAAGGTTGTGGATATAGACCTTATTCAAGGACTTGAGTGCAACACTCTAAAATAGTACCAAGGAAGTGCTACACTGTCAGAGATGTCAGATTTAGTATGAGATTTCAAACTGAGACACTATCTGTTGTCTCAGGTGGACACAAAAGGTCTCACAGCACTGAAGGACATCAGGGGTGTTTTTTGTCCTAATATTAATCTATAACCAATATTGCAACATCAAATAATCTGATTATCACGCTGCTGTTTGTCTATATCACCACTAAAGATGCCTCACTAATCTACAAATTTCAGTGTGAATTGTACACCAAGAAAGCACAGCCAAATCACGGCCTTCTTAAAAGTGGACACTTAAGGGCAGGATTTTCCAGCCACACTCAGCCCAAAACCTAAAATCTGCCCGAGGTCAACACACCTTTGCTCGGTCCACCTCCCCATCTGCTGCAACTCCTGTGTCAGGTGGGACAGGAAAATTCTGCCCTAAGAACTATACTGAAGAACTATACTCCCCAGCTGATTAATTAGTTTGTAGTCGAACCACACAAAGTAAGAAAACCCAAAATTCAGTCAACAATTATATGCCTCAGCCCATTTGGGATAGAAATCAGGAAGATACGATTCCTCCTCTTAAATATTCTTCAATTAACTCTAGCAGACAATCTGAGGACTTTGGATGGTGATCAATAGAAATGTCTGACCATGTCTGCAGCTGGGATTTTCCAGTGCCACTGCAGTGAATGAACACCAAATTCTCCATTCACTCTAGCAGCAGGAATGAATGATATCAGAGAATCTCATCCGATAACTCAAATTAATCTGGTGTTTACTCTGAAGAAAGATGTGCCAAGGCTTCTAACAGAAATAAAAATTGAACAATTATCCAGCCTTTCTGGCACAATGACTGATTGGTTGAGCAAAATTACTTTAAAAAGCTTTTAGTGACAAGAAGATAGCAAGATTGAGTAATTGAGGGAGAAAGTTCCAGAGATTAGCATCAAAACAGTTGGAGAATCTACCACCAGAGTATGTGAAACAGGATCAGATGGAGGAAGATACAGAGACCAGAGTAACAATGTGAGGCTGGAGAAGGTTGCAGAAGTGAAAATGGACCGCAGATTCAGTGGGTGGATTTGTAAATGAGAGTACAAAAATAAGATGTGGAGGACAGAGATATTGTGATCCAATGTAAGACAAAACATAGGCAGCACAAATTTGGAAAATTATGGAGAGTTGAGGTCAAGAGACCATCAAAGAAGGCATTGGAGAAATTAAAAACTAGGAGTGATGATATTTCAATTTTAGCTCAGAATCGGACAAAACGTCAATGCTGTACTCACTGTGAATAAGCAGCAAGAATAAAAGATGCAGCCTATCATTTTGATGTAGAATTTTTGTCAGAGGGTTAAGCTTGACCTCAGAATACTGACTCAATCGTAAATTATCACAGACAGTTCTTATAATTGATAACTTAACGTAATTCATACAGCAGGCTGTGTGCCTAACTTCCCACAACTCCATGTTTGAAACTCTTCCCTTGCCAGGGAAGTAGAACAGTCCTCAAAGTCACAAATGATTATTTGACTTTAACAATGATTATGTGACACAGTTAATCAAATCATTTTCCTTCAATGCCTCTCCCACTGTTCAGCTGGGTGGGATTGCACTTGCCTAGTTCTATTCTTATCCATTCAGAGCCAGGGAATCATCTTTTGTGACTTCTCTTTCCATTCCTAGACCATTACCCCTAATGTCTCCCAAGGATCTGTTTCGATTTCCCATCTACATGCTGCCCCTCGAAAACATCATTCAAAAACACATAGCCAAGTTTCATATGTATATCTCACATAAACCCTCCAAGTCTTAATGCTTATCAGCCACCCATTTCATTTTCAACAGTAAACATGAATTATATAGCTTCACAAATATTTTGATGAACAAGTTTCAGTAATGTTTCAAAACAGGGACATTTTGTGTGTAAGACAAATGTGATACCCAATACACTACAGAATAGAACATAGAACACAGAACAATAGAGGCCCTTCGGCCCTCAATGTTGTGCCGAGTTATGTCTAATCCAAAGATCAATCTATCCCACTCTCTGTCATTCTGGTGTGCTCCATGTGCCTATCCACTATCACAGCAAGCAGTGCATTTCACATCCCAACTACTCTCTGAGTGAAGAATCTACCTCGGACATCCCTCCTATATGTCCCACCATGAACCTGAAAGTTATGTCCCCTAGTAACAGCTATATCCACCCAAGGCAACAGTCTCTGCACATCTACTCTATCAATTCCTCTCATCATCTTATAAATCTCTATTAAGTCACCTTTCATCTTCCTCCGCTCTAAAGAGAAAAGCACCAGCTTCCTCAACGTTTCCGCATAAGATCTACCCTCAAAATCAGGCAACATCCTGATAAATCTCCTCTGCACTCTCTCCAATGCTTCCACATCCTTCTTCTCGTGAGGTGACCAGAACTGAACAAAATATTCCAAATGTGGTCTCACCAACGTCCAGTGTAGTTGCAGCATAACCCCAGGCTCTTAAACTCAAACCCCCTGTTAATAAATGCTAACACACTGTAAACCTTCTTCACAGCTCTATCCACTTCAGTGGCAACCTTCAAAGATCTGTGGATATGAACCCCAAGATCTCTCTGTTCCTCCACATTCCTTAGAACCCTGGCATTGACCCTGTAATCTACATTCAAGTTTGTGTTACCAAAATGATTCACCTCACACTTATCAAGGTTAAACTCCATCTGCCACTTTTCGGTCCAACTGTGCATTCTATCAATGTCTCTTTGCAGCCTGCAAGAGCCCTGGACTTCATCGACTCTTGATATCATCAGCAAATTTACTAATCCACCCTTCAGCCCCCTCTTCCAAGTCATTGATTAAAAATCACAAATAACAGAGGATCCAGCACTGACCCCTGTGGTACACCGCTGGTAACTGGCTTCCAGTCTAAAAATTTTCTCTCCACCATTACCCTCTGTCTTCTACGAGACAGCCAATTACTTATCCAATTGGCCAAGTTTCCTTCTATCCCACACACCCTTATCTTTTTCATGAGCCTATCATGGGGAACCTTATCAAACTCCTTACTAAAATCCATATATACGACATCAACTGCTCTACCTTCATCCACACGCTTAGTTACGTCCTCAAAGCAGTCAATCAAATTTGTGAGGCAGGACTTACTCGTCATGAGACCGTAGCGACTATCCCGGATTGAATTGCATCTTTCCAAATGGTCATAACTCCTATATCTTAGGGCCCTTTCCATTAACTTACGACCACTGAAGTAAGAGTAACTGACCTATAATTACCAGGGTCATTCCTATTTCCTTTTTTGAAGACAGGAACAACATTCGCCACTTTCCAGTCCTCCGGTACTATCCCGGTGAACACAATAAGAAGTCTGACAACACCAGGTTTAAGTCCAACCGATTTATTTGATAGTAAACTCACAAGCTTTTGAGGTCATCCTTTTTGTCTACATCATGACTATCTCGGTGAACAGTAAGAACCCAAAGATCAAAGCTAAAGACTCCGCAATCTCATTCTTTGCTTCCCAAAGTATCCTAGGATATATCCCATCTGGCCAAGGGGCCTTATCCACCGTGAGGTTTTCCAAAATTGCTAACACATCTTCCCTCAGAACATCTATCTCCTCCATCCTATCAGCCTGCATCATGCACTCATCCTCAAAAACATGGCCCCTCTTCTTAGTGAACACAATAAAAGTATTCATTCAATGTCTCGCCTACCTCTTCTGTCTCCATGCACAAGTTCCCACTACTATCCTTGACTGGCCCTAACCTACCCTGGTCATTCTTTTATTTCTCACATAAGAGTGAAAAAGCCTTGGGGTTTTCTTTCATCTGCCCCGCCAAGGACTTCTCATGCCCCCTCCTAGCTTTCCTAAGCCCTTTCTTTAATTCATTCCTAGATACCTTGTAACACTCAAGCAACCCAATTGAACCTTGTTTTTTCATCCTTACATACGATTCCTTTTTCCTCTTAACAAGACATTCAATCTCCTTTGTGAACTATGATTCACTCGCTTGGCCATTTCCTCCCTGTCTGCCAGGGACTTACCTGTCAAGGACATGCAGTATTTGTTCCTTAAAAAAGCTCCACTTTTCGTTTGTGCCCATACCTGACAGTTTCTGTTCCCATCTTATGCTCCCTAATTCTTGCCTAATCACATCATAATTACTCCTGCTCTAATTATAAACCTTGCCCTATAATGTGACCCTATTTCTCTCCATTGCAATAATGAAGGACACCAAATTAGAACATAGAAGATCATAGACAAACTGCAGCACAAACAGGCCCTTCGGTCCACAAGTTGCGATCATATCACTACCTACTAGGCTTACTTATAACTCTCAATTCTATTAAGTCCCATGTACTCATCCAGAAGTCTCTTAAAAGACCCTATCGAATTTGCTTCCATCACCACTGATGGCAGCTGATTCTACTCACCCACCAGCCTCTGAACAAAAAATTTACCCCTGACATCTCCTCTGTGCCTACTCCCCATCACTTTAAACCTGTGTCCTCTCGTAGCAACCATTTCAGCCCTGGGAAAAAGTCTGAGAATCCATCCAATCAATACCTCTCAGCATCTTATACATCTCTGGCATTATCCCCAGTGGTCACTATTTCCAAAGTGCTTTCCCACAAACAAATCTAACACTTGGACCAGTTCATTACCCAGTACCAAGTCCAATGTGGCCCCATCTCTTGTTGGCTTATACACATATTGTATCAGGGAACTCTCCTGCGCACACTCTACAAAAAATGTCCCATCCTAACTATTTGACTTTTAAAGGTTCCAATCAATATTTGGAAAGTTAAAATCATGCATGATAACTATCCTGTGACTCCCACACCTATCCATAATCTATTTTGCCATTTCCTCCTCCACATCTCTATTACTATTTGGGGGCCTACCAAAAACTCCTAACAATGTGACCGATCCTTTCCTATTTCTAACTTCAGCCCATATTACCTCAGTAGGCAGATCCCCCTCGAAATGCCTTTCAGCAGCTGTTAAACTATCCTTGATTGACAATGATATTCCTCCACCTCTTTTACCGCCTTCCCTACTCTTACTGAAACATCTATCGCCCGGAACTGCCAACAATCGTTCCTTGTTCTAAACATGTCTCCCTAATGGCCACAACGTCACAGTCCCAACTACCAGTCCATGCTCCAAGTTCATCTATCTTATTCCTGATGCTCCTTGCATTGAAGTAGATACACTTCAATTCACCATCCCAGAATCAAATGGGTGAAATCCCCTGCTGTTCTTCAGTACTGTGAGACCATTTTTGCTCACCTGAAGATGACTGACAGGCTGATAGCTGAAATTCTCCTATCTCACTTGCTGAGGGAATCATAGCAGGTGAGACATAAAATTCAGCAGACCGTTTATAGGTCCATTGATCTCAGACAGAATTTCCAGTCTTGGGGCACATATGGCCACAGAACTCCAACGCACTCTCTGACAGTGCAGTACTTCCTTCGTACTATTTTGGAGTGTTGCACTCAGGTCCTTGAATAAGACTTGAACCCACAATCTTATGAAGTAGAAACAAGAGCGTTACCAACTGAGCCTTAGCTGATGCCAATGAACGAACTAGAATAGGGTAGAAATTTATTCCAATTAAATACCAGAAAAATTAAAGTTATTGAGTTAGATTTTACAGCCTTGCTTGTCCCAAAACAGGAAAATCCAGCCCATAGTCAATGGGACTTTCCAAAGTCCATCCCTCACCTGCTTCAATTACCATGGCAGGCAGAATGGTAAATTCCAGGCATTGTCTTTGATTCCCGAGCAACTAATGCATTCCTCTCCTGACAACTACTGGAGGATAAGTCAGACCATTTGCAACCATAGTGCTGCATCTAAACTAGTTTATTTATTAGTCACAAGTAGGTTTACATTAACACTGCAATGAAGTTACTATGAAAATTCCTAGTCGCCATACTCCAGCACCTGTTCAGGTACACTGAGGGAGAACTTAGCATAAGAACATAAGAAATAGGAGCAGGAATAGGCCATCTAGCCCTTCAAGCCTGCCCTGCCATTCAATATGATCATGGCCGATCTGAAGTGGATCAGTTCCACTTACCCACCTGCTCCCCATAACCCTTAATTCCGTTATCGATCAGAAATCTACCTATGCATGACTTAAACAACGAGGTAGCCTCCACTACTTCAATAGGCAGAGATTTCCAGAGATTCACCAACCTCTGAGAAGAAATTTTTCTCAACTCTGTTCTAAACTGCCACCACCCCACCTCTCTTATTTTTGAGGTTTTGCTGTCTAGTTCTGGTTTCCTTTCTAAGTGGAAAGAATCTCTCTACCTTTACCTTATATGGCTGTTTCATTATCTTGTAAGTCTCTAAAAGATACCCCCTCAGCCTTCTAAACTCCAACGAGTACAGGTCAATCTTCTTAATCTCTCCTCATAAGCTAACCCCCTCATCTCCGGTATCAGCCTAGTGAACCTTCTCTGCACTTCTTCCAAAGCCAATAGATTCTTTTGCAAATAAGGGGGCCAAAACTGCACACAGTACTCCAGTTGCAGCCTCATCAGTGCCTTGTACATTTGGAGCATGATCTCCCTGCTTTTATATTCCATCTCTCTTGCGATAAAGGCCAACATTCCATTTGCCTTCTTAATCACCTGCTGCGACTGCAGACTGAGTTTTTGCGATTCATGCACAAGGACCCCCAGGTCCCTCTGTGCAGTAGCATGCTGCAACTTTTCACCATTTAAATAATATTTCATCCTATTATTATTTCTTCCAAAGTGGATAACCTCACATTTGCTAACATTATACTCTATCTGCCAGGGGCACGGCTAATGCATCTAACCAGCATGTTTTTTGGACTGGAAGGAAACTGAGCACACAAAGGAAATCCATGTAGACACAGGGAGAATGTGCAAGTTCCACACAGACAGTGACCCAAACTGGGAATCAAACACAAGTGCCTGGAGCTGTGAGAGTGTGGTGTTAACCATTGTGCTATTGTGCTGCCCCATTTGATATACAGACTGTTTTCTTCAATGTCCATAGTATCACACAACTTCATCCATGCCTCAGCTTATCTATTGTTGAAATCTTTCTCCATGCTTAAAACCTTTCTCTTTTTCTCCAAGTTTTTGGTTATCTGGTCTATATTGCAAATGGTTCGCTTTGACCATATGCTTGTGAAGCATCTTGTGGCATCTTAAAGCTGCTATATAAATGCAAATTGTTTCTTAACTGTAGAGAACAGACACTGCAGCAAGATGAGTAAATGAGGGAGAGCACACAAAATTGGGGCAAACATAGAATTTGAAATTTGTTGAGATTTCATAACAGATGCACAACATTCATCACTCTGATGTAGTGGGAGAAAAGCAGCAACACCAGAGGTGGATAGCACTGGCATCCTTGGCTATCATGCGAAGGTGCTGATAAGCTGCCTAACTTACCACGCTCATTTCTACAATTGAACAGTTTGCTTGGCTACTTTAGGCAGCACAGCAAGTAAACCATACAATCCTGGGCTGGAGTTTCATGCAGGTCAGATCAGGCAGTGTTGGTAAATTACCCTTCTCTGAAGGATATCAGTAAACTAGTCCACCTTTCACAGCAGTCCAACAATTTGCTGTCATTTTTATTTCTGGTGCAAGTCACAAATGACCAGATTTAAAAAACTGATTTTCACGATTTGCCAATTAACCCACAATCTCTGGGTTGTTAGTCCAACACCATAAACCTGTTCCCACTCCAATTAAACTAATCCAGTAATATCAGATACACAGGAAGGTTGAAAAATGACATGTGATAGCTCAGTTCAGATGAGGAACACAGCCCTTTAAGCTTTGTCTGACAATTTAATTCCCCCTCAATCACTTACTTAGATTACAACAAAAATACAGCCAATTTTTGTATTTTTCTAAACTAGATTTGTAGGAGGATGGAACCAGAGTGCCAGAGCAGATAGTGGAGTGGGGGTAAAAAAACAAGTTAGTTCAAGCAAAATCACAAATGGAAGGGTTGAGTGTAGTGGAAATAATCTTTTGAGATGTATCTATTTCAGTGCCAGGAGCATTGTGGGGAAGGCAGAAAAGCTGAAAGCGTGGATTAACACATGGAAACATGACATCATAGCCATTCGTAAATCTTGGCTACAGGAGGGGCAGGATTGGTGGCTCAATGTTCCAGGGTTCCAATTTTTTCGGCATGATAGAGGCAGAGGGATAAAAGGTGGGGGGGTAGCATTGTTGGTCAGGGAAAACGTTACAGCAGTACTCAGGCAGGATAAATTAGGAAGCTTGTCTACAGATGCCCTATGGGTGGAGCTGAGAAACAGGAAAGGTATGACCACATTAATGGGATTGTATTATATATCACCCAATAGTAGAGAGAATTGGAGGAGCAAATCAGCAGGGAGATAGCTGACAACTGCAAGAAACACAGTTTTGGTAGTAGGGGATTTTAATTTTCCACAGATAGATTGGGACTCACATACTGTTAAAGGTTTAGATGGGGTAGAATTTGTAAAGTGCATTCAGGAGAATTTTCTACATCAGTATATAGAGGTGCCAACTAGAGAGGATGCCATATTAGATCTCCTGTTAGGAAATAACTTAAGGCAGGTGATGGATGTGAGTGTGAGGGAACACTTTGGATCCAGTGATCATAATGCCATTAGTTTCAACCTGATCATGGATAAGGATAGATCTATTCCTCAGGTTGAAGCTCTGAACTGGAAAAAGGCCAAATTTGATGAAATGAGAAGGGATCTGGGATGCGTGAATTGGCTGTTGTCTGGCCAACAGACAACAGACACGTTCCATTTACATCTGTAAATGGAAAGTGGGAAGCCTTCAAAGGAGAAATTTTGAGAGCGCAGAATTTGTATGTTCCTGTCAGGATTAAAGATGAAGTAAATAGGAATAATGAAACCTTGGTTCTCGAGGGAGATTGTAACACTGTTTAAGAGGAAGAGAGAGTTGTATGTAATGTACAGGCAGCAAGGTACAAATCAAATGCTTAGGGAATATAAAAAGTGCAAGAAGTTAATTAAGAGGGAAATCAGGAGGTATAAAAGAAGACATGAGGTTGATTTGGCAAAGTGAAGGAAAATCCAAAGACCTTCTATAGATATTTAAGGAGCAAAAGGATAGTGAGGAATAAAATTGGTCCTTTTGAAGACCAGAGGACCAAAAAAGATGGGGGAGATACTAAATCGGTTTTTTGCATCTGTATTTACTGAGGAAATGGACATGGAGTCTACAGAAATAGGGCAATCAGGCAGGGAGGTCATGGAACTTTTACAAATTAAAAGGGAGGAGATGCTGGCTGTCTTGAGGCAAATTAGAGTGGATAAATCCCCAGGACCGGAAAGGGTCCTTGAGGGAGGCTAGTGTTGAACTTGCAGGAGCCCTGGCAGACACATTTAAAATGTCAGTTTTTACAAAGAGGTGTTGGATGATTGGAGGGTGGCTCATGTTGTTCCATTGTTTAAAAAAGGTTCCAAAAGAAATCTGGGAAATTATAGGCCAGTAAGTTTGACTTTGGTGATGGGCAAGTTATTGGAAGATGTGATAAGGGATAGAATCTACAAATATTTGGATAGACAGGGACTTATTAGGGAGAGTCAACATAGCTTTGTGCATAGTACATCATGTTTGACCAATCTATTAGAGTTTTTCAAGGAGGCTACCAGGAAAGTGGATGAAGGGAAGGCGGTGGATGTTGTCTACCTGGATTTCAGCAAGGCCTTTAACAAGGTCCCTCATGGGAGGTTAGTTATAAAGGTTCAGTTGCTAGGTATACATGGGGAGGTAGTAAATTGGATTAGACACCAGCTCAATGGAAGAAGCAAGAGAGTGATTGTGGAGGATTGCTTCTCCGAGTGGAGGCCTGTGACGAGCAGTGTGCCGTAGGGGTGGGCATTGCGTCCATTGTTTGTCATCTATATCAATGATCTGGATGATAATGTGGTAAATTGGATCAGCAAACTTGCTGATGGTACAAAGATTGGAGGTATAGTGGAGAGTGAGAAAGATTTTCAAAGCTTACAGAGGGATTTGGACCAACTAGAAAAATGGGCTGAAAATGGCAAATGGAATTTAATGCAGACAAGTGTGAGGTATTGCACTTTGGAAGGATAAACCAAAGTAGAACGTACAGGGTAAATGATAGGACTCTGAAGAGTGCAGTTGAACAGAGAAATCTGGGAATACAGGTACAGAATTCCCAAAATTGATGTCACAGATGGATAGGGTCGTAAAGAGTGCTTTTGGTACATTGGCCTTTATAAATTGGAGTATCGAGTATAAAAGTTGGATTATTATGGTAAGGTGGTATAAGGCATTGGTGAGGCCGTATTTAGAGTATTGTGTACAGTTTTGGTCACCTAGTTACACGAAGGATGTAAATAAGATTGAAAGAGTGCAGAGAAGGTTCAACAAGGATGTTGCCGGGACTTAAAAAGCTGAGTTACAGAGAGAGATTGAATAGGTTAGGACTTCATTCCCTGGAGCGTAAAAGAATGAAGGGAGATTTGATAGCGATATATAAGATTTTGATGGGTATAGATAAAGTGAATGGAAGCAGGCTTTTTCCAGTGAGACTAGGAGAGAAAAAAAAACCAGAGGGCATGGGTTAAGGGTGAAAGAAAAAAAGTTTAAAGGGCATGTTAGGGAGGGCTTCTTCACACAGAAAGTGATGGGTGTATGGAGTGAACTATTGGATAAAGTGGTAAATGCGGGATCACTTTTAACATTTGAGAAAAATTTGGACGGGTTCATGAATGAGAGGGGTGTGGAGGGATATGGTCCAAGTGCAGGTCAGTGGGACTAAGCAAAAAATAGTTCGGCACAGGCAAGAAGGGCCAAAAGCTGTTTCTGCGCTGTAATGTTCTATGGTTCTATGATTCTACAGCTTACTATTAAAATGAAGGGCACCTTTTAAATTGGCACTTTTCTTTGATCCAGTTGGGGTACGGAGTTGGTAGACGTGGCATTGATCACGGAGAAAAACTAACATTCTCCTGTCATTTCTGAATGAAAGGTGTTTTGCCCCTATTTCCATCACAAGATATTATACATCTATACAGCCATTTGGCACTTCAAATAGCTTAGGACTGAAAAGATTGGGAATTACAACAATAAATGACAGCATAGTTCCAGTATCTGCAATTCCAAAAATAACAACATTAAAATAAAAGAATCACATTGTATACAAACTAGCATAATGTGAAAAAGAAGGTAATAATCCAGAAGCAGTGCCAAGCAAAAGCTGGCTGGGGGCTGTCATTAAAATGTATTCAGCAGATGGATAGACACACCAATACACACACACACACACACACACACACACACACACACACACACACACACACACACACACACACACACACACACACACACACACACACACACACACACACACACAGTCCAGATATAGAATTGCCTTTCGTGTGAAGAAATCCAATACATAGAGCACTGTGATAACATACACTCATTGTTCAAACTGAGAGGCGAGGATGCAGTATTCATTGTGTAACATGGTAATTGAAACTACATGGTTTCAGAAAGCTGGTGAAATATCCACAATTCTACCAAAGTACTTCTTGATCCAGAGAGATCAACATTTAAATAGTGTTGCTAATCTTAGTGTAAAAATACAGGGGCATTTAACAATAAAATTATGGACTTGACAAGTCAGTGATTGATGCTGAAGGCAGTGATACAGGATTTTGAGACAGTAATGCACGACTTACAAAAGATTCTACCTCAGTTAGCCACAGAACTTCAGGACCATGAGGAAAGTGATATAGGCAGTACATATCAACACAGATAATACAGTCACTATAATGGTAATGGGCCTCCTCAGTGTATCCAGCCACAGCTCTACCTTCACAAACCAGGACACAAGATCCTTGAACAGTGGGACATCTGAAGTGAGTAGCAAAGAGTCAGAAACAGACACCTTGTCCTTGTCCACAGACAGATGTGCAGCAAAGAGAGGGACAAAGGTGGAATTAGATGCCTGTGAAGGGGGAGACAGGGGAAGGTGAGGGAGGTGAGGCTGGAGGGGGGAGAGAGCTGGGGAAGGGGAGGAGGGAGGTGGGGGGAGAGGGACAGGGAAGAAGATGAGGAGGGGAGTGGGAACGAAGGGGGGAGGGAGAGAGGGAGAGATGTGGGAGGGGAGGTGGAGGTGGTAGGGGAGGTAGTATGGAGGGGGAGCGGGAGGGGGGAAAGAAGGACATGAGGGGAGGAGAGGAGGAGTAGGAGAAGGGAGAGGGGGAGTTAGGGCCAGGGGGAGGGGAAGGGCAGGGGAAGGGCAGAGGGAGGGAGAAGAGGGTAAGGGAATTGAAAGGGGGAGGGAAGAGATGGGAGGGGGGAAGGGGAGGGGTGGAGGAAAAAAAAAAAAAAGGGGCCGGCCAAGGGAGGAGGAGGACAGGGTGAGGGGGGAGACAGACAGGGCAAGAGGGAGACAGATGGATAAGGAAAGGGGAAGGGAGAAAGGGGACAGGGAGACGGGGAAGGGAAAGGGAAGAGGGCAGCAGAGGGAGAGGAGGAAGAGGAGGCGGGAAGGGGAGGATTGAATGGGAGGGAGGAGAGGGGGAAGGGGGAGGGAGAGAGGGGGAAGGGGGAGGGAGAGAGGGGGAAGGGGGAAAGAGAGAGGGCGGAAGGGGGAAGGAGCGAGGAAAGAGAGGAGAGGGGTGGAAGGAGGAGAGCGATGAGGGGAAGGATGGAGAAAGAGAGGGGGAAAGGGGGAAGAGTAGAGAGAGAGAGGGGGAAGTAGGAAGGAGATAAGAGAGAGAGCAGGGGGAGGGGGGAGAGCGGGGGGAGGGGGAATGGCGGGGGGAGGGGGTGAGAGCGTCGGGAGGGGAGACGGCGGGAGGGGGTAGAGCGGGGGGTGCAGGCGAAGATGGTAGAGAGGGGAGGGGACGAGGGGAGGTGGAGAGGGAGAGGCCGGAGGGCAATGGAGAGAGGCGGGAGGGGTGTTGCAGCGACCTTGGAGGGGAAGTGGAGAGGGGAAGTGGAGAGGGGACGTGGAGAGGGGGAAGAAGTGGGAGAGGGGGAAGGGAGGGGAGGGGGAAGGGAGGGGAGGGAAAGGGAGGGGACGGGAAAGGGAGGGGAGGGGAGAAGGGAGGGGAGGGGGAAAGGGGAGGGGAAAGGGATGAGGGAGGGGAAAGGGGAGGGGAAAGGGGGAGGGAGAAGGTGGGAAAAAGGGGGGAGGTTGAGGGACATGGGAAGCGAGAGAAGATGTGCGGAGGGGCACAGGGAGGGGTGAGGGGAAGGTGAGGAGGTGGTGAGGGGAAGGTGAGAGGGGTGAGGGGAAGTGAGAGGGGTGAAGGGAAGAGCAGAAAGGGGTGAGGGGAAAGGAGAGCAGGGGTGAGGGGAAGGAGAGGGGTGACGGGAAGGAGAGAGGGGTGAGGTGAAGGAGAGAGGGTGAGGGGCAGCGGGGAAGGGCGGAGAGGGAGGGAGGATGAGAGGGGGACGGGGAAGAAATCGGGACGGGGGAGGGGGGAAGGGGGAAGGGGGGAGGGGGGGAAGGGGAAGGGGGGAGGGGGGGAAGGGGGAAGTGTGGGTAGGGGCGAAGGGGGAAGGGGGCGAGGGGGGGGGAAGGGGAAGGGGGGAGGGGGGGGAAGGGGGAAGGGGGGAGGGGGGGAAGGGGGAAGGGGGGCAGGGGGGCGAAGCGGGAAGGGGGGAGGGGGGAAGGAGGGGAAGGGGGGAGGGGGGGAAGGGGGAAGGGGGGAAGGGAAGGGGGAAGGGGGGGGAAGGGGGAAAAGGGGGAGGGGGTAAGGGGAAGGGGAGGTGTGAGGGGAGGGGAGGGGAAGGGGGAAGGGTACGGGAAGGAAGGGGAGCAAGGGGAGGGGAAGGGGAGGGGGAGGGGGGGGGCGGGAGGGAAATGGGGGTTCGGTACCGTGCGGCTATAGAGGGGGAGCTAGCGGGATGCGGAGTGTGGAGAGGGGAGGGGAAGGGGAGGGGAAGGAGAGGGGGAGGGGAAAAGGGGAGGGGAAGGAGAGGGGGAGGGGAGGGGGAAGGGTAAAAAAAAGGGAGGGGAAGGGCGGAAGGGGAGGGAAGGGGAGGCGAAGGAGGAGGGGAGGGGAAGGGGGGGGAGGGAGGAAGGGGAGGGGAAGGGGGGAGGGGGGGAGCCGGAGGGGAGGGGAAGGGGAGGGGAGCGGAAGGGAGGGGAGGGGAAGGGGGAGGGGGAGGGGAGGGGAAGGGGGCGGGAGGGGAGGGGAGGGGATAAGGGGGGAGGGAGGGAGGGAAGGAGGGGAGGGAAGGGGAGGGGAAGGGGGGAGGGGAGGGGAAGGGGGAGGGGAGGGGAAGGGGGGAAGGGGAAGGAGGGGGAGAGGGTTGAGAGGGGAGAGGGTGAGGGAGAGAGGGTGAGCGGAGAGAGGGGGTGAGGACGAGAGGGGGAGAGAGGGGGAGGAGGGGCGAAGGGCAAGACTTGATGACGGGGGAGGGGAGGGAGAGGAGAGGGGGGGAGGGGGGGAGAGGGGGGACGGGGGTGAGAGGCGGGAGGAGAGGGGGGGAGGGGAGGGGGATAGGGGGGAGGTGGAGGGGGGGAGGGGGAGGGGGGGGAGGGGGAGGGGGGGAGGGGGCAGGGGGGAGGCGGGGGGAGGGGGAGGGGGGGGGAGGGGGAGGGGGGGAGGGGGGGGAGGGGGGGGGGAAGGGGGGGGGGAGGGGGGGAGGGGGAGCGAGGGGGAGAGGGGGGGAGGGGGAGGGGGAGAGAGGAGCGTGAGGGAGGGAGAGGAGGAGCGTGAGGGAGGGAGAGGAGGAGCAGTGAGGGAGGGAGAGAAGAGCATAATGGAATGGAGAGGAGGAGGGTGCTGAAGGGGAGGGAAAGGAGGAGGGGGAGGGGAGGCGGTTAAGTGGAGGGGAGGGGAGGCGGTAAGGGGAGGGGGAGGAAGGGAGGGGGAGGGAGTGGAGAGGGAAGGGGGAAGGGGAGGGGGGGAGGGGGGAGAGGGAGGGAAGGGGAAGAGGAAGGGGGAGGGTTAGAGGGGAGGGGGCGAGGGGAGGGGAGGGGAGGAGGGGAGGGGGGGAGGGGAAGGTGGGGAGGAGGGAGGGGACGGGGGGGAGGGGAGGGGGGGAGGGGGAGGGGAGGGGGGGCAGGGGAAGGGAAGGGGAAGGGGGAAGAGGAAGGGGGAAGGGGAGAGGAAGGGGGAGCGGAAGGGGGAAGGGGGAAAGAGGAAGGAGGGAAACGGGGAAGAGGGAGGGGGGAACTGGGACGAGAAGGGGGAAGGGGGAAGAGGAGGGGGAAGAGGAAGGAGGAAGGGGGAAGGGGAAGAGGAAGAGGGGGAGGGGGGAAGGGGGAAGCGGGGGGAAGGGGGTGAGGGGGGAAGAGGGAAGGAGGGGAGGGGGGGAAGAGGAAGGGGGGAGGGGGGAAGGGGGAGGGGGGGAGGGGGGGAAGGGGGAGGGGGGGAAGGGGCGAGGGGGGGAAGGGGGGCGGGGGAAGGGGGAGGAAGGGGGGAGGGGGGAAGGGGGGGAGGGGGAGGGGGGAGGGGGGGAGGAGTGGGATGGGGAGGGGGAGGAGGGGGAGGGGAAGGGGGGGAGGGGAGGCGGGGGGAAGGGGAGGGGGGGAAGGGGGAGGGGGGGAGGGGGAAGGGGGGAGGGGGAGGGGGGGGAGGGGGGGGAGGGGGGGTGAGGGGGAGGGGGAGGGGGGGAGGGGGGGGGGTGGAAGGGGGAGTGGTAAGGGGGAGGGGGAGGGGAAGGGGGGAGGGGGGAGGGGGGAAGGGGGGGGAATAAGGGGGAAGGGGGAAGGGAGGGGAAGGGGGACGGGGACGGGAAGGGACGGGGGAAGTGACGGGAAGAAGGGAGGGGACGGAAGGAAGGGGGAAGGGGAGGGAAAGGGGAGGGGGAGGGGAAGGGAGTAGGGGGGAGGGGGGGGAAGGGCGGGAAGAGGAGGTGAGGGGAAGGGGAGGGTGAAGGGGGAGAGGGAGGGAAGGGGAGGGGAAGGGGGAGGGAAGGGGAGGGAGGGGAAGGGGGAGGGGAGGGGAGGGAAGAGGGGAGGGGAGGGAAGGGGGTAGGCGGGGAGGAAGGGGAGGGGAGGGAAGGGAGGGGATTGGGGAAGGGGGGAGGGGGAAGGGAGGGGCGAGAGGGTGAGGGAACGAGGGGTGAGGGTAAGAGGGTGTCGTTTGGTGAGAGTGAGGGGGAGAGGGGTGGGGAGAGAGGGTGAGGGAGAGAGAGAGTGAGGGAGAGAGGGTGTGGTGAGGGAAGAGAGGGTGAGGGAGAGAGGGTGAGGGAGAGAGGGGAGAGAGGGGGAGGGGGGGGAGAGGGGGGGAGGGCGGACGGGGGGAGGGGGAGGGGGGAGGGGGATGGGGGGAGGGGAGGGGGAGGGGGGGAGGGGGAGGGGTGGAGGGGGAGGGGCGGAGGGGGGGAGGGGAGAGGGGGGAGGGGGAGAGGGGGGAGGGGGAGAGGGGGAGGGGGAGCGGGGGTGAGGGGGAGGGGAGGGAGGGAGAAGGAGGAGCGTGAGGGAGGAGATGAGGAGGAGGTGCGTGAGGGCGGGAGAGGCAAGAGCATCATGGCAAGGAGAGGAGGAGAGGGTGATGGGAAGGGGAGGGAAAGGAGGAGGGGGAGGGCAAGGAGGAGGGGGAGGGAGGCGGTAAGGGAGGGAGGGAGGCGGTAAGGGAGGGAGAAGGGGGGGGAGGGAGTGGAGAGGGGAAGGAGAAAGGGGAGGGGGGGGAGGGGGGAAGGGGAGGGGGGCGTGGGAGGGGGTGAGAGGCGGAGGGGAGGGAAGGGCAGAGGGAAGGGGAGGGAGAGCGGGAGGGGGAGGGGGAGAGAGGGGAGGGGAGTGGGAGAGGGAGGGGGAGAGGGAGGGGGAGGGGGAGAGGGGAGGGGGAGGGGGAGAGGAGAGGGGGGGAGGGGGGAGGGGGGAGGGGAGGGGAGGGGGGGAAGGGGAGGGGGGAGGAGGGGGGAGGGGAGGGAGGGAGGGGTGAGGGGAGTGGGAGGGGGGAGGGGAGGTGGGAGGGAGGGGAGGGGGGAGGGGAGGGGAGGGGGCAGGGGAAGGGGCAAAGGGGGACGAGGAAGGGGGAAGGGGGAAGAGGAAGGGGGAAGAGAAGGGGGAAGGGGGAAGAGGAAGGGGGAAGGGGAAGAGGGAAAGGGGGAAAAGGGGAGGGGAAGGGGAAGGGGAGGGGAGGGGGAAGGGGGAGGGGAGGGGGAAGGGGGAGGGAGAGGGGGAAGGGGGAGGGGAGGGCGGGGAAGGGGGAGGGGAGGGGAAGGGAGGGGAGGGGAAGGGGGAGTGGGAGGAGGGGGGAAGGGGGAGGGGAGGGGAGGGGGAAGGGGAGGGGATGGGGAGGGGAAGGAGGCTGAGGATGGGAACGGGGGGAGGGAAGGGGTAAGGGGGGAGGGAAGGGGGAATGGGGAAGGAAGGGGGAGGGGAAGGGGTTTTAAGGGGGGAAGGGGGAGGGGAGTGAAGGGGGTGGAAGGGGGAGAGGTTGAGGGAAGGGGGGGAAGGGGGAGGGGAGGGAAGGGGGGGCAAGGGGAGAGGAGGGAAGGGGAGGGAAGGGGGGGAGGAAGGGGGAGGGGAGGGAAGGGGGGAAGGGAGCGAAGGGGGGGAATGGGGGAGGGGGAGGGAAGGGGGGAAGGGGAGGAAGGGAAGGGAAAGAGGGGGAAGGGGGAGGGAAGGGGGAAGGGAAGGGAAGCGGGAAGGGAAAGGAGGGAAGGGGAAGGGGAGGGGGAAGGGGGAGGGGAAGGGAGGGGGAAGAGGGAAGGGGAAGAGGAAGGGGGAGGGGAATGGGGGGAATGGGAGGGGAAAGGGGGAATGGGGAGGGGAAAGGGGAATCGGGGAGGGGGGAATGGGGAGGGGGGAATGGTGACGGGGGGGAATGGGAGGGGGAATGGGGAGGGTGACTGGGGAGGGGGAAGGGGAAGGGGAATGGGTGAGGGGAAGGGGTGAGGGTGGAGGGGGGAAGCGGAGGAGGGGAAGGAGGAGGGAAGGGGGAGGGAAGGGGAGGGAAGTGGGAAAGGGAAGGTGGAAGGGGGAAGAGGGAGAAGGGGAAGAGGAAGGGGGAAGGGGAAAGGGAAGGGGGAGGGGAGGGGAGGAGGGATGGGGGTTTTTTTTCTCTTTTTGTGGGGTGGGCGGGCAAGGGGGCAGGGGGAGGGGGAGGGGCAGGGGGTGGGAGGGGAAGGGGGCAGTGGGGCAGGGATGGGGAAGGGGAGGGGGAAGGGGGCCAGGGGGAGGGGGGTAGGGGGCAGGGGGAATGGGGAAGGGGGAAAGGGGGGGGGAAGAAAAGGGGGGGGGGAAGGGGGAGGGGGAAAGGGGGGGAAAATGGGCGGAGGGGGAGGGGGAAATGGGGAGGGGCGAGGGGGAGGGAAAAGGGGGAGGGGAAAAGGGGGAGGGAATAAGGGGGAGGGGGAAAAGGGGAGGGGAAAAGGGGGAGGGGGAGGGGGAAAGGGGGAGGGGGAGGGGGAGGGGGAGGGGAAGGGGGAGGGGAGGGGGAGGGGGAGTGGCGGGGGAGGGGGGAGGGGAATGGGGGAGGGGAGGGGGGGAGGGGGAGGGTGAGGGGCGAGGGGAGGGACGCGGGGGAGTGTGGAGGGGGAAAAGGGGGAGGTGGAGGGGGAAAGGGGCGAAGGGCGAGACGGGAGAAAGGGGGACGGGGGGCGGGGGAGGGAAGGGGGAAGGGGGGAGGGGAAAGGGGAGGGGGGTATGTGTGGGAGGGGGGGGAGGGGCTAGGGGTGAGTGGGGAAGGGGAGGGGGAAGGGGGAGGGGGAGGGGGAGGGGAGGGGGAAGGGGGGGGGAGGGGGAAGGGGGAGGTCGGGAGGGGGGAGGTGGGGAGGGGGAGGGGGAGGGGCGAGGGGCACGGGGCAGGGGGGAGGGGGACGGGCCACGGGGAGGGGGAGGGAGGGGGTGGAGGGAGGGGGGAGCGGGGAATGGGGGAAAATGGGGAGCGGCGCACACCGCGCGGAGGGGAGGGGGGAATGGGGGAGCGGTGGAGGGGAGGACATTGGGGAGGGGGAAGGGGAAGGCGTAGGGGGACGGAAGGGGAAGGCGGAGGGAAGGGGGAAGAGCGAGTGAAGGGGAAGGCATCGCCACAGGCAGGCGAGGAATGGGGGAGGGGATACGGGGGAAGGGGGAGGGACCAAGGGGGAGGGAAGGGGGAAAGGGGGAGGAAGGGGAGGGAAGGGGGAAGGGGGAAAGGGGAAGGGAAGGGGCGGAGCGAGGGGGAGAGGGTTGGTGGGGGAGGGGGGCAGGGGAGGTGGAAAAGGGGGAGGGGGAGGGGGGAGGGGAGTGGGATAAGGTGGGAGGGAGTAGGGGGAAAGGGGGGGGGGAGGGGAGGGGGAAAGGGGGAGGGGGAGGTGAAGGGGAGGGGGAAGGGGAGGTGTGGACTGGGAGGGGGACAGGGGGAGGGGGGAAGGGCGGGAGGGGGAAGGGACGGGGGAAAGGGGGGGGGAAAGGGGGAGGGGGAAAGGGGAGGGGGGAAAGGGGGAGTGGGGGGAGGGGGTAGGGGAAGGGGGAAGGGGGAGGGAAGGGGGAAGGGGGAGGGGGGAAGGGGATGGGGGAAGGGGGAGGGGGAAGGGGGTAGGGAAGGGGAAGGGGGGAGGGGGAAGGGGAAGGGGGGAGGGGAAGGGGCGAGGGGAAGGGGATTGAGGGGCGACGGGGGAGGGGGAGGGGGACGGGGGCCATGTAGGGGGGACGGGAAACGTGGAGAGGAAGGGGAGGGGCAGGGGGAGAGGAAGGGGAGGTGCAGGGGGAAGAGAGGAAGGGGAAGGGCAGGGGAGGGGGAGGGGGGATGGGAAGGGGAGGTGGAGGGGCAAGGGGAGTGGGAGGGTCAAGGGGAGGAGGAGGGAGACAGGGAAAGGAGGAGGGGGACAGTAGAAAGGAGGAGGGCACAAGTGGGGCAGTGGAAGTGGGAGGGGGTGACAGGAAGGGGGACGGGACAAGGGGGAAGGGAATGGGGAAGGGGACGGGGGAAGGGAAGGGGAAGGGGAAGGGGGAAGGGAAGGGAAGGGGGAAGGGAAGGGGGAGGGGGAAGGGGGAGGGGGAGGGGGAAGGGTGGAGGGGGAGGGAAGGGGGAGGGGGAGGGGGAGGGGAAGGGGGAGGTGAGAGGGGAGGGGGAGGGGGAAGGGGGGAGGGGGAAGGGGGAGGGGGAGGGGGAAGGGGGGGGGGAAGGGGGAGGGGAAGGGGGAGAGGGGAAGGGGGAGGGGGAAGGGGGAGGTGGGATGGGGAGGGGGGAGGGGAGGGGGGAGGGGGAAGGGGAGGGTAGGGGGGAGGGGAAGGGGGAGGGTGGAGGGGAAGGGGGAGGGGGGAGGGGGGAAGGGGGAGGGGGAGGGGGAAGGGGGAGGGGGAGGGGGGAAGGGGGAAGGGGGAGGGGCGAGGGGGGAAGGGGGAGGGGGAGGGGGGAAGGGGACGGGGGAGAAAGGTGGAGAGGGGGGGAAGGGGGAGGGAAGGGGGGAGGGGGGAGGGGAGGGGAGGGGGAGGGGGGAGGGGTTGGAGGGGGCAAGGGGAGGGGGGAGGGGGAGGGGGGAGGGGGGGAGGTGGATGGGGGAGGGGGAGGGGGAAGGGGAGGGGAAGGGGGAGGGGGAAAAGGGGAGGGGTAGGGGGGAGGGGGGAGGGCGGGAGGGGGGAGGGAAGGGGGCGAGGGGGACGTGGGAAGGGGGAAGTGGGAAGGGCGGTAGTGGGAAGGGGGAGTGGAAGGGGGGATGGAGAAGGGGTAGTGGGAAGGGCGGGAGTGGGAAGGGTAGTGGGGAGGGGGCGAGTGGGAAGGGGTAGTGGGGAGGGGGAGGGAAGGGGGTTGGCGGTAGTGGGGAGGGGGGACTGGGGGGGGGGGGGCAAAAAAGGGGGGTGGGGGTGGGAAGGGGGGGGGGAGTGGGAGGGGGAGGGGGGAGTGGGTTGAGGGGGTTGTTCGGAGGGGGGAGGGGGTGTAGGGGGGAGGGGCGAGGGGGCAAGGGGCGAGGGGGCAAGGGGAGAGGGGGGGTAGGGGCAAGGGGGGAGGAGGACATGGGGTAGGGGGAAGCGGGGAGGGGGGTAGGGGGAGAGGGGAAGAGGGGGGGTAAGGGGGGAGAGGGAGAGGGGGGGTAGGGAATGGGGAGGGGGAATGCGGGAGGGCGGGAATGGGGAATGGGGAATGGGGAGGGGGAAGGGGGAAGGGGGTTAGGGGGAGGGGGAAGGGGAAGGGGAGGGGAGCAGGGGGAAGGGGAGGGGGAAGGGGGAAGGCGGGAGGGGGATAAGGCGGGAGTGGGAGGGGGAAGGCGGAGAGGAAGGGGGAGGGAAGGGGAGGGAAGGGGGAGGGAAGGGGGGAAGGGGGAGGGATAGGGGGGAAGGGGAGGTGAAGGGGGGAAGGGGAAAGGGGAAGGGGGCAAGGGGAAGGGAAAAGGGAGAAGGGGAAGGGAAAGGGAGGGAAAGGGGAAGGGGGGAAGGGGAGACAAGGGGGAAAGGGGAAGGGGGGAAAGGGGAAAGGGCGAGGGGACAGGGAGGGGGTGGGGGAGGGGCCTAGGGGAGGGAAAGAGGGAGGGGAAAGGGGGAGGGGGAGGGGGAGAAGGGGGAGGGGGAGGGGGAAAGGGGGAAGGGGGAGGGGAAAGGGGGGAGGGGGAGGGAAATGGGGGAGGGGAGGAGGGGGAGGGGAAAAGGGGAAGGGGGAGGGAAAAAAGGGGGAGGGGAAAAGGGGGAGGGGAAAAGGGGGAGGGGGAGGGGGGAGGGGAAAGGGGAGGGGGAAGGGGAGGGGGAAGGGGAGGGGGGAGGGGAGGGGGGAAGGGGGAGCGGGGAAGGGGAGGGGGAAGGGGGGAGGGGGGAAGAGGGAAGGGGGAAGGGGGAAGGGGGAAGGATGGGAAAGGGGGAAGGGGAAGGGGGAAGGTGGAAGGGGGGCCGGGGGAAGGGGGAGGGGGGAAGGGGCGGAGGGGGGAAAGGGGAGGGGGGAAAGGGGGAGGGTGGGAAAGGGTTGAAGGGGGGAGGGGAGAGGGGGAACGGGGGGAGGGGGAAGGGGGGAGGGGGAAGGGGGAGGGGGAAGAGGGAAGGGGGGGAAGGGGGAGGAAGGGGAGGGGAAAGGGGGGAGGGGAGGTGGTGCAGGGGGAAGGGGGAGGGGGAAGGGGACGGGGGAGGGGGAAGGGGGAGGGGGAAGGGGGGAGGGGGAGGGGGGAGGGGGAAGGGGGGAGGGGAGGGGGAAGGGGCGATGTCTCTGGGGGGGAGACGGGAGGGGGGAGGGGAGGGGGGAGGGAGCGGGAGGGGGGAGAGGGAGACAGGGAACGTGGAGAGGGAAAGGGGCAGGGGGGGGAGGGGGGAGGGGGGAGGGGAGGGGGAGGGCAAGGGGAGGGGGAGGGGGAAGGGAGGGACGTAAGGGCGGAGGGGAGAGGGAAGGGGAGGGGGAACGGGGAGGGGGAAGGGGGGAGGGGGGGAGGGGAGGGGAGGGCGGAAGGGGGAAGGGGGAGGGGAGGGGGAGGGAGAAAGGGGGAGGGGGGAGGGGGAGGGGGAAAGGGGGGGGGGAAAAAAAGGGGGAGGGGGGAGGGGGAAGGGGGGGGCAAGGGGAGGGGAGAGGGGGGAGGGGGGAGGGGGAGGGGAGAGGGAGGGGGAAGGGGGAGGGGGAGGGGGAAGGGGAGGGGGAAGGGGAAGGGGAGGGGGAGGGGAGGGGGAGGGGGGGGGGAAGGAAGGGGGGGGAGGGGGGGGGGGGAGGGGGGAGGGGGGAGGGGGGGAGGGGGAAGGGGGGGAGGGGGGAGGGGAGGGGGAAGGGGGGGAGGGGGGGGGTGAGGAGGGGGGGAGGGGAGGGGGAGGGGAGGGGGTGGGAGGGGGGAGGGGAGGCATGAGGGGGGGGGGTGAGGGGGGGAGGGGGGAGGGGGGGGGGGATGGGGGGGAGGGAGGGGGAGGGGAAGGGGGGAGGGGAGGGGGGGAAGGGGAGGGGAGGGGGAGGGGGGAGGGAGGGGGGGGGGGGGGGGGGGAAGGGAGGGGGAGGGGAGGGGGGGGGGAAGGGGGGAGGGGTAGCGGGGGGAAGGGGTGGAGGGGAGGGGGGACCCCAAGGGGGGAGGGGAGGGGCGGGAGGGGAGGGGGGGAGGGGATGGGGGAAGGGGGGGAGGGGAGGGGGGGAAGGAGGGGAGGGGGGGAGGAGGGGAGGGGGGAAGGAGGGGAGGGGGGAAGTGGGGAAGGTTGGAGGGAGGGGAAGGGGCGGGAGTGGGGGGAGGGGGGGAGGGGGAAGGGCGGGGAGGGGATGGGGAAGGGGGGAGGGGGGGAGGGGAGGGGAGGGGGAGGGGGGGGAGGGGGAGGGGAGTGGGGAGGGGTAGGGGGGAGGGGAGTGGGGAGGGGTTTAGGGGGGAGGGGAGTGGGGAGGGGAGTGGGAGGGAGGGGTAGGGAGGGAGTGGAGGGGGAGGGGGGGGGAGGGGAGGGGTAGGGTGGGGAGGGGAGGGGAGGGGGAGGGGGAGAGGGGAGGGGGGAGGGGGAGGGGGGGGAGGGGGAGGGGGAGGGCAGGGTGTGTGGGAAGGGGTAGGGGGGAGGGGGGGGGGAGTGGGAAGGGGGGAGGGGTTCGTGGGGAGGGGGGAGTGGGAAGGGGGGAGGGGGAGTGGGGAAGGGGGGAGTGGGAGAGGAAGGGGAGGGGGACGTGGGAGGGGAGTGGGGAGGGGGAGGGGGAGTGGGGAGTGGGGGAGGGGGTGGCGGTAGGGGGGGAGGGGGTGTGCGGAGGGGGGAGGGGGCGGGGTGCGAGGGGGGGAGGGGGCAATGGGGTGCAAGGGGGAGGCGGGCTAGGGGAGGAGGGGGGTAGGCGGCAAGGGAGAGGGGGGTCTAGGGGCAAAGGGGAGAGGGGAGGGTAGCGGGAGGCAAGGGGAGGGGGGTAGGGGGGCAAGGGGACTGAGGGGGGATTAGGGGGGCAAGGGGGAGGGGGGGTATGGCGGCCAAGGGAGAGGGGGGTAGGGGGCAAGGGGAGAGGGAGGGGTAGGCGGGTCAAGGGGGGGAGGGGCGGCGAGGGGGCAAGGGGGAGGGGGGGCAAGGGAGATGGGGGGCAAAGCGGGGTGGAGGGGGCAAGGGGAGGGAGGGGGGGCAAGGGGGGCTAGGGGGGGCAAGGAACAGGAGTGACTGTCCAAACCCGTTAGTAGTAAGTGGAGTTGGGACCTGAGCAACCCATTCCATGAGGAGGGGGTGTGCGACTCTGTCTCGGGGTGTGGGGGGATACAGACCTTCCCACAAAGGGATGAGGGACTGAGTCGCAGTCCGGAGGAGAGGCAGGAGCTGGGGGAGCCTCTCCAGTCAGAAGGATCCCGCTCAGTTTGGGGAAGTTCCCATTCGCATTCAAAGTCAGGAGGGGACGGGGTGAGTGAGCCCGGAGCTGCTCACACTCTGTCCGGGACCCGCATCAGACAGGCGGCTGCCCGACTCTGACACAGCCGGGAGCATCCATCACAGCTCCGGTATCCGTGCCCCTCTCTCCCCGGTACCGTGCCCCTCTCTCCCCGGTACCAGTGTCCCTCTCTCTCTACCCGGTATCAGTATCCCTCTCTCTCTACCCGGTATCAGTATCCCTCTCTCTCTACCCGGTATCAGTATCCCTCTCTCTCTACCCGGTACCAGTGTCCCTCTCTCTCTCCCCGGTACCAGTGTCCCTCTCTCCCCGGTACCGGTGTCCCTCTCTCTCTCCCCGGTACCGGTGTCTCTCTCTCTCTCCCCGGTACCAGTGTCTCTCTCTCCCCGGTATCAGTGTCCCTCTCTCTCCGGTATCAGTGTCCCTCTCTCTCCGGTACCGGTGTCCCTCTCTCTCTCCCCGGTATCAGTGTCCCTCTCTCTCTCCCCGGTACCGGTGTCCCTCTCTCTCCGGTACCGGTGTCCCTCTCTCTCTCCCCGGTACCAGTGTCCCTCTCTCTCTCCCCGGTACCAGTATCCCTCTCTCCCCGGTACCGGTGTCCCTCTCTCCCCGGTACCGGTGTCCCTCTCTCCCCGGTACCGATGTCCCTCTCTCTCCCCGGTATCAGTGTCTCTCTCTCTCCCCGGTATCAGTATCCCTCTCTCTCCCCGGTACCGGTGTCCCTCTCTCTCCCCGGTATCAGTATCCCTCTCTCTCCCCGGTACCGGTGTCCCTCTCTCTCCCCGGTACCAGTGTCCCTCTCTCCCAGGTACCGGTGTCAGGTCCCTGCCCAGTTGATGCCCGATCTCAGCCCGGTTGCTGTCTGCTGCCAGTTGTTGACAGTTGCCCCTCACTCTGCCCCCTCACCCTGTCAGTTTGCTCTCTTGATTTCCCCCCGTCCCCGGGGTTTTTGAGGAGCTCCTTCCCATGCCCAGCCCGTTTACTCACGTGTAATTCGCTGGGAAGCTGTAAGAAGCGGCTCCATCCAACAGCACCAGCTGAAGCACCGCCACACACACGGCGCTGCCGACAGCCGCCATTTCCACACCCTGAGTGTGAGGGACGGGGCGCTCCATTCAGACACGGAGAGCGCGCGGTGCCCACAGGATGGCGAGAGGGGCGCGCGGCGCGGCCACGGTGGCGGGAGGGGCGCGCGGCGCGGCCGGGATCGCGGGAGGGGCTCGCGGCGCGGGGGGGGGGGGGGGCGCGGAATGATGGAGAATCGCGTGCCCACCTGTTAGCGCCCCCCTCGCCCCCCATTGGACAGTCCGCCTGCGCGGGACAGAGTTGTCTGAGTCCAGTAAGTGCGCGAGCGGCCGAGCAGAAAGAGAGAGGGATGGAGAGGGAAAAGAGAGAAAAAAGAGAGGGATGAAGGGGGGAAAGGAGAAGGAAAGGAGAGAGAAAAGAGACGGATGAAGGGGGAAAGGAGAGGGATGGAGGGGGGGGAAAGGAGAGGGATGGAGAGGGGGAAAGGAGAGGGAAAGGGATGAAGGGGGGAAAGGAGAAGGAAAGGGATGGGAAGGGAAAGGAGAGAGAAAAGAGAGGGATGAAGGGGGGAAAGGAGAGGGAAATGGATGGAGAGGGAAAGGAGAGAGAAAAGAGGGATGAAAGGGGGAAAGGGATGGAGAGGGAAAGGAGAGGGATGGAGAAGGAAAGGAGAGAGATGGAGAGGGAAAGGAAGGGAAAGGAGAAGGAGAGGGATGAAAGGGAAAGGAGAGGGAAAGAGGGGAATGGATAGGGAAAGGAGAGGGATGGACGGGAATGGAAGGGAAAGGAGAGGGATTGAGGGGAATGGAAGGGGAAGGAGAGGGAAAAGAGAGAGGTGGAAGGCAATGTAAGGGAAAGAAAAGGGATGGGAGGGAAAGAGGGAAATTACCTCAGTCGTGCTCAGCTGGTAGCCTCTGAGTACCACTGAAAAGCTTTGAGTACAGACACTGAGCCAGCATCTCAGCACCACACTGAGGGAGTGCAACTTTGTTGGAGCTGCTTTTGGATGGGAGGTTAACACCATCTGCCCCGTTAAATGATGTCCTGGCCAATATTCTTCTCACAATCAGAGGGAAGAGAAAGATTATCTGGTGATGATCAAAGTGCTCTTTGTAGGGGAACTTACTGCACCCAAATTATTACATTTCCTACCTTAAAGCAATGACTACTTCAGTACCTAAATTAGGACACTCTGACATAATGAGGGGCACTATATAAATACAAGTTTTTTTTTAAAGAGGACAAATTCAGACAATAATGGTGAAAATGAGAAAAAGGATGAATTGTAACAGAAAAGAATGAAAAAAGAAGCTATAGTAATAAAGATGAAAGTTGGTAAAAGAAAATGATGGAGAGAGGTAGGGAGAATAGGTTTTGAGTGACAAAAACAGCAAGAAAGAAAACCAAAGAGAAAAATAAAAAGATATGGCAGGAAAATAGGAAAAAACTGAGATGGAATAAGTATAAGAGCAAAATTGAATTGGAGCAAGGTAAAGGGAGAGATAAAGATAAATGTAAATGTTGAGAAACAACCAGTGTAAGAAAGAGAAACAGAAGTAAACAAATGAATGAAGGAAGCTTTAAAATGGAAATCAAGGTAGAGGTAGAAAATGAATGAAAAATAGACAAAAAAGAGCTTCGAAAAGAGAATGAAAAAATGGAATAAGAAGGTAAAGAAAATGGGAAACATATAACAAAAAAGAGAAAAATGATTGAGAAAGTGAAGGAAAGAAAAGTGAATATAATTGAAAGGGAGAGAGAAAAGTAAGACAGATAGGAGAAAGGATAAAGATTTTAAAATATACATGGGGTAAAAATGAATGAGATATGGCAAAACCAAAGAAAGGGAAAATAAATGAGTGTAAGATTAAAAGGAAAATGACAAGTAAAGATTATCACACAAAGAAAAAGAAAGAATTAGTAAATTAGTGAATGACAGGGAGATGCACAGAAAAATAGAGAAAAAGAGTAAGGGACAGAGAAAAGGTATGAGAGAAAGAATCATTTAAAGGTAAAATGACATGAGAAAATAAACTAAGCAAATGAAAGAGGTGAAGAAGTGACAGAAATTGACAGTTTGGCCAATTTTTCTTACAATTCTGCGAAGCACTATAGAAGATTTTACTATGTTAGAAGATTATATAATTGCAAGGAATAGAAATGAATTTTAGAAAGAGAAAACAAGTGAGGGCAAATAAACTGAGTGACAGAAAAAAATAAAGAAATGGAGATTGAGCAAAAAAAAAAGAGCAAGTGAATGGTGTTAAGGCAGTAATTCTTTAAGGGCAAATTAATTCCTGTGCTGAAAAATTGTATTATTCCAAGTGAGAAAGGCAAATAGAGAAGGAAAATATAGTACACTATTGCAAAAATAGTGAAGCACAAAATGAGTGACAGAAAATAACTGAGTGAGAAAGAGAAAATCAATGACATGAGAAAAGGAACATAAAAACAGGGAAAACAAAAAAGCAAGTGAACAGGAAAAAAGCAGTCACGGCCTGAAGAACAAGAGAGAGTTTGTGAGAGAGAAATAATAGAAGGTTGCTTGAAAAAAGACATGTTGTTTTTCATCTTGCACTCATCAAGACAAATGCACAAAAGCCAAATTTCAAAAAAAACATGACAATTTACATTACAGGGGAAACTGCAATCCAGGATGATGCCAAGGTACAAGAGTATAGAACATAGAACATAGAACATTACAGCACAGAACAGGCCCTTCGGCCTTCAATGTTGCGCCGACCAATATAAAAAGCAATGCCCCTCCAAACTAAATCATTCCCTTCTCTTCCATATACTTATCAACTAACCTCTTAAACGCCACCAAACTTGGCGCATCTACAACTGCTGCAGGCAGGGCATTCCACTCCCGAACCACCCTTTGGGTAAAGAACCTACCTCTGATATCCGTCCTATAACTATCACCCCTTAATTTAAAGCTGTGTCCCCTCGTGCTAGCTTTCTCCATCCTAGGAAAAAGGCTATCACTGTCCACCCTATCTAAACCTCTAATCATCTTATATGTTTCGATCAGGTCCCCTCTTAGCCTCCTCCTTTCTAACGAAAACAACCTCAAATCCCTCAGCCTCTCTTCATAAGACCTGCCCTCCATACCAGGCAACATCCTGGTAAACCTCCTCTGTACCCTCTCCAATGCCTCCACATCTTTCTTATAATGTGGGGACCAGAACTGCACACAATACTCCAAGTGCGGCCGCACTAGAGTTTTGTACAGTTGCAACATGACGTTGCGGCTCCGAAATTCAATCCCTCTACCAATAAAAGCCAAGACTCCATATGCCTTCCTAACAACCTTCTCGACCTGACTGCCTACTTTCAGGGATCTATGCACATACACACCAAGATCCCTCTGTTCATCAAGACTACTAAGATTCCTACCATTAGCCCTATACTCTACACATTTATTATTTCTGCCATAGTGCATTACCTCACACTTTTCCACATTAAACTCCATTTGCCACCTCTCGGCCCAGCTCTGCAACTTGTCCAAGTCCCTCTGCAAACTATAACACCCCTGTTCACTATCTACCACTCCACCGACTTTAGTGTCATCTGCAAATTTACTAATCCATCCTTCAATACCCTCATCCAGATCATTTATAAAAATTACAAACAGCAGGGGCCCCAAACAGACCCCTGAGGTACACCACTTGTCACCGAACTCCACGATGAATATCTCCCATCAACCACCACCCTCTGTCTTCTATCTGCTAGCCAATTCCTAACCCAATTAGATAAATCACCCTCTATCCCATACATCTGCATTTTCTGCAGAAGTCTTCCATGGGCCACCTTATCAAACGCCTTACTAAAGTCCATATATACCACATCAACCGCCTTACCCCCATCCACCTCCTTAGTCACTTTTTCAAAAAACTCAATGAGGTTAGTAAGGCACGACCTACCCTTCACAAAACCATGCTGACTATCTCCAATCAATTCATTACTCTCTAAATAACTATAAATCCTATCCCTAATTATTCTCTCCAACACTTTGCCCACCACAGAAGTAAGACTCACTGGCCTATAATTCCCTGGAAGGTCTCTCTTCCCCTTCTTGAACAATGGGACCACATTCGCTATCCTCCAGTCCTCCGGAACCACACCCGTAACCAACGACGACCTGAAGATCAGAGCCAGAGGCTCTGCAATCTCCTCTCTTGCCTCCCAGAGAATCCTAGGGTAAATCCCGTCCGGCCCAGGGGACTTATCCAACTTCAAACCCTCGAGAATATCTAGCACATCCTCCCTATCTACTTCGATACCTTCCAGTTTGCTACCCTGTACCTCAGTGTTCTCCATAACTACATTTACATCACCTGCGTGAATACCGAAGAGAAATATTTATTCAGTACCTCTTCAATCTCTTCAGGCTCCACGCACAACTTCCCACTGCTGTCTATGACTGGCCCTAATCTTGCCCTAACCAATCTTCTATTCTTAACATATCTAAAGAAAGCTTTAGGATTCTCCTTAATCCTATCAGCCAAAGTCTTCTCGTGTCCTCTCTTAGCTCTCCTCAATTCACTCTTTAGCTCCCTCCTGGCTAATCTATAGCTATCCATTGCACTAACTGAGCCTTCAAGCCTCATCCTGACATAAGCCTCCTTTTTCCTTTTAACCAGCAAATCAACTTTTTTCGTACACCAAGGTTCTCTTACTCGACCATTTCCTCCTTGCCTGACAGGGACATACTTATCAAGGACTCGCAGCAGCTGCTCCTTGAATAAGCTCCACATTCCAGATGTTCCCAGTCCCTGTAGTTTCCTAGTCCAATCTATGCACCCTAATTCTCTCCTGATGGCCTCATAATTACCCTTCCCCCAGCTATAACTACTGCCCCCAGCTTCATGCCTATCCCTATCCATCACTAAGGTGAACGTAACCGAATTGTGGTCACTATCACCAAAATGTTCACTAACTTCCAAGCCTAACACCTGGTCTGGCTCATTGCCCAGCACCAAATCCAATGTAGCCTCACCTCTAGTTGGCCTATCTACATACTGAGTCAAAAAACCTTCCTGCACACTTTGTACGAAAACTGACCCCTCTAACGAGCTAGAGCTATAGCTATTCCAATCAATATTAGTAAAGTTAAAGTCCCCCATAACAATTACCCTATTACTTTCACTCCTGACCAGAATTGACTTTGCAATCCTTTCCTCTACCTCTCTAGAACTTTTAGGAGGTCTATAAAAGACTCCCAACAGGGTGACCTCTCCTTTCCTGTTTCTAATCTCAGCCCATACTACCTCAACAGACAAGTCCTCATCAAACTTCTTTTCTGTCACTGTGATACAGTCTTTGACTAATAATGCCACTCCTCCCCCCCTTCTACCTCCTTCTCTACTCCAACTAAAGCATTTGAACCTGGAACCTGCAACATCCATTCTTGTCCCTGCTCTACCCAAGTCTCTGAAATGGCCACAACATCGAAGTTCCAGGTACTGGTCCAAGCTGCAAGTTCCTCCCCCTTATTGCGAATACTCCTTGCATTAAAGTATACGCATTTCAAACCATGCCCTACCCCACCCGTATGCTGCTGTGTTTTACGGCTTTCCTCTATGACCCCCTTACTCTCATCCCTCTTAGCACCCCAACTATTCAGGATCCCACCCCCCCCCGAATCAGTTTAAAGCCCCCTGCATAGCCTTAGCAAATTTTCCCCCCAAGATATTAGTTCCCCTCTGGTTCAGGTGTAGACCATCTCTCTTGTAGAGGTCCCACCTTTCCCAGAATGAGTCCCAATTGTTCAGGAACCTGAACCCCTCCCTCCTGCACCATCCCCGTATGGTTCGTCCTTAGCTGGTTTGCTGTGGTAGGTGACTTGAAGCCTATTGTTGGCCAGTCAGGTGCTTTGTAAAAAGGCAGTGATCTGGTCTTTGTTGAATTGGACAGAGATGCAAGTCATGGAAATGTTGCTGCATCATTTCTCAATCCTGGGATAAGGTATTGCTGAGATCCTCAAGGTCGTTTACATAAGCAGAAAAGTCCAGATCATTTGCGTAGGTAAACTTTCTAAAGGCATATTTCCACATGGATGTTGAAGAGGATTTGAACTAAAACAGAGTTCATCATCAGAGTCATTGTGGACCTTATTTGGACTCAAAGTGAAACCCTGTATCTTTGATTGCTAAGCATTGAAGAAATGGCATGCATTATAGTCTGGCACTGGAAAAATCTGACAGCTTTCAACAGAAGATTATATCGCTACACTGTAATATGCCAATGAAAGATTATATTGCTACACTGTCATGAGCGTGCAATGGCAGCCAGTCTCAGTGTGGATGATAAATATGAGCAACTCCAATGTTTCTGAGTAGATTCCAAACCTTTCTACTCGAATCAAATTAGCTTCCCCAGTCTCTTGCCATCTTTTTCATCTGTCTATATCCAAATATTCCAAGAGTTCACTGACAACAACTGGACCCACAGAAGGTTTGTATAGTTGGAGGATTACCTCAGTTTGAGGTGACCAGCAGGGTATGTAGCACTTACAAAAAGCGCATGGAATGTATTTTTGACTGTATCTGTCATAATCTGACATTTTAGAGACAGAATTAAGGCTTGTGATCTGTTCCTTAACTTCAGTTGTGAATTTAGCCCAGTTGACGTTGTGGAAGTCACAGTGTAGCTTGGAGCTGAGTAAGATAAGCAGGAAGATAAATTAGAACAGCAGTGAAAGAAAAAGGGGTGAAGGAATAGGTGAGAAAGTAAGGCTGAATGCAACAGCAAACAAGTGATATGGATGAGTAGCAGAGAAAGTAAGAGAGATAGAGGAAAACAGAAAATAAGTGAGTTAGAAAGGAAAAAGATGAGAGACAGAGAAAGGAGTGAAAGATAAGAACTGGAGCAAGTGAAAGAGAGACAAAAGAATTGAGGAAAGAGGAACGTGTTATGTCTCTTAGTACTGAAGTTCTCCATCCCCTAGGATGGAGAAAGCTAGCACGAGGGGACATAGAACATTACAGCACAGAGCAGGCCCTTTGGCCTTCGATATTGCGCCGACCAATATAAAAAGCAAGCCCCTCCAAACTAAACCATTCCCTTCTCTTCCATATACTTATCAACTAACCTCTTAAACGCCACCAAACTTGGCGCATCTACAACTGCCGCAGGCAGGGCATTCCACTCCCTAACCACCCTCTGGGTAAAGAACCTACCTCTGATATCCGTCCTATAACTATCACCCCTTAATTTAAAGCTGTGTCCCCTCGTGCTAGCTTTCTCCATCCTAGGAAAAAGGCTATCACTGTCCACCCTATCTAAACCTCTAATCATCTTATATGTTTCAATTAGGTCCCCTCTTAGCCGCCTCCTTTCTAACGAAAACAACCTCAAATCCCTCAGCCTCTCTTCATAAGACCTGCCCTCCATACCAGGCAACATCCTGGTAAACCTCCTCTGTACCCTCTCCAATGCCTCCACATCTTTCTTATAATGTGGGGACCAGAACTGCACACAATACTCCAAGTGCGGCCGCACTAGAGTTTTGTACAGTTGCAACATGACGTTGCGGCTCCGAAATTCAATCCCCCTACCAATAAAAGCTAAGACTCCATATGCCTTCTTAACAACCTTATCGACTTGACTGCCTACTTTCAGGGATCTATGCACATATACACCAAGATCCCTCTGTTCATCAACACTATTAAGAATCCTACCATTAGCCCTATACTCTACACATTTATTATTCCTGCCAAAGTGCATTACCTCACACTTTTCCACATTAAACTCCATTTGCCACCTCTCGGCCCAGCTCTGCAACTTGTCCAAGTCTCTCTGCAAACTATAACACCCCTCTTCACTATCTACCACTCCACCGACTTTAGTGTCATCTGCAAATTTACTAATCCATCCTTCAATACCCTCATCCAGATCATTTATAAAAATTACAAACAGCAGGGGCCCCAAAACAGACCCTGAGGTACACCACTTGTCACCGAACTCCACGATGAATATCTCCCATCAACCACCACCCTCTGTCTTCTATCTGCTAGCCAATTCCTAACCCAATTAGCTAAATCACCCTCTATCCCATACATCTGCATTTTCTGCAGAAGTCTTCCATGGGCCACCTTATCAAACGCCTTACTAAAGTCCATATATACCACATCAACCGCCTTACCCCCATCCACCTCTTTGGTCACTTTTTCAAAAAACTCAATGAGGTTAGTAAGGCACGACCTACCCTTCACAAAACCATGCTGACTATCCCCAATCAATTCATTTCTCTCTAAATAACTATAAATCCTATCCCTAATAATTCTCTCCAATACTTTGCCCACAACAGAAGTAAGACTCACTGGCCTATAATTCCCTGGAAGGTCTCTCTTCCCCTTCTTGAACAATGGGACCACATTCGCTATCCTCCAGTCCTCCGTAACCACACCCGTAACCAACGAGGACCTGAAGATCAGAGCCAGAGGCTCTGCAATCTCCTCTCTTGCCTCCCAGAGAATCCTAGGGTAAATCCCGTCCGGCCCAGGGGACTTATCCAACTTCAAACCCTCGAGAATTTCTAACACATCCTCCCTATCTACTACAATACTTCCCAATTTGCAACCCTGTACCTCAGTGTTCTCCATAGCTACATTTCCAGCACTCTGCGTGAATACCGAGAGAAATATTTATTCAGTGCCTCACCAATCTCTTCAGGCTCCACGCACAACTTCCCACTGCTGTCTATGACTGGCCCTAATCTTGCCCTAACCAATCTTCTATTCTTAACATATCTAAAGAAAGCTTTAGGATTCTCCTTAATCCTATCAGCCAAAGTCTTCTCGTGTCCCCTCTTAGCTCTCCTCAATTCCCTCTTTAGCTCCCTCCTGGCTAATCTATAGCTATCCATTGCACTAACTGAGCCTTCAAGCCTCATCCTGACATAAGCCTCCTTTTTCCTTTTAACCAGCAAATCAACTTTTTTCGTACACCAAGGTTCTCTTACTCGACCATTTCCTCCTTGCCTGACAGGGACATACTTATCAAGGACTCGCAGCAGCTGCTCCTTGAATAAGCTCCACATTCCAGATGTTCCCAGTCCCTGTAGTTTCCTAGTCCAATCTATGCACCCTAATTCTCTCCTGATGGCCTCATAATTACCCTTCCCCCAGCTATAACTACTGCCCCCAGCTTCATGCCTATCCCTATCCATCACTAAGGTGAACGTAACCGAATTGTGGTCACTATCACCAAAATGTTCACTAACTTCCAAGCCTAACACCTGGTCTGGCTCATCGCCCAGCACCAAATCCAATGTAGCCTCATGTCAGTAGGTCAAACATTGTATGGAATTGTCTCCCAAATCAATGCCACCAGGTAGCATTTGTCTGTTACATGGGGTTATTCCTGTACTCACTCAAGAACTGATGTAATCTTCGCATGAATGACCCCTCTTCCAGTGGAGCCTCCAAGAAGTGTTTAACATGTTGTTCAAAATTGCTCCACTTGTGCATTTTTCTCTGGATGGAAAGCTGCAGACTTTACATGGCGAATGACATGCAGCTCCATGTACTCTTCAAAATCCTTTGACACAAACTGTGGTTGGTTGTCACTTACAACATGGTTTTGAAGTTCAAACACAACAAACAGGTCATCAGACTTGTTCAGGGTCATTTCTGTGGTTGTCAATTTCATACATATCACTTCAAATCTGCATCAATGGCCATCAGCAGTATCTAGTTCTCTACTGGTTCTGAAAAATCTACATGGACTCACTCCCACATTTAGCCATTCCTATGGGTGCAATGGCAACACAGATGGAGCCTTTCAAATCTTGGCACACAATTTGCATACATTTGCTTTCTCCTCAATACTGGCATCAACTTTTGACCACCACACATAATGTGGGCCACGTCTGTTATCCACACCACCTTTGGTGCCCTTGATGCATTTATTCCAACACTTTTCTCCTCAAAGATTGGGGAATGAGGATCCACATGTCCACAACAAACTACTGTCCTGCACTGACAATTCCCACTGTCAATTTAAATATGGTCTCAGTTCTAGATCCTTCAGTTGATTTCTCCACCTCTCACAGTCCAGGTTGAATATTTGACTCTGTATGGGATCCTTTCTTGTTGCTTGTTTCACTTTAGCAGCTATAATTGATATCTTATCATCTTGTGAAAAATACATGATCTGGGACCTCTTTCTGACATAGTAACAGCAGTATGGATAATGCAATTGCAAGTTACCTGGGCTATTAATAACAGATTTCATACAAAGGCTCAACAACATCAACACCTACCTCTGAAACTGAGTTGTGGCCATAGATGGAATCCCTGAGTGACGTCCTAAATCTTGGTCAGTGGTCTATGGTCTGTAGCAAGACAAACTTCGTGCCATACAGATGGTGGAGAAACTTAAAAATGCCAAAAATGATGCCTCCTTCTCTATTTACGCATAGTTCTCTTCTGCCTTTGAGAATGACCTCGATACAAATGCAATTGCCCTCTCTTCTCCATTCGGCATTTTGTGGTATATCACCACTTCTAGGCCTAATGGCAGTGCATCACAGGCCAGCTGTAGAGATAACTTGGGGTTGAAATGAACAAGAACCCTGAACTCCTTCAATGCCTCCTTCGCAACTTTGTAAGCCTTTTCAAATTCCAATGCCCATTGCACATCTGCTCCTTCATCGACAACAGATGCAAAGGTTTCAAAACTGTTATCAAGTGAGGCACAAACTGCCACAATAGTGTTGAGTCCCAGAAAAGACCTTAGCTGTGACATGTTTTCCTGTCTCTGCACTTTCATTATGGCTCCTAGCTTCTTTGGTGCTTTATATAATCCTTCACCATCGATAACGTGACTAAGTATTTGATAGGGTCCAGAAGAAAACCCACACTTGTCTTTCCTAATTTGCAATCAATATTCTTAAAATCTCTTCAAAGTCTCTTCTAAGTTCTGCAAATGTTCATTATCTATGGAACTTGTCACCAGGACGTCATCCAAGTAACATTGGATTCCTGGAATTCTACTCAAAATTTGATCTATTGCTCTTTGAAAAAATGGCTGGGGCCGACTGATCCCAAAAGACACTCATTTGTAATGGAATAACCCCTTTTAGGTGATGATGGTTAGCAGTGGCTGAGAATCATTCGCCACCCCTGTCTGGAAATATGCTTGTTAGAAATCCATTTTAACAAACATCTGACTGCCCACAAGGCTTTAATAAAAGTAACAGATATTGATGTGCACATAAATCAGGGCTGCCAGTATCATTAAAATCCTCACACAGCTTCACTGAGCCATCAGTGTTCACAACAGGAATGATGGGCATGGGCCCATTCATTCATGGCACTGGTTCCAAAACTTCCAAACTTACTAATCACACGAGTTTGGTCTCCGCCTTGGGTCTAATTGCATATGGCACTGGATGTGCCTTCATGCTGTTTGAGCATGTATCTGGTTTCAATTGTAGACTCATTTTAACATCTCTCCAAGAGTTCAGTTAAGTATCTTGAGGATGATTTTTTACAAAAAAACCGAATGCCCAACGGATGGGAAAATGGGAGATTTTCCCACCCATTTTGTAGGCGAATTTAGGTGAATTCCTGACACTATGCATCACAAAATACGTCAATTTATGCCAGTAGTGGCAGGACATTCCACCTGAGAGGCCAGCATCAACATGCCGAGTGGGCACATGCACACTGCCCACCCCCCTTCCCCCTTCCCCCTCCAATCCAGCTTCTTGATTGCAGGCATCGCGATGGCTTCCCTGACCCCCTTCCTTCCACAACCCACCACCATCCCCCCCAACCTTCCATAGCCAGCCCTGATAGTCCATCCCCATGGCCACCCTGACATCACCGCCCTCCCCGTATAGCCAGCCCCAATCATCCTCCTCAACTAATCACCGTGCAGACTAAAAAGTAATGTTCCACCCCACCCTCAATGCTCCAATTAACCTGCCCCTGCTCTGGCCCCTTCAGAAGGCCCTCCCCCTTCAGATCTCTCCCCTTGGCACTGCCCTGTGCCAGGCTGGCATTACCGAGGTACGAAAAACAAAATGCTGGAAAATCTCAGCAGGTCTCGCAGCCTCTGTAAGGAGAGAGAAGAGCTGACATTTTGAGTTGAGATGACCCTTTGTCAAAACTGACAGTCAAAGCAGGTGGATGTGGCCCAAGGGGCACCTCCTGTACTCAGTCTCCCCAAAGGGGCATCATTGGCCTCTGCCCCCATCAGCAAGACCATCATGCCTATTCCTCATTGATGGGGACCAGCATTAATGCCCTCGAGCTGGAACCACCCCCAGTGGGATGGGAAGCATTAGTGAGCCCAGAAAATACCATCCTGGGCTTGTTAATGATATTTAAATTTGAATTCCAATATTGCAATCAGCTTTGCGCTGTTTTCTGGTTTCCTGATTATGCCATAGAAAATGGCCTCAAAACCACGATCAGCTGAAAGTGGTCTTGAATCCTGTTACAGCGCTCCTGTTTACATTTCCTGACCCACTGCTCTACTCTAGAGCAGCAGGCCAGAGAAATCGCACCTATGATATTTTTCCAAAAAATTGTTCAGACTCGAATGAAATTCCATTAGTAAATTCACCACTTCCCAGTTTAATTTCAGTTGTTTCAGCCAAAATCATCCAAACAATGTGGAATAAACACCGTTCACATTAGATAAAGGCAGCTGTGCATTCTGGTCCCTCTTCTGCACCTTGGCTGAAACACAGCCCTTCATAGGAATCAACCTTCTGTATATGATCTCAGGATGATGTTTGCAAACTTCAGGGGAAGAAGATTCAATTTGTTCTGTAAATTGACTCTGGAATCAACAACACTGCAAGTCCTCATATTCACTTCCACCTTCACTATTTCTGTTTGACTTCGGATACTGCCCAGAACCTATCTGCTTCATCTGACACCAACAGGATGTTTAACTTCAGTTGTGTCTTCTCAGTTTGCTCTGTTCCATCCGCAGATCTCATGAACTCTTTGTCCTCATCTAATTGATCACTTGCCATTTCCTCCTGGATTTAAACCCTGACTGCTTTGGCTTCATACTCTCCTTGGACACCGGTTCTCTGCCATTTCTGGTAATGTGGCCTGTCTTCTCACTGTTCCAGCACTGAGCTACGTTTGTCCAACAACTGAACTCCCTCGGCCATAAAGATGGAATTCCTCAATCCACGATTAGCTCTTCAGCATTTCTGCCACTTTGTGCACCTGTGCACTAATCCCTAAATACACTGCCTCCTTGTTAGCCTGTTCCAAGGAGACCACCATCTCTGATGCCTTCTTAAATTCCAGCTGTGGTTTTGTCAAAGTCTCTGCTGGATTGTTTCCTGCTGGAGGTCAGTACAATCTGGTACCATACATACAAGAAAACCCTGAAGTTGCATTGTTCCATGGGACACTTTTCGGAGAAGCCATAAATTTAGGAATGGTTTCACCCTCCATCTGGTCCTGCTTATAAAACCTGAACCACTCCACAATCAGCAGTGGTTTTAGCATGAAGCGTCCCTCCAATACCATACACAACTCTTGAAAAGGTTTCTGCGTTGTCTGTCTGTAGCTGGCTTCTCAGGGATCAGACTTACATTTGCCTCCAGATTGGGATCAGTTCCTAAACTTAGAAAGCACAAAGACCCTGATAACAGAGACCACAGCCTCCGTACCAAATTCAAATTTTAATTGTTGGCCATTTATTAATAACTGCACCATTAGGGGAGCAACATTTGTCGTAGAGTTGTGATTTAATTGCATTGTTCCTGTACCTGGTTGTGGGCATACCTGCAAGGTATGGTTGGGTACTGGTTTGGACCTTTTTCTCAAATATCACTTGTTTTGACTGCCCCTACATCTTAACCTTGGCTGTGGTCTTTTGCAGTAGATCATTATCTGGAATCTACAACCTTCTGGAATATGCTTCTTCTGAGTCTGAAGGCTGTGTTTGACCTCCCTTGACTGCCTGGTGATGTGACTGGAGCTCCATCTCTATGGGGATTCTAGCATATCTTATTAATATCATTTCTGTAAGTTGAGGAATGGATGTTACATGAAGACCCTCCCCCCAGTTAGAAGACACTGCCTTCTGACGTCCCCAGCAATTCCTGTGCTCCTTGCTCTTGGGACAACACGGTAGCACATTGGTTAACACTGCAGCTTCACGCTCCAGGGTTTGATTCCCAGCTTGGGTCACTGTATGGAGTTTGCACATTCTCCTCATGTCTGCGTGAGTTTCCTCCCGGTGCTCAGTTTCCTGCCACAGAGCAAAGATGTGCAGGTTAGATTAATTGACATGCTAAAATTGCCCCTTGGTGTCCTGAGATGCATAGGTTAGAGGGATTAGTAGATAAATTTAGGGATATGGGGATAGGACCTGGATGGGATTGTGGTTGGTGCAGACTCAATGAGCCAGATAGCCTCTTTCTGCACTGTAAAGATTCTATGATTTTCTGCATTCTCCAATGATAGAGCTATTTCAATGGCCTTCTTTAGATCTGAATTGATTTCTGCCAATATTTTGTTTTACATTGTCACATTGTTAATTCCACATTGTCACATGTTGCTCAGGGGTGGCCTGAAATCACAGTGCTCTGCCAATTTTCACAGCCTGGTCAGAAATTCAGTGACAGTTTCTCAAGGTCAAATACACAGGGTGAGCATTGCAGATAAAGGGCACCACAGCAAGCTAGTGATTTACTTAGGTCAGCTTGACTTCCACTCATGGTTGCATGGAGAAAATATGGACTCGAAGGGGGAGAGATGTTATGGTGGGCACAAAGGATTGTCAATGAATCTTGTGGAATAAATGGGTCATTTTCAGTTTGGCAACTGTAACTTGTAATAACCATAAGGACGAGTTCTGGGACTTCAAATATTTATAACTATATCAATGCTTAGATGAAAGGACAGATTGTATTGTAGTCAATATGCTGACAATAAAGAGATAGGAAGGAAAGCAAGTTTTAAGAAGGACACACATAGTAAAGAGATGTGATAGATTAAGTTAATGTACAAAAAATTAGCAGATGGAGTATAAAATGTGTTGTCCACTTTGTTATAAGATAAAGAAAAGCAGTGATTTAAATGGAGAGAGACAGACTGCAGAATACTATATTGAGAGATCTGGCACTCCTTATATGTGGTTCACAAAAAGTTAGCATGCAGGTAAAGTAAGTAATGGGGGAGACAAATTGAATGTTTGTCTTTATTACAAGGTGGATTAAGTATCCAAGTAGGAAGTTTTGCTATAGCTGTACAAGTCATTGGTGAGATAATACTTAGATTGCCATGTTCAGTTTAGGTTTCCATTTTTAGGAGAGATGTACAAATATTATCGGCATTTCAGAAAAAGTTCACCAGGCTGATTTACAAGATGAAGGGATTGTCTTATGAGGAAACATTTAGCAAGTCCGACCAATATTGATTGGAGTTAACAATTCTAAAAGACCAAGCCCCACATGGACACTCGTCATTTCCAACCTGCCAGGAGTCCTCCCACACTAACTCTCCCAACTCAGCACCCATCCCAATGGGGTTCTCCACCACCACCAAATCCAACCTCGCAGACCAGATGTCTGACTTCCCGCAACCCACCCAATGTCTGACGCTCACCCCTTCTTGATGTTCAACTGCACCCCCACGCCCAAGATCTCTACAAGTCATTTCCCCCTCAACACCATGGATGTCCACCTTCCCCATCCCTCCAATTTCTGACTCCTTCTGATGTCAAACTCCCGCTCCCCATGTCAGTCTCCCTCCCCCCACTTCCCTGATGCTCTCTCTCCACCCCCCCTCCCACCTGATGTCCGATTCTAGCCTACTCCTCCAATGTCTGACTCTCTCCCCCTGATGTCTGGCTTTCCTCCCCCCTCCAATGTTCCACTTCCTCACACTTCTCTGATATCCAATTCTCACCTGGATGTCTGACTTTCCCAATACCCCCAAATACCCAAACCTCACCTCTCTCAGATGTCCCATTCCACACCCCCCCAAACCTCTTTGATGTCCAACTCCACTCCAGTTAATAACTACCTCATGTCCACTCACTGCACTCTTTCCCCATCTAACATGTTCTATAAAGTCAGACTCTCTGATATCTGACTGTTCCTTACCCACCCAATTGTCCAAATCTCTTATCAACGTCCCACCATGTTCGACTCCCTTGCTACTCCCCCCCAAAGACTGGTTCTCCACTCCAACTCCTCATCCCTTAATGTCCAACTTCCTCCAGTGTGCAGCTCTCCTCGCCCCCAATGTCCAATTTCTCCCACCAATATTCAACTGCCCTTCCCCAATGTTTGACCGCTCCTCACCCAATCCCCTCACTGTCTCAATGACATTGTTTCCTTTAAACCTACCTGCTTTCCAGCAGCAAGTACTGTTAAAAAGGTGGCATAGCATCCCTGAGCTTGCTAGAGTTGCACCTGACTGTGGCTTGTGGCGACACTTTCACTGCAGGCTCCAAACAACTGCTGCCAGTGGAGATTTGAATGAAGTTTTTCAGAACGGTTAAGTGCTTCAGTGGGCCATGACATAACATCGTCTGTAGGATATGACCCAATAACATTTTATTTTCTTTTCTAATTACTTGCTGTGTCTCAATACCAGCCTTTTGTGATTCATCCAAATCCATCTGAATCTCAGACCTCTGCAATCACTCACTGTTTCGATAATAAGTTTAGTTTTTATTCTTTGTGCCAAAGTGGACCATTTCACATTTTCCCACATTGTACCCTATTTGCATGCCCTTTGCCTACTCACTTAACCCATTTTTGTCCCTTGTAGCCTCTGTATGTACACTTCACAATTTGTTTTGCAATCTATCTGTAAGTCATCAGAATAGATCTATTTATGCCAAGTTTTTATTTCCTGTTAACTAGCCAATTTATCAATGCCAATATGTTACTTCTGACATCATGAGCATTTATTTTGCACAATAATCTTGAAGCAGCAGCTTATCAAATGCCTTTAAGTTCAGTGCAAACACTGGTTTCTCTTTATCTTTAGAACATGTGACTTCTTCAAAACAACTCCAATAAAAATGAAAACATGCTACAAAACCTTTCAAAAAAACCATGTTGACTCTGCCTGATTGCCTTGAATTTTCCAAATGCTGAGTTATAACATCTTTACTAATGTCTTCTAACACCTTACCTATGACAGATGTTAAACGAACTAACCTGTGGTATCCTGCTTTCTATCTCTCCCCTTTTTTGAATAAAGAGTTACATTCACTATTTTCCAATCTAATAGAAACTTTGCTGAATCTAGAGAACTTTGCAAAATCAAAACCAGTGCACCAACTATTTCACTAGTCACTTCTTTCAAGACCTTAGGATGAAGCACATCCGGATTTGTCAGCCCACAGCCCCAACTATTTTCTCAATACCACTTCCCTGTTGGTTGTAAGTTTTTTGAATTCTACACTCCTTTCCATTTCCTGATTTAAAGCTATTTGGGGATGTTACTTTGACTGTTACAAAGTACTACTCAATTCATCTGTTATCCATCTACTTTGGATTATCAATTCCCCACATACACTTCCTATCGGACCAATGTTCACTTTGTTAATTTCTTTAATATTTAAATATCTATAGAAACTTTTACTATCCATCTTACTCTTTCTAGCAGCCTTTCTCTCATGCTCTAATTATTCCTTCTTGATTAATCTTTTTGTCATGCTTTGCTGTTTTTTATATTATGTCTAATCTTCTGACCTGCCACCTCCCTTTGCACAATTATATGCTTTTTCTTTAAGTTTGATACTCTTTAACTTTTTTAGTTAATCACAGATGGTGGGTCCTCCCCTTAGAATTATTTTTCTTGTTGGAATGAATCAATTCTGTGTATTCTGAAATATCCCTTAATGACTGCCATTGCATCTCTCACAACTACTGCTTAATCTCATTTATCAATTCACTTTAACTTACTTCACTTTCATACACTCATAATTGTCCTTACGCAAGTTATGAGTTGCCTCACTATAGGAAGGATGTGGAAGCTATTGAGAGGGTGCAGTGGAGATTTACAAGGATGTTGCCTGGATTGGGGGGGGGCATGCCTTAGGAAGACAGGTTGAGAGAGCTAGGTCTCTTCTCCCTGGAGAGACGAAGGTTGGGAGGCGACCTGATAGAGGTTTGTAAGATGTTGAGAGGAATAGAAAAGAGTGGATTCTCGGAGGCTATTTCCCAGGGCTGAAATGGGTGCTATGAGAGGACACAGGTTTAAGGTGCTGGGGGCAAGTGCAGAGGAGATGTTAGAGGTAAGATACTCACTCAGAGGGTGGTGAGTGAATGGAATTAGCTGCCATCAGTGATGGTAGAGGCAAACTCGCTGGGGTCTTTTAAGAGACTTCTGAATGAGTACATGGAATTTAATGGGATTGGGAGTTACAGATAGTTCTAATGCCTGGTAGGTATAGATATGATCGGCACAACTTGTGGGCCGAAGGGCCTGTTTGTGCTGTAGTGTTCTATGTTCTATGTTAAGTAAGTTGTTAAACTAAGCTTTAATCATGTTGGGTCAATTCCACCCTCCCAAAAAAACTAAGTGCCCAACAAAGCACAAAGAAAATACAACATAAGAACAGACCCATTGGCCCACCAAGTCTATGCTGACACAGATGCCTCTCTAATCTAATATTTTCTTGCCTCTATGTGGGCTATATCCCTCTATTTCCTGTGTATTCATGTATCAATCCAGATATCTCTTGAATGTCACAATAGAATCTACTTTCACCACCTCTTCTGGCAGTGCATTCCAGGCATTCACCATTCTCTGTGTGGAAAACCTGCCCTTATATCTCTTACAAATTTGCTCCCTCTGACTTCCAACTAATACCGCCAAATAATTGTCCCTTAGACCCTGGGAAAAAGACTAACTATCCACTCTATCATAATCTTGTAATCTATCAGGTCTCTCCTTATCCTCCAATGCTCCAATGAAAATAATCAAAGTTTCTTTGACTTTTCTTCATAGTTCATATCATCTCAACTAGGCAGCATCCTGGTAAATCTTTTCTGCACTCTTTCCAATGCATCAACATCCTTCCGATAGTGTGGCAACCAGAATTGTACATAATACTCCAAATGCGGCCTAACCAAAATCTTTATAGCTGCAACATGATTTGGCAATTCTTATATACAAGCATGCCATATGCCTTCTTGACCACCTTGTCTACCTGAGTTGCCATCTTCAGGGAACAGTGGATTTGCAGACGTAGATCTCTCTGTATGCTAATTTTTCTAATGACTCTACCATTTACTGTATGCTTCCTTCTGTAGTCGACCATCCAAATCGCATCAACTCACATTTAACTGAGTTAAATTCCATCCGCCATCTTTGAGCCCAGATTTCTAGTCGAATTATATTCTGCTGTATCCTCTGACAATCCTCCTGCCTATCTGTTACTCTCCCAAAATTTGTATCATCTGCAAATTTACTAATCAGATCATTTACATTTTCCTCCAAATCATTTATATATATTGTAAACAACAGAGGCCCCAGCACTGATCCTTATTGGAATACCAGCTGTCACAGACTGCCACTTAACAGCGTACCCTTCCATTGTTACTCCCTGTTTTCTATGCCCAGCCAGTTTTGTATCCATTTTACCAGCTGACCTCAGATCTCATGACTTCATCTTCTATATCAGCCAGCCATGAGGACCATTATGGAATGCTTTACTAACATCCATGTATACAACATCCATTGCCCTGCCGTGGTCAATTTTTCTTGTCACTTCCTCAAAAAATTCAATCAAGTTTGTGAGAAACTACCTCCCCTTTACAAAATTGTTGCCTATCACCTATAAGTCTATTCTCTTCCAGATGTGAGTACATCCTGTCCCAAGAATCTTCCCCAATAATTTCCCCACCCACTGATGTAATTTCCTGGATTGTCTCTTCTGCTCTTCTTAAACAAAGGAACATTGTTTGCTATTCTCTAATTCTCTGGTACTTTGCCCATGTCTAAAGAGGATACAAAGATTTTGGACAAGGCCAAATTTCTTCCCTCACCTCTCTCAGTATTCTGGAATAGACCTTATCTGGGTCTTGTCCGGTCTTTTTTGCCTTCATGTTTTTCAAAATCTCCAATATCTCCTCCCTTTTTATGTCAACATGTCCTAGAATGTCAACATCCTCCTTTCTACAATCCCCATCCACCACATCCTTCTCCTTTGTAATACTAATGCAATGTACTCTTTAAGGACTTCACCCATCTCACCCAGTTCCAAACACAAGTTCCCTCCTTGAATGAACCCAATCTTTCCTTCGCTACCATCCTTCTCATACATGCATAAAATGCCTTGGGATTCTCCTTCATCCTACAAGGACATTTGGTGGTCTTTTAAACCTCTTACGTCCCTGTTTTTTCCTGCTATCTTTGTATGCCTCAAGATCCTTACCTTTTTCCAATTTCTCGAAATTAGTGTATGTTGTCTCGTTTTTCATTAAGGTCAGAATCTCTCTTATCATCCAGGATTCCCAAATCTTGCCATCTTTATCCTTCATTTTTACAGGGTCATACTTGTCCTGAATTATTAACAACAATTGTTAAAAAAACTCCCATATATTGGATGTGGATTTACCTTCAAACAGCCCCCCCAGTCTACATTCCTAGCTCCTGCCTAATATTGTCGTAGCTAGCCTTCCTCCAGTCCCAGTTTAATACATTTATTCTGGGACTATTTCCATCCTTTTCTACAAGTAGTTTGAAACTTATAGAATTATGATCATTGTTCCCAAAATGGTCCCCCACTGAGACATCACTCATCTGTCAAAGAACAAAGAACAAAACAGCACGGGAAACAGGCCCTTCGGCCCAACGAGCCCGCGCCGCCACCCCAATGTTCCCACCTCTACCCGCGATCCCTGTTCATGTTTATAGATCTATGGATTAAAAACCAAATTTGAGACAATTTAGGGAGAATTTGTTTTGCCAATTATCCTAAGAGCACATCTTTGGGATGTGGGAGGAAACCGGAGCACCCGGAGAAAACCCACGCAAGCACGGGGAGAATGCGCAAACTCCCACAGACACAGGCCCAAATCCATGTATCTGCACAGCAAAGCGATAGTCACTGAGCTGTAGTGTTGCCCATTAAATGGTCCAGGTCAAGGTACACTAACGACGTGAAGCACCAGGATACTCTCGAAAAAAATCCAAGAGCAGCTCTCTCACGACCCATCACGTGCATGCCTCTTGTTAGAGAACAAGGTGGACCAATGCACCTGTAGGATAAAAACAAGTACATCAATATCATCATCTATTTACACACTTCCCAGGGACTCCCAAGACTCATGATCCCTATTTTAAATCAGTTTTCTATACCCCTCCATTCCCATTCTATTCATGTGCCCATCTAAGTATTTCTTAAATAACTCCAGAGTACCTACCTCCACCACTTTACTTGGCAGCGCATTCCATACCCCCACCACCCTCTGTGTGAAAAAACTCCTTCTAGCATCCAAATTATACCTTACCCCCCTCACCCTAAGTCCGTGACCCTCATGCTATTTGAGTCCATCCTAGGAAAGAGCTTAACCCTGTTTACTCTATCTATACCTCTCATAATCTTGTACATCTCTATTAGATCTCCTCTAAGTCTATGTCTTTCTAAGGAAAACAGGCCCAATTTGCCTAACCTCTCCTTGTAACTCAGACCTTGCTCATTTCTCAGAATCAGGTCCAAGAATTCGACTATCTACATTTTGCCTCAAGAAGCACTCTTGGATTCACTGAACAGGCTCTGCCCCATCCAGTCCCCTGACATAAAGGAATCCCAGTGTATGTTGGGGAAATTAAAATCGTTAATCACAACAACCCTGTTATTTTTACATCTTCCCATAATCTGCTGACATATTAGCTCCTCCACTTGCACCACTCCTGTTCCTGAATTCTATCCATATGGCCTCACTTCATGTTCCCAGTGTCCTCCCCCTGTATAGCTGTGACAATCTCGCTAATCAGTAAAGCAATAGACCCATTTCTTTTGTCACCCTCTCATCTCACCTGAAGCATATCAATCCTGCAATATTAAGCTACCAGTCCTACCCTTTTTTCTTCCAAAGCTCCGTAATTGCCACAACATCATAGTTCCATGTAATAATCCAAGTTTTAAGTTCATCCACTTTACCTATCATATTCCTTGCGTTAAAACATCTCAGGCCATCTGTCCTTCATATTTTGTACAATCTCCCTGTGTTTTATTTCTCTTAGCCTTACTGGATTCATTCACTGAGCTCTCCAAGTCTCTGTACCCTGTACTATGGCCTTTTTATTTTTGTTTTTGGTTTCTCTGCTTTCCACTTTTACCCCTACTGCCTTTTGATTCTGCCCCCAATTCACTTCCCTCTGACTCCCTACATTGTTTCCCATCCCCCTGCCACATTAGCTTAAACCCTCTCCAACAGCACTAGCAAACATTCCCCCAAGGACATTAGTTCTAGTCCTGCCCAGATGCAGACCGTCCAATGTGTACTGGTCCCACCTCCCCCAGAACTGGTTCTAATGTTCCAGGAATTTGAATCCCTCCCTCTTGCACCATCCCTCAAGCTATGTATTCACTGTAGCTATCCTGACATCCTACTCTGACGAGCACTGGTAGCAATCCTGAGATTACTACCTTTGAGGTCTTACTTTTTAGTTTAATTCCTAACTTCCTAAATTCAGCTTGTAGAACCTCATCCCATTTTGTACCTATATCATTGGTGCTTATATACACCACAACAGTTAGCTCTTCATCCTGTCCCCTCCCCTCCAGAATGTCCTGCAGCCACTCTGAGACATCCTTGACCCTTGCACCAGGGAGGCAACATATACCATCCTGGAAGCTTGTTTGTGTCCACAGAAATGCCTGTCTATTCCTCTTACAATTAAATCCCATATCATTAAAGCTCTGTCATTCTTTCTCCTGCCCTCCTGTGCAGCAGAGCTCGCCACAGTGCCCTGAACCTGGTGCTGCCACCTTCCCCTGGTGAGCCATCTCCTCCACAGTATCCAAAATGGTGTATCTTTTTTGAGGGGACCCCTGCACTGCCTTCCTACTCTTCCTTTGTCTGGTGGTTACCCATTTCCTATCTGTCTCAGTAATTTTCATCTGTGATGATAGCACTGAATATGCTATCCATGACTTCCCCAGTATCATGGATGCTCCAAAGTGAATCCATCCATAGCTCCAGAACTGGCAAGCAGCTAAACAGGATACACATTTTGCACATGAAGAAGCCAGGAATAGCAGATGGGTCCCTGAATTCCCACATCACACAAGGGAAGTATGACATGGGTCTGGGACCTTCTGTCATTACTTAACCTTTAAGTAATCAACTGCAATGCCAAGAGACAAAAAAGAGAAAAAGGAAAAGAAAATCACTTACCTGCTGGCTGTGATATCATGGTTCAATTTCTTTCTATCTCTCACTCGTCCTCGAGTCTCCCTCGTCGCTCCTCCCAAAGGTGAGCATGTCTTCCCCTCAGCACCAAATTTCTGTTCAGCTCCATATTTCCTCACTCTCTCTCCCATTGGCATAGTCTCCCTCCCACTGGCATGTGCAAGCTCACTGATGGGAGAGAGGCGGGATTATGAGAGCTTTTCCTCCCTTTTTTGGGCGAGCTTAGTTTAATGAATTTCTGGACTTTGCCCAACACAGGGGGCTGGCAGGGGATTTACAGTGATGGTGGGATCTAATCCCACCCAAGAGGCCGACATTGGACCGCAGAGAGAACAAGTGTGCCAACAGGGAGATTGATTGACAAGTGCCTCCCATCCCCTACCTCTGGCCCTGACTCACGGCCCCAACATCGCCGACCCCCTGACTGCTGGCCTTCCAATCAACAGTCCAATGCCCATCCCTCCCCAACATCACTGTCCCTGAACCTCCCAACGTCACCGGCCCTGACTCTCCAGTACCCCACCTTGATGGCCTGTCTCCTAATGGCCAGACTCGGCCTCTGATCCCCAACCCCATCACTAGCCTCCAACCCCAATGCAGAGTTCCCATCATTCTCTCCCCTCCTTTCCCCTTCTCCCAGTCTGGCCCTGTCCTCTCAGCTCCCACCCTTTGGCACTTCTGGATGGTGCCAGGGTGCCTAGTGGGCTGTGCCAGGGTGCCAGGCTAACAGTATCCAAGAGGCACACCCCCTGCCCCAGCCTCTTGCGGGGTCTCAATGGCATCTGATTCCAGTAGCGAGGCCATTGATGGGGACCATATGTGATTCCCGCTGGTGTGGACTTCTATCAGTTGGGTCAGATACATTAGCGAGCATCGACTATACTGTCCCAGGCTTGGTGAATAGATGCAGAGCAGATTCTGAATGTTATAATCAGTCTCTCAAATGTTCCCGTTTGGGAGGCTGATTACATTTTTAAGAATGGCTAGGAAAAAAGGTAGCAACCAATTGGATGTTGGCCACAGTTCCCATTTTTTTGCCTCCCATTGTCATTTCCCAGCCCACTGTGCTACTTGAGCAGCACCATGAGCTGGGAAAATCATGCCCATCAATATTCAAGTTTTGTTTTTTCCTCTCTCTTAATCCAATCTTTTTCTCTATTTTCCTTTCATTACCTCAATCCTTTAATCTTATTGTCTGAAGAGAGGCACCATTGTACCTTTGTTCACCAAGGTTCCCAATGCCTTGTTATCAGTTCATATTTTCAGCAACTTAGCAGGATGAAAGAACTTTGAGGTGAAAAATTGCATTTAAAAGTCTAAATTATCAGTAATGCTGTGAAATGTTCAACTCCAATAAGTTCCCGCCTATTTTCATTATGGAGTGGAGGTCAATGAAGGTAAGTCAAAAATCAAGAAGGTTTCTAAGAATATAACTATGAATGTGAGAATTTTAATAAATGATCAACTTTAGGAAATATAATAACTGAAGATGGCAGATATGCAAAGACATTTGAGTTATGATTACAGTAAGAAAATTATATTTAATGGAAGAAAATATAGGCTGTAACCTGAATCAAGAAAGAAATAAAGTGAACCAGTGAAGTGTTTGAATGAGTGTAGTGCTATACGGTTCTGAAATATGGACACTGAGGGAAGAAGAGATTGAACACCTAGAGATCTTTGACATATGCATTTGAAGATACATAAAGAAATTAAAATGGATGGACAAGTAATAGTGTGCTGGCAATAATGCAAGAACAACATAATTTACCACTTGAAAAAGGAAAAGCAGTTGGATTGGATAAATGCTGAGCTCACATGGGATAGGATATTAAAAAGATGTCTTGGAAGAAAAGGAAAAAGACCAAAGAGGAGAAAAAATGAATAGCCTTGGACCACCTGAAACCTGGGAAAGATACGGATAAGTAAGAGATAAGCACAAGAATTTTACTGTAACTTATATTAGGTGAACTCCTGGCAATGATAGGTTCATACTAGTCACAGTTTCAAACCAAGAAGCTCTTGCTTTGTCATCCCCAAAGCACATGAGTCAAGAAAAGGGACAAAATATAGGACAGAAAAAAAGAAGCAAGAGCAGTGAAAACATAAGAATGAGACTGAAATGAGAGAAAAGGGGGAAAAGACTGATAAAAGGATTATGACGTAAAGAGATTGGAAAGAAAGGTAGAAATGAAGTAAAATAAATTGGAGAAAGAGAAAGGCAAACCAAGGGTGGAACAGGAAGAAATGAAGCAAGAATGAAGGAAAAAAAACAACAGAAAAATGGAGAAGAGCTGGAACAAACAGACTATATAGGAAGAAACTTGAACCTGTGTTCACTCTAGATCATCTATTTTAGATTAAATCAACTTTTTGAAAGTAAGAGTAGGAGCAGGAGCAGACCATCGGGTTGCTTGATCCTACTCCACCATTCAGTAAAATCATAGCTAAACTTCTATATAAATTTAACCTTTCTGCCCTTTCCTTTATGCTCAAAAATCTTATCAATTTCAAGTTTGAACACACTCGTTGACTTAGCATTTGCAACTCTTAGGGATAGAGAATTCTAGATATTCACAACCCTCTGAATGAAGACATTTCTCATCCCTGTCTTAAATGACCATCCTTTATCATAGAAACTCTCTAGTACAGAAGGAGGTCACTGAGTCCATTGAACCTGCACCGACACTATTCCACACTATTGCCATGTATTTATCCTGCTAGTTCCCTGACACTAAAGGGCAATTTAGCATGGCCAATCAGCCTAACCTGCACGTCTTTGGACTGTGGGAGAAAACTCATGCTGACAAGGAAGAATGTGCAAATTCCACACAGACAGCGATCCAAGGCCAGAATTAAGCCTGTGTTCCTGACATTGTGAAGCAGCAGTGCTAACCGCTGTGCTACCATGTCATTTCTCCTGAGATCATGGCCTTTAGTTTCACTTTCTTCAGCTAGAGGAATAGTCTTCCAGCATCCAAACACTTAAGAATCTAATATATATTGAGATAACCTCTCACTCTTCTAAACTTTAGATTATTGACCTATTCTAGTCAATCTTTCATCATAGGACAGTCTTTTCATCACAGGAATCAATGATGTGAACCTTTTTTGCACCTCTTCTGACAAGTATAATCTTCCTTAGGTGGGGAGTCCAAGCTGATCTCCCTATATAACTGACTATATAAGACTATATAACTGCAGCAATACTTTTTATTTTTATATTTCACCCCCTTGTCATAAGTGTAAACATACCACTTGCCTTCCTAATTACTGGTTTTGCCTGCAGCTTAACTTTGTATTAATATACATGAAACCTCAAATGCCTCTGAATACCAACATTAAGTACTCACTCACCTTTTAAAAAATATTCTGCATTTCCATTCTTCCTACTAAAGTAGGTAATTTCACATTTCCTCATGTAGTATTTCACCTGCTATCTTCTTTTTCAATGACTTAACTTGTCTGTATCCCTTTAGAGCCTCTGTGTGACTTCCTAACTTTGACAGCTAACTTTGCAATCTACTTTGCATTGTTAGCAAAATTAGATAATATACTCAATTCCCTCATCTAAGTCATTGGTAAAATATTATTGAAGCCCAACCATCGATTGCGCAGTACTCCACTAGCTATACACTGCTGTTGAAATTGTCCTGTTTATTCCTACTCTGTTTTCCACAATTCATGAGTTTGGTGCCAGAGATAATTTCCTTACTATTAGAAACATCAAAACAGGTTTAAAAAAAAAGTGTGGGTGAAAAACAGCTATCACAAAAAGGAGGTAATAAAGGAGCTGATGTCTTGTTATCTATTAGAAACAGGATACCGTAAGGGAATGAATATGGACATTGGCTATTTGGATCAGGATACAGTGAATCATCTCATCAGCTGACTAATAGGAACAGGAGATAGTAGAGAATGAGAATGGAAACTGGCTATTAAGATGAAGAGACAGTGAATGTGTACATGTGTGTTACCTATTAGGAGCAGGATTTAGTAAAGGTATGACTAAACATTAGCTATTAGGAACAGTAGACAGAGCTTATGTATGCTGACTTATATGAATGTAAGAGTAGAAGATTACCTATTTATGCTGTTTATAAAGTTTGAAATGTTAATTTTAGTTCAGTTTTGATTAGATGGGAATTGTATGAACATCTCATGATTGTAAGCATATTTTGTGGTTCAAATGTTTAGTGCATATTAGTATTTGCACTGCTAATGCTGCAGAATGCTTTGGGCAGTCAGTCTGAGAGAGTTGCCATGACTACAGCTGGTGCTTCCTGATGGTGAGCATAAGTACACAGGTTGTTTTCTCAGGCAACTGATGACTTGTGGGAAATAGTTTGAGAGATATATCTGCATGTAAGTCAAAAGAAAAATAATAGATAATATCAGTAGGAAACTTTAATTGACCATTTTGTCCATTATTAATCTGATTAAGTGAAATGGGTATAAGAAAATTCCAAAATAATTATTGTGCAGGCTTTTGAAATAACTATTTCTGGAAAATAATGGATTAGCTATAGTATGGATAATGCAGTCGTGTAGTGGTAACAGTCTGTTCCACTTGGCTGTGTGCACCTGCAGCACCATGAGCTGAATCCTTGCTACAAAGAACAGTCAGCTAAAATAATAATGGAACTGCCAACAATAAACTGGGAGTGTAATAGAGCCCATGAACAGGATATCCAGGGGGTATCTTTACGTAGTGAATTATCTTGAATGCATTGGTAGAAGCAAATACAATGGTAATTTTCAAATGGGAATTGGCAATATAGAAAAACAAGAGAAACAATTGCAGGGCTATGGAGAAAGAAGAAGACATTCGGGTGTGTTGGATAGCTTTTTCAAACTACATTCTATACTGTACAATTCTACAATTCTAGCAGCTTGATTAGAGGTTCAGAAAGGATGCTCCAGTTGTGTGAGAAGATAAATTTTCTAGTCTCTGAAGGGTTAGAAAATGCTACCACTTAGCTTATTTTCACAATGTTACCTCAACAATAATGAATTAGAATTGTAGAATTCCTACAGTGCAGAAGGAAGCCATTTAGCCCATCAAGTTTATACCAACTCTCCAATAGAGTATCTTAGCATTCTTATAAAGCATTTTTAATGCCACTTCATTGCTAATTTGATTCAGCATTACAAAGATTCACATGTGGTACTCCAGTGTTATGGATAGGAGGGAGATAGATTGCACTGATTTTCTCTCACCACATGTCCGTAAGCAGAAAATGTTTTGAATAATTTTTAAAGTACATGTTTTCCCAAACATTCAGTTTGTGTAACCCAATTTAGTTATAACTATCAGCAAACTTGTGTTATGACCAACTTAAAAAAGTTAATTTATTTCTCCTTCAAAACCCATGGGTAGAGTGTTAGCAACTTCCCATTCCATTATAAGGGAGTGGGGGGGGGGAGTGTTGGTTGATAGAAAAAGGTGTAAACTATAGATATCAACAGTACAAGAACCAAGAAATGAATATTAGTTCATGTGATTTCCATAGTCAGAGTCCAAAGGGGAATTCTTTCACATAGGAGTTTGAGTTCTGTTGAAGACAGGAGTTGCAGCGTTCACTTTGTAATTAGTGCTGATATTGCAGATGAAGTAGACACACAGACATTGGTTCAGTTCTATGGCGGTCAGAGATAAGCCTCCAGCAGAGATAGGCTTGAAAAGCTAAGAGATGATAACCAACTGCTTGCACAATCGGGTAGCTGGAATTGTTTTCAGTTTTGATTAAAACAGCAGATTGAGGATTTCTTAGTTCTCAAAAGCATATAAAGCTATTCAAAATGGTCACTCAGATTGTGTGACCTTTCTTCAACATGGCTTCCAAAGGGATGTTTATCCAGTGTTTGAACTGGTTTTGATTTTCAAGACTAACAATGTCTCAGTTTTTAGTTATTGGAGTTACCATCCATATTGAATGTCTGGTCTTGGTTAACAAGACAGACCCATTGACTCTGTGAGTTTATCTGATGCAAATGACATCCCTTTTGGTTTCCTTTCGAAATACGCCTAGATAGTCTCAAGTGTGTATGAGTTTGCAGCTTTGCAGGCCTAACAGGTTTCAATGGTTGGTTACGGGTGTGGTTCCGGAGGACTGGAGGATAGCGAATGTGGTCCCATTGTTTAAGAAGGGGAAGAGAGACCTTCCTGGGAATTATAGGCCAGTGAGTCTTACTTCTATTGTGGGCAAGGTATTGGAGAGAATTATTAGGGATAGGATTTATAGTTATTTAGAGAGAAATGAATTGATTGGGGATAGTCAGCATGGTTTCGTGAAGGGTAGGTCATGCCTTACTAACCTCATTGAGTTTTTTGAGAAAGTGACCAGAGAGGTGGATGGGGGTAAGGCGGTTGATGTAGTATATATGGACTTTAGTAAGGCTTTTGATAAGGTGGCCCATGGAAGACTTCTACAGAAAATGCAGATGTGTGGAATAGAGGGTGATTTAGCTAATTGGATTAGGAATTGGCTGGCAGATAGAAGACAGAGGGTGGTGGTTGATGGGAGATATTCATCGTGGAGTTCGGTGACGAGTGGTGTGCCTCAGGGGTCTGTTTTGGGGCCCCTGCTGTTTGTAATTTTTATAAATGATCTGGATGAGGGTATTGAGGGATGGATCAGTAAATTTGCAGATGATACTAAAGTTGGTGGTGTGGTAGATAGTGAAGAGGGGTGTTTTAGTTTACAGAGTGACTTGGACAAGTTGCAGAGCTGGGCCGAGAGGTGGCAAATGGAGTTTAATGTGGAAAAGTGTGAGGTAATGCACTTTGGCAGGAACAATAAATGTGTAGAGTATAGGGCTAATGGTAGGGCTCTTAATAGTGTTGAGGAACAGAAGGATCTTGGTGTATGTGTCAATAGATCCCTGAAAGTAGGCAGTCAAGTGGATAAAGTTGTTAAGAAGGCATATGGAGTCTTAGCTTTTATTGGTAGGGGGATTGAATTTAGGAGCCGCAGCATCATGTTGCAACTGTACAAAACTCTAGTGCGGCCGCACTTGGAGTATTGTGTGCAGTTCTGGTCCCCACATTATAAGAAAGATGTGGAGGCATTGGAGAGGGTACAGAGGAGGTTTACCAGGATGTTGCCTGGTATGGAGGGCAGGTCTTATGAAGAGAGGCTGAGGGATTTGAGGTTGTTTTCGTTAGAAAGGAGGCGGCTAAGAGGGGATCTTATTGAAGCATATAAGATGATTAGAGGTTTAGATAGGGTGGACAGTGATAGCCTTTTTCCTAGGATGGAGAAAGCTAGCACGAGGGGACACAGCTTTAAATTAAGGGGTATGAGTTATAGGACGGATATCAGAGGTAGGTTCTTTACTCAAAGAGTGATTAGGGAGTGGAATGCCCTGCCTGCAGCTGTTGTAGATGCGCCAAGTTTGGTGGCGTTTAAGAGGTTAATTGATAAGTATATGGAAGAGAAGGGAATGGTTTAGTTTGGAGGGGCATTGCTTTTTATTTTGGTCGGCACAACATCGAAGGCCAAAGGGCCTGTTCTGTGCTGTATTGTTCTATGTTCTATGTTCTAATGTGCAAGTCTCCTGGGATAGAATTTTACATTAATTGGGTGGGTGCACCAAACCCAGAGATGGGTGAAATCATGCGCAAAGACACTAGGCACACGTCCCAATGTCATCTCGCTTATATGCACCATTATGGATGGCATGCACAGGGATCTGAAATGTACCCACTCACAATTAAGTAGGCAATTAAACCAATTAAGGAGTCAACTGGTGGCAGTTTTCTGGTCAGTCTGCTTGTACAGTTGGCGCAGTTAGAAGTCTGACAACACCAGGTTTAAGTCCAACCGATTTATTTGATAGTAAACTCACAAGCTTTCTACATGTACAGTTGGCAGCCAGGTGATCTTCCCACTTGTACAGTAAACACATTTTGGGACAGAGATAAAATGTCTGGGGTGATGTAAAAGAAGGTAGATGTTTGAGAGCTGAGTTCTATTAAGCCTGCTGTGAAGTGTGCACTGATACTTCATCAATATGCATTTCATGTTGGCTGCTAGTTAATTGGCCCGACAATATGAATTTGTAAGTGGGGCCCATTCACGAATGGGTGTGCATATAGTATCTGCTTCTGGCCCATTGATCATGTGCACCTGATGAGCACAAGAATTAGGCCCCGGTTTTCATGATTACAAGGAGTCTATATAATGAGGTATGTGATACCACATGTTGAGAAAATGATTATTTTATTCTTGTAATTCCTGGGTAGCTCCAAGGCAAAAGGTTTACCATGTAGTCATGTGACTTGTAGTAGCCATCATCTTTTGGTTTAACAGGAAATTCATATAAAAAAATAAATAACAAAAGCATAAAGTCCTGGATTTATTTTGTTGTGCCAGGGACCTAACACTAGGAATTGTGCAATGACTTCAATAATGCAATTGGAGTTGGCCTCTTGGAATGTGAACTCTCTGATTGAGATCATTTTTGCCTCCCCAATCAGGGAGTTTTTTCTGTATATGTAACTGGGAGTGTCATGTATCCTGGCACTTCAGATGCTGACACAGAACCTGTAGCACCCTATGAACTATATCAGAGCTTGTAACTAAAAGGGAATCAAGTGAAGGGACACCAGAATTATTTCAGAGATGACAAGGGAAAAAGAACAACCGAAGGATCTTGTTCTCTAACAGCTGTGACATATTGTGAGTAAACCATTGTAATGCTTCTGTTTAGGAAACTGTACATTTTTAACTCTGGTGCGAAAGACTGGGCCCAATATGTAGATCAAATGTGTTTTCTTAAGGCTAATGACATAGTGTCAGATGAAGAGAAACAGGTCATTCTTCTGACTGCTTATGGACTGTTGGCATTTGCCATGATGTGCATCTTAACTTTCCCAGATGCCAAAACCTTCCAGGAATTGAGAGACCTATTGAAAGAATATTATCAGCCAAATCCACCTCTGACCTGAGAAGGTACCAGTTTTACTTGGCAAGTTAGGAGACAGGGGAGTCTGTCATGGGTTTCTCAAAAAAGTAGAGAAGTCTGGCAGAAGCCTAAGAATTTAGTTTAACACTTTATGAGGTGCTAAGGGACCAGTTGGTATGAGGGATAAAAAATGTAACTATCCAAAAATGCCTATTGACAGAGGTCCAACTTGACTACAAGCAAGTACTACAACTGGCTTTATCAGTAGAAAAGGCAGCAAGTGGGGCACACCAGTTAGAAAGGTTCCCAATGGAAGTTGATATCAACACAAGTGTATCTGAGTGAGGGGACCACCATTTGAGGCTGGCAAATATATAATAACCCTCAGGAAAGATCAAGAAACAAGTAAACCCAGGTCTGCCTGCAAGATCCCCCCAAAACAAGATGAAATTTGAATCATAGGATCCCTACAGTACAGAAGGAGGTCATTTCGCTCATTGAGCCTACACCAACAACAATCCCACCCTATGTCCATAACCCTAAATATTTGGCCTGCTAATCTCCCCAAAACTAGAGTAAATTTTAGCACAGGCAATCAATCTGAGCAGCACATATTTGGACTGTGGGAGGAAACCAGAGCAGCCAGAGGAAACCCACACAGACACAGGGAGAAAGTGCAAACTGCACACAGACACTGACCCATGCCAGGAATCAAACCTGAGTCCCCGGTGCTGGGAGGCAGCAGTATTAACCTTTGTGCCACTGTGCCACCCCGTAAAATTAAGCTGCCCGGTAACTGATGGGAATTATGCGAAGTAGCTGAACCTGTGCCAATGAACAGACTTCCACTGAGCAGACCATAGGCAGCGTTTGACCAGTATGGGGATTGAACCAAATGAGGCTATCATTAATAATAAAGAAGGGCTTGGAGCTGAGTTTAATGCGACAAAACTGACTGAGAGAAATTCAACTGGATTGATTGGACATTTTCCAGTTTGGGAATGGTCATCTGAGTGAAGTCCTGCAAAAATACCGGAGGTTTTCCAAGAAGGGCTAGGAACAATAAAAGGGGCCAAAGCGACACTACATGTTGATTCAGACACAGTCCTGTGATTTTGCAAGTCGGCATGGCTCTATTTGCTTTAAGAGAAAAAGTGGAAACAGAAATTAAAAGATTGGATGGAGAAGGTATAATAAAACCTGTCCAATTTGCAGAATGGGTAGCACCTATGGTGCCTATTATGAAGCCAGATGGTTCAGTCCGCCTTTGTGGTAATTTTAAACAAATAAGAAACGGCTATTCACAACCGGACAAAAACCCAATTCCTCAGATTGAACATTTACATGCAAATCTGGCAGGAGGACTCATTTTCAAAACTAGATCCAAATCATGCCTATTTCCATTGCAGCTGGATGACGATTTGCAGAAATATTCCACGATCAATATACTAAAGGGCCCCTATCAATACACAAGGTACCTTTTTGGGTATTGCCAGCCAGCGCGATTTTTTAAAGAACAATGGAGAACATACTACAAACTTTACTACAGGTGGATATTTACCTGAATGATGTTGTCATTACAGGTAAAACAAGGCAGAACACTTGGAAGAAGTTTTTAGATTGTTTTCAATAGCCAGAAATGCATTTTCTTGATACATCAAGTGACCTTCCTGGGTTACAAAGTGGGCAAAAGAGGTGTGCGTGATTAAAGATGCTCTGGTTCCCACCTCAATCCAGGAGTTACAGTTATTTTTAGGACTGATGATGTATTACAGGAAATTGGATCTTCATCTTGATTCGTCAACTGCTAAAAAAAGGTCAAACTTGAGAATAGTTTGCCCTTCAAAATCTTGCTGTCAAAGAAATAAATAAGTTTTCTTTGGTGAATGTCTTAGCACATTACTAACTCTTCTCTGGGTTTGTACTCACTCGTAATGTATTTCCATACAGCATCAGGGCAGATGGAAGAATGGAGAAGAACAGCCAATAGCTTATGCCTCTGGAACAGCAGAAAGAAAGTGCACCCATCTTGAAAAAGAAGGTTTGACAATAATATTTGGAATGAAGAAATTTTATCAATAACTACAGGGGTAGAAATTTGTGATTGTCACTAATCACAAGCCATTGTTGGGACTACTAACAAAGAACAAAGTAGTGCAATGGATAGCATCGGCTCAAATGCAGCGGTGAGCATTATTATTGACAACTTACGACAATTGGGGCAGTTGAAAAGCAACAAGAAGTCCAACACAGAGGCTATGACAATTGTGGCTGGGAGAGAGAATTGGATGTTTTTGATAATGAGGTGCTTGTACTGCTGAGATTTCTCAGATTTGGAGGGGTGAAAGGGTGTAATGATTTCAATGAGGCCATTGATATTGGCCTCTTGAAATGTGAACTCCCTGATTGAGATCATTATTGCCTGTCCAATCAGGGAATCTTTTCTGTATATATAACTGGAAGTGTCAGGCCTCCTGGTGTTCTGGATGCTGACGCAGAACTTGTAGTATGCTATGAACTATAATAGAGCTTGTAACTGAAAGGGAATTTGGTGAAGAGATACTGGCCTCTCCTGACTTATTTCAAACTGTTCATGTCCTTTTCAAATGCATAGACATGCAAAGCAAGTATGCTGCCACTATTGCTCAGTAATCATTTCCATACAGAATACCAACACAAACTGCTTGTATTCTGCAAATTTGTGGGCTCATACAAGATGGGTGCTGACTCAAAACTTCCCTTCTCTTCCTTATTGTAACACACCTCTTGCAGATGTAAGTTATCTACATAGAGGGAACAGCAGAAGTAGACAATTGTAATAATTATTATATAATCTTGTATACATCATAATTATATAATAATGTTCTGAGCAAAACCATCAGTTTGGGCTCCTTCAAAGCACATTCAGGCACAATATAACTTCCAAATTTAAGTGAAAATGAAATCCCCAGAAATTGCAGTGCTGTTACAGACATGACTTTATTAATAAATGTGTAGAATACTGTGTGCCAAAGACGTGAATTTATATGTTTCCCAATCAGAAACCATGGATGAATAGGGATATCCAGTGCCTGCTGAAGTTCAGGACTGATGCATTCAAATCAGGCGACCCTGACCTGTACAAGAAAGTCAGATATGATCTACAGAGATCCATCAAAGATACCAAAAGACAGTGCTAGACCAAACTAGAACCCCAGGCTAACTACACAGACTTCCAAAACTATAGCAACATCTGTAAGATGTAACAGGCTACAAGATGAAGGCAGGTAAAATCATCAGCTTCGTGCATCCCATCCTCCCCCCCCAACCCATCCACAATGAACTCAACACATTTTATGCTTTTTTGAGCAAGAGATCAGCAAGAACACGCCTGACCAGAAACCTCAGATGAACCTGTATCTGAGGTCACCATTATCAAGGTCAGAGCAGCCTTTTCAAAGTCAACCCACGGAAAGCAACTGGCCCAAGTTGGGTACCTGGATAAGCACTCAGGTCCTGTGCGGATCAGCTGGCAGGGGCATTTGCAGACATCTTCAATCTTTCTTTACACCAATTTGAGATCCCTACTGGCTTCAAGGAGACAATCATCCTTGTACCAAAGAAAAGCCTGGCAGCATGCCTGGTGACTCTGAATCCGTCATTATGAAGTGCTTCAAAAGGTTAGTGACAGCTCAAATCAGTTCCTGCCTCCTAGATTGCCTGGATCAACTACACTTCACCTTTTGTCACAACAAATCCACAGCAGACACTATCTTCCTGGCCCTACACTCAATCCTGAAACACCTGGATAACAAAAATATCTATGTTGGACTCCTATTCATAGACTACAGCTTAGCCTTTAATACTATTATTTCTATGAGACTCATCTCCAAACTTTGTGGCCTGGGACTCAGGTCCTCCTTGTGCAACTGGATCCTAGACTTCCTAACCCACAAACTGCAGTCAACAAGGATAGGTAACAACACCCCCTCCATGATCATCCTGAACATCAGTGCCACAAGGCTCTGTCCTCAGCCCCTTACTATACTCCTTATACAACTTTGACTGTATGGCCAAATTACCCTCCAATTTGATTTTCAAGTTTGCTGATGACACCACTATTGTGGGTCGGATGTCAAACAATGCTGAGATGGAGTACAGAAATGAGATAAGAAGCTGATGAACTTGTGAGACAACAATAATCTCTTCCTCCATATCAAAAAGACAAAGGAGATACTCATCGACTTCACGAAACATAGTGGAGGATATGCCCCATCTACATCAATGGGAATGAAGTGGAAATGGTTGAGAGCTTCAAGCTTTTAGGTGTCCAGATCACCAGCAACCTGGTCTCATTCCTCCATGCAGATGCTATAGTTAAGAAAGCCCACCAACGACTGCTTTCTCAGGAGACTAAGGAAATTTGGCATGTCCACTACAACTCTCACCAACTTCTATATACACATCATAGAAAGCATTCTTTCCAGTTGTATCATAGCTTGGTATGGCTCCTACTCTGTCCAAGAAACTACAAAGGATCATTAGTGAAGCCCAGTCCATCACTCAAACTAGTCTCCCATTCATTGACTCTGTCTACACTTTCCGCTGCCTCAGAAAAGCAGCCAGCATAATTAAGGATTCCATGCACTCTGGACATACTCTCTTCCATCTTCTTCCATTGGGAAAATGATACAAAAGTATGAGGGTCATGTACCAACCAATTCAATAACAGCTTCTTCCTGCTGCCACCAGACTTTTGAATGCAGCTACCTCATATTAAGTTGATCTTTCTCTCCACCTTAATTATAACTGTAACACCACATTCTGCACACTCTCCTCTCCTTTGCTATGAATGGTATGCTTTGTCCATAATCTTATAAGAAACAATGCTTTTCACTGTATCCTAATACATGGTGACTTGGACAAGTTGCAGAGCTGGGCCGAGAGGTGGCAAATGGAGTTTAATGTGGAAAAGTGTGAGGTAATGCACTTTGGCAGGAACAATAAATGTGTAGAGTATAGGGCTAATGGTAGGGCTCTTAATAGTGTTGAGGAACAGAAGGATCTTGGTGTATGTGTCAATAGATCCCTGAAAGTAGGCAGTCAAGTGGATAAAGTTGTTAAGAAGGCATATGGAGTCTTAGCTTTTATTGGTAGGGGGATTGAATTTAGGAGCCGCAGCATCATGTTGCAACTGTACAAAACTCTAGTGCGGCCGCACTTGGAGTATTGTGTGCAGTTCTGGTCGCCACATTATAAGAAAGATGTGGAGGCATTGGAGAGGGTACAGAGGAGGTTTACCAGGATGTTGCCTGGTATGGAGGGCAGGTCCTATGAAGAGAGGTTGAAGGATTTGAGGTTGTTTTCGTTAGAAAGGAGGCGGCTAAGAGGGGATCTTATTGAAGCATATAAGATGATTAGAGGTTTAGATAGGGTGGACAGTGATAGCCTTTTTCCTAGGATGGAGAAAGCTAGCACGAGGGGACACAGCTTTAAATTAAGGGGTATGAGTTATAGGACGGATATCAGAGGTAGGTTCTTTACTCAAAGAGTGATTAGGGAGTGGAATGCCCTGCCTGCAGCTGTTGTAGATGCGCCAAGTTTGGTGGCGTTTAAGAGGTTAATTGATAAGTATATGGAAGAGAAGGGAATGGTTTAGTTTGGAGGGGCATTGCTTTTTTATTCTGGTCGGCACAACATCGAAGGCCGAAGGGCCTGTTCTGTGCTGTAATGTTCTATGTTCTATGTTCTATGTTCTACATGTGACAATAATAAATCAAATCAAAATCAGTGGTGAATGGTGATGAAAAATTATGCTACTAATTGGTTGAGGAAGTTCCTCAAATATCTCCACCCTCAAATCTGAGAGCCCAGTACATCAGTGCAAAAGATGAGACATTTGCAACAATCTTCAGCTGGAAGTGCCAAGTGAATTATCTTTCTCTATATCGTAGCTATCAGTGTAACACCACATTTTGCATTCTCTCGTTTCCTTCCCTATGTCCCATGTGCTTTGTCTGTATAGCGTGCAAGAAACAATATTTTTCACTCTATACTAGTATGTGTGATAGTAATAAATCAAATCAAGATAATAACAAAATAACCTGCAAACTTTGAAATGATGCCCAAATTCAGATCATCAATATATGTCAAAATGAGCAGTACACACAATACTGATCATCATCTACCTGATTCCAGTGTGAAAAAAACTATTAATCTGCTTTTTGGCTCTGCCATATCTGCTAATGCATGGGCTACAATTTTGATATCAAGTTCATATGTGGTACTTTGTCAAACATCTTTTTGAAGTCTGTATATCAATCACGTACCAACATGAACCTTCTTAGTTTCTTCTTTGCCTGTCTTCATTTTATAGAGACAATTTTCCCACCTCACCATGCTAATTTTCTAGTGCAGCTTGGTGGGAGAATCTCACGTCTGGGCATGCACAGGATTCATGCATGTATTCCTGCCGTGCGTGCATCTCCCAGCACCAGATTTCTGGTGCCATCTGATTTGTGCTACAGGAGCATCAGGTAGGATGCACACATGAGGACGGCCTTAACAGGGATCTTGGCTTCATGTCACACTATCTGTAACCCCATGATTTGCCTGGATGAGCAAAAAACCTCACTTACTGTGCTGTGTGGAGACAATACACATCTCTTTAACCTGTGCTCAGTGCTCCTTCCACTCACATTGTTAGCCACTTTAAGATTTGAATAGCAGGTTTGGTGTAAAGATTCACATTCTAATCAGTAATCTGTAAACAGTCTGTGCTGGTATGTGTGCTGTTGGAGACCAGAACAGCTCATTCACCTGACAAAGGCCATAGAGTCAAAAGCTTGCGAGTTTACTATCAAATAAATTTGTTGGATTTAAACCTGGTGTTGTCAGACTTCTTACTACTATAGGCCAGTCAGTCTTACTTCAGTGATTGGTAAGTTAATGAAAAAGGTTCTGGCTGTAGAATGGACTGCCTGCTGTGATAGTGGAGGCATACACTTTAGGAATTTCCAAGCCGTTGTTGGATAGGCACATGGAGCACACCAGAATGATAGGAAGTGGGATAGTTTGATCTTTGTTGCGGAAAAAGCTCGGCACAACATCAAGATCCAAAGGGCCTATTCTATGTTCTATGTTCCCCCGATTACAAATCTTCAGTTTTAAGAACAAAAGAAAGAGGATAAATGTAGACTATATGGCCCATCAAAACTACTGCACCATTCAATATGATCATGGGGATGGCACGGTGGTACAGTGGTTAGCACTGCTCCCTCACAGCGCCTGGGACCTGGGTTCAATTCCTGGCTTGGGTCACCGTCTATAGAGTTTGCACATATTCCCTTCATCTGTGAGGTGCTCTGGTTTCCTCCCACAATCTGAAAAATCGGCTGGCTAGGTGGATTAGCCATGCTAAATTCTCCCTCAGTTTACCTGAACATATGCTGGAGTGTGATGACAATGGGATTTTCATTGCAGTTAATGTAAACCTACTTGTGACTAATAAATAAATGTTAAATTTACTTTTCAAACTTGATTTTGGGCTTCAATGCCATTTTGTTGTCAACTCCTCAAATCCCCTAATTCCCTGAGAGACCAAGAATCTGTCTCAACCTTGACTGTACTTAGTGATATAGCATCCACAATCCTCTGAGGTAGCAAATTTCAAAGATTAGAACCCTTTGAATGAAGAAACTTTTCATCTTAGCCCTAAATGAACAACCTCCTCTCCTGAGACAATGCTCCCATGTTCCAGAGTCAGTCAGGGGAAAGAACCTCAGTGTCTGCCCCATCAAGCTCTTTTGGAGTATTATATATTTTAATGAGATCACTTCTCATTCTTTTAAATTCCAGAGAATATGGGCCCACTTTGCTTATTATAGGACACCCCACTCATCTGAGGGACCAATCTAATGAGCTATCATTGAAGTGCTTCTAATGCAAGATTTCTTTATCCTTGTACTCCAATATTCTGACAATAAAAAATAAAATGCCCTTTGTCTTCCTAATTTTTTTCTGTACCTGCATGCCAAATTTCTGTGTTCCTTGTTCAAGTACACTCAAGTCCCTCTAACCATCAACATTTACAAATTTCACACCTTTTACTGTGGTACATTCTGACTTCTGGTCTTCAATGTCCGTCACCAAGATGTCCGTCACAGGAGTGTTTGTAATGAGGTCAGGAGCTGCCTGACCCTGATGGAAATCAAATTGAGCATCAGTGAGCAGATTTAGGGGCAGCACAATGGCACACTGGTTTGCATTGCTGACTCATAGTGCCAGGGACCCAAAATGGATTGCCAGCTTGGATCACCGTCTGTGTGGAGTTTGCACATTCTCCCCATGTGTGTGTGTTTTCTCCTGGTGCTCTGGTTTTCTCCCACAACCCAAAGATGTGCAGGTTAAGTGGCTTGACCATGCTAAATCGCACCTCAGTATCGGTGGGGTTATGTCAATTCATGGGGTTATGGGAATAGGGCCTGGGTGGGATTTGGTTGGTGCAGACTCGATGGGCCAGATAGCCTTCTTTTGCACTGCAGAAAAGCGAATTGCATGGAGAGTGCAAGAAGTCTGCGGAGAGATTTGGATAGGCTGAGTGAGTGGGCGAGGACCTGGCAGATGGAGTATAATGTTAGCAAATGTGAGGTTATCCACTTTAGTAGAAATAATAGTGGGAAGGATTACTATTTAAAAGGTGAAAAGCTGCAGCATGCTACGGTGCAGAGGGACCTGCGTGTCCTTGTGCACGAATCATAAAAACTCAGTCTGCAGGTGCAGCAGTTGATCAAGAAGGCGAATGGAATGTTGGCTTTTATAGCGAGGGGGATAGAATATAAAAGCAGGGAGGTCTTGCTGCAATTGTGCAATGCACTGGTGAGGCTGCAATTGGAATACTGTATGCAGTTTTGGTTCCCTTATTTGCGAAAGGATATATTGGCCTTGGAGGTAGTACAGAGAAGGTTCACCTGGCTGATACCAGAGATGAGGGGGTTAGCTTATAAAGAAAGATTGAATAGACTGGGCCTGTACTTGTTAGAGTTTAGAAGGCTGAGGGGGGATCTTATAGAAACTTACAAAATAATGAAGGGGTTACATAGGGTAGGGATAGAGAGAATCTTCCTGCTTAGGAAGGAAAACAGAACTAGAGGGCAGAGCCTCAAAATAAGGGGGGGTGGTGCAGTTTAGAATGGAGTTGAGGAGGAACTTCTTCACTCAAAGGGTGGTGAATCTCTGGAATTCACTGCTTATTGAAGTAGTGGAGGCTATCTCATTGAATATATTTAAGTTGCGGGTAGAAAGACTTCTGATAGACAAGGGAATTAAGGTTATGAAGAGAAAGAGGGAAAGTGGAACTGATCCACTTCAGATCAGCCATGATCTTATTGAATGGCGGGGCAGGCTCCAAGGGCTAGATGGCCTATTCTGCTCCTACTTCTTATATTCTTATGTTCTTAGAAGTCTATGATTAATCCTGAGTAAGTGCCACTTCTAACATTCACCACTGCCTGAATCCTAAAGGACAGAGCTGCTGCTTTGAAGGATCCAGCAAGAGGAAAGAACATTCTTGATTGGTGCCTGCCACAAATGCATCTGTCCATGCAAGTGTAGGTAGGATGACCAACAGCTCATGAAGATAAAGTCCTGTCTTCACATTGAGGATACAGTCTTATCATGTTGTGTGGTACTACACTTAACAACTCAAGACTGGACATAAGCAGCAAGTGATACATAGGGCTGAGTGAGTTCATGAGCAATGGATCAGACTTAAGTGTGCAGTCCTATCACATCCAGCATTAAGGTGGACACTTAAAGAACTCATTGGGGGAGGAAGCTCAACAAATAGCTGCATCTTCAATGATGAAACAGCCAGTACATCAGTGCAAAAGATAAGGCTAAAGCATTTGCTGTAATCTTCAGCCAGAAATGCCAATTGATTAATGGCCATCTCCAGAGACTTCCAACATCACAGATGCCAGTCTTCGGCCAATTCAATTAACTTCATGTATTATCAAGAAAGAGCTTAAAATACTGAATACAGCAAAGGTTATGGGTCCTGACAATATTTCATCAATCAGTCTGAAGACTTGAGCTCCAGAACTTGCTATGTCGCAGTCAAGCTACAACACTGGCATTAATCTAGCAATGTGGAAAATTGCCCAGGTAGGTCCTGTTCACAAAAAGCAAGACAGGGCAAATCCAACCCAATCAATTACCACCTCATGAGTCTACTCTCAGTAAAGTAATGAAGGGGTCATTGTTGTAGGTAAAATAATACCTCTGAGACTTTTGGTGAGTCAAAATACAGTAGCTTTTCTTTCAAAACTCTGGAGTCTATTCCAGAGTTTTGGGAGAAACTGGTTCCTTACAATGGACTACCAAACTTCTCATAGAACACAAATACAAGTGGGCATTTATACATCATGAGTCTTAGTGTCAATTATGACACACGTTTCCCATTCCAGCCAGAACTCCAGGTCTTCCTTCTTTGATTGTGATACAGTCCGAAATTTAATCAGGATTCCTGATTAAATTGGCAGCTGCAGTCACGACAGAGGCTTAATCCAGTCATGTTTCAAAACCATTCTACAGCAGTATTGGCATCCCTGTGTTTGAAGTTACTTGTACAATCACGGCTATCCTAGTAGGACTCTACTGTTAAAAGCCAGTATCGCAATCTGCCATCAGAAGAATAAAGGCATACTCTCACTTGCCTGACTGAATGCAGCTCCAACAACATTAAGAAGCTTGACACCATCCAAGACAAAGCAGCCCACTTGATCGGCACTATATCTGCAAACATTCAATCTCTCCATCATCAACACAGTAGCAGCAGTGTGTATCAGCGATAAGTTGCACTGTAGTAACTCACCAAAGTTCCTTAGACAGCACCTTCTAACCACATAGCAACAATCATCTAGATGAACAAGGCAGCAGTCACAGGAGAACACTACCATCTGAAAAGTTCCTTGCAAGTCACTTATCATCCTGTCTCAGAAATACATTGCCTTTTCTTCAAAATCCTGGAACTGTCCAAAATCCTAGAACTGTCTCCCTAACAGCATTGTGGGTGTACCACAACATGGACTGCAGCAGTTCAAGAAGAGAGCTTACCACCACCTACTCAAGTACAATTAGGGATGAGCAATAGGGATGAGTTGGAGCTTTTGAAAAGCATCAAGTTAAATAAGTCGCCAGGACCAGATGGGATGTACCCCAGGCTACTTGGGAGATGAGGGAGGAGATTGCTGAGCCTCTGGCGATGATCTTTGCATCATCAATGGAGATGGGAGAGGTTCTGGAGGATTGCAGTTGTTGTTCCTTTATTCAAGAAACGAGTAGAGAAAGCCCTGGAATTTATATACCTGTGAGTCTAACATCAGTGGTTGGTAAGTTGATAGAGAAGATCCTGAGAGGCAGGATTTATGAACATTTGGAGAGGTATAATATGATTAAGAATAGTCAGCATGGCTTTGTCAAAGGCAGATCATGCCTTACGAGCCTGATTTTCATAAATGACCTGAATGAGGAAGTGGAGAGATGGGTTAGTAAGTTTACTGATGATACAATGGTTGGAGGTGTTGTGGATAGTGTGAGGAATGCCAGAGGTTGTAGCGAGACATTGATAAGATGCAACACTGGTTGAAGAAGTATCAGATGGAGGTCAACCCAGGTAAGTGTGAAGTGGTTTATTTTGGCAGGTCAAATAGGATGGCAGAATATAATATTAATGGTAGGACTCTTGGCAGTGTGGAAGATCAGAAGGATCTTGGGGTCCGAGTTCATAGGATTCTCAAAGCAGCTGCGCAGGTTGAAGCTGTGGTTAAGAAGGCATATGATGTGCCGGCCTTCATCAATCAAGGAATTGAGTTTAGGAGTCAAGAGATAATGTTGCAGCTATATAGAACCTGGGTCAGACCTCACTTGGAGTACTCTGCTTAGTTCTGGTTGCCTCATTATAGGAAGGATATGGAAGCCATAGAAAGGATGTGGAGAAGATTTACAAGGATGCTGCCTGGATTGGGGAGCATGTCTTATGAGGATAGGTTGAGGGAGCTTGGCCTTTTCTGCTTGGAGAGAAGAGGGATGAAGGATGACCTGATGGAGGTGTATAAGATGTTGAAAGATAGTGATCGAGTAAATAATCAGAGGCTTTTTCCCAGGGCTGAAATGATTGCCACAAGAGGACACAGGTTTAAGGTGCTGGGGAGTAGGTACAGAGGAGATGTCAGGGGTAAGTTTTTCACTCAGAGTGGTGGGTGCGTGGAATGGGCTGCCAGCAATGGTGGAAGAGGGGGATTCAATAGGGTATTTTAAGAGACGTTTAGATAAATACATGGAACTTAGTAAGATAGAGGGTTATAGGTAAGCTTAGTAGTCTCTAAAGTAGGGCCTATTTTGTGCTGTAGTTTTTCTTAAATGGTAGCCTGCATTGATTTTTATTGAAATCATGTTGATACATTTATAAGGTATAGTTCAATTGGTTAAAATTTCTTTTTCATCAGCCTCTATGATCACTTTACTTGGCACTGCATTTATCTCTGGGACTCACAGTAAGAGGTCTCACAACTCCAGGTTAAAGTCCAACAGGTTTATTTGGTAGCAAAAGCCACTCGCTTTTGGAGCGCTGCATCTTCGTCAGACGAGTGTGAGTTCTGTTCACAAAATTTTTTGCCACCAAATAACCTGATCATGGATGCTGAATTTGGATTTTGCCAGAGTCACTCAGCTCCAGACCTTATTACAGTCCAGGTTCAAACATGGATGAAAGAGATGCATTCCAGAGTTGAGGTGAGAGTGACGTCAAGACAGTGTTTAATCAAGTGTGGCATCAAGGGCCTCTAGCAAATTGGAGTCAATGTGAATCAGGAGCAAAACTGGTTAGAGTCATACCTGGCACAAAGGTAGATGGTTGTAGTGGTTGGAAGTGAATCATCTCAGCTCCAGGACAACAGGGTAATATTTTAGGCTCAATCATCTTCAGCTGCTTTATCAATGACCTTCCATCCATCATAAGGTCAGAAGTGAGGTCATTTGCTGATGATTGCACAATGTTCAGCACCATTCGTGTCTCCTCAGATACTAAAGCAGTCCATGTCCAAATACAGCAAGACCTGGACAATATCCAGAATTGAGCTGAGAAGTGGCAAGTAGCATTTGTGCCGCACAAGTGTCAATGAATAACCTTCTCCAGCAAGAAATAATCTAACCATCATCCCTTGATATTCAATGTTATTACCATTACCACTGTCAACATCCTGGGGGTTATCATTGACCAGAACCTGAACTGGACTAGCAGCAGAAATACTGTGGCTACGAGAACAAGTCCAAGGCTACGAATCTTGTGATGATTAACTCACCAAAGCCTGTCTACAATCTACAAGACATAAATCAGGAGTGTGATGGGATTTTGGGCCTGTGTCTGTGGGAGTTTGTAATTTCTCCTCGTGCTTGCGTGGGTTTTCTCCGGGTGCTCTGGTTTCCTCCCACACCCCAAAGATGTGTTCTTAGACTGATTGGCAAAACAAATTCTCCCTAAATTGTCTCGCAAATTTGGTTCCAATGCATAGTTCTATAAACATAGATAGGGATCATGGTTAGAAGTGGGAACACCGAGGTGGCAGCGCGGGCTCGTTGGGCCGAAGGGCCTGTTTCCCGTGCTGTTTTGTTCTTTGTTTTTTGTTCTTTAACTTCATATTATTTTGGCATTATTTTGACAAGTGGGATATCTTATCACTTCAGTCTTTTGTGATGGACAGCCAGTAACCAGAGTTTTTGTAACCATTTCTACCTCTTCAAAAGAAGACTGGCTTTAAGAATTCTTATGCAGAGTATCCTATTAATTGACCCAGTGAACTCGCAATGCATTAGCCAATGTGCACTACAGTTGCTACAAAGTTATGCAAATTAACTGACCTCCCTCTATTGTAGAAGTCAATCTTCAGCTCTGATAACAAGCACAGCACTTAGAGAATACAGTCCTGCAACATGACCACAAAACTGGCTCCATGGTTAAAATCTTCTTCAATCATTTATATTTACAGATTGGACAGTTACAAAGCTTTGCTCACTCCACAGACTAAGCAAAATAGTCACCATTTAAACAGCAAGTGAAAAGAGCACTGATTGGCATGTTTTCTGTCTTAACTCAGAGCAATGGGGGAGGCTTTACATTGCACGCAAGCTGATTGGCATCCGGTGATCAAGAAATATCAGAACCACTGTTGTAATTCTGACAAAATTATATTTTATTTCTTAAGAAGTACCACAATAATTATTATTAATGAGATACAATTATCATGATGGCATTGGTGATTACTTCATTAATTCTCTTTATGTGAGGTCATTGGAGGGTTAAACAAAGTCATCATACCCAGTGTGGGACAAATATACTGATAATATCTCGGCAATCGTATTAATAATTGAAGAGGCAGTGGCACAGCTGTTGTTGATTTTCACATTAAGGATATCATGAAGAGTACATTTACCACATAGTGAGTCTTGTCACTCCTGAAATAGCCTATAAATATTTGCTTACTTATCCCTTTACTTCATTTAAAATGAAATAACATAGACAAGCCTTTCTAAGCTGGGATGGATACTGTCAACACTGTTTCTGAAATCAGGCAACCAAGCAGTTGCTTTTTACCTCCGACAAACTGTCTTGGATCTGAACATCAAGGGTGTGTGTTAAGGTGATAAAGATCCTATAATTATTTGGTATTTGTTTTCATTGGAATTGTGATTTGACAAATGGAAATTTCATATTCTGAGATAAAGAGTTTGCGGAGACTTCATATTAAATCAGACCATTTTTAGATAATGTCAATGCAACGTCATCACAGTGGTAGGGAGTGTGAGAAAATACATAGTTCTAAAATTCAGAGAGAATGCAAATTTGTGAGGTCACAAGTATCTGTTTGGAACACAAATCAGACTATCAGGAATAAGATAACTCCAGCCACAGAAGAACATTTGTAATAGTCGTAACTGGACATGTGGACATGAGAACAAGATGGTGTGTTGAAATGCAAGCAATGGTGTGATGATACTGTACCTTTAAGAAATATATTTATCATTTTATTTGTATAAGATCTATGGTATACAGCAGCATAATTGATCTTAATTTCTGCAATGTTCATTCTAATCTGAAGTAATGTAGAGTCTGTTAGTTTGTGTTTGAGATATTGCAGAGTAGGGCTTGATTAGGTTGATTCACAGGTGAGGTCATATGACAGGGCTTGGCTTTCACAGAGAACTCAAGGCAATTTGCTTGTTGGAATCTTTAGAGAGAGGTCATTTTCTCTGTTATCTGGTGCACTGTTTGAAATGGAGGCTGGAATCTCCAAAGAAATAAGTCTCTTCTTCTGAGATTCCACTATCTGGGACTGGAGCTTTCTCTGAAAATTGCTGCATGAAAATTAGAAGACAAGTGTCTATCTGGAACGCTCTCTGGAGATTTTAAAAGGCCAGAAGTTGAGTAGCCATTAAACATCTTTGCTTTTTATGCTAACTGTTTCTAAAGAAGGGATCTTTTTGTATGTGCTAACTTGGAACAATAGAGATAACTAGCTGTTAAGAATGTTTAAGTATTTTAATTGATGAAAGTTATTTTTTTGTGAAATTCCAACTGTGTTCTTAAATTTTGTTTTGATAAAGCTTCTTAATGGGTCCCTTTAATTATATCTGGAGTGAAGGCTCATCCTAAAGCCAAAATCAATTGTAAAAGTTACAATTGGCTAACTTCATAAAATATCTTGGAGTTTCTCATCTGTCCCTTAACAACAGGATGCACCAAAAGGTCACACAGTCTGAACTTAGTCTCTCCGATGTAGAGTAGACAGCATTGGAAGCTGCAAATGTAATGGACCACATTGAAGGAGATGCATATGAAACACTGGTTCACCTGAAACAAGTGTTTAGGCTTTTGAATGTCGAGTAGGGAGGAGATAAAGATGCACATGTTGTATCTTCTCTGACTTCATGAGAAGATGCTATGGGAAGGGCATGAGGTGTTGGGATAATGGAGGAGTGGACCAGGGTATCCTGGAGAGAACAGTTCCTGCAAAATGCTCACAGGGGGAGTGATGGGAAGATGTGTTTGATAGTATAGTAAAAATGCTGGAGTTGGAGGAAATGGCAGATGATCCTTTGAATGAGGAGGCTGGGGTGAAAAGGGGGACAAAGACCTTATCCAGTTTCTGGGAGGAAGGGAAACGAGTAAAAGCAGATGCACAAGATGTGAGTCGGACATAGTTAAGAACCCTGATTACCCCAGTAGGTGGGAAACTATGATTAAGGAAGAAAGAATGCATATCAGCAGGGCCATTATGGAAAGTGGCATCATCAGAACAGATGTGACAGAGGTGAAGGAATGAAGAGAATGGGATGGAATCCTTACAGAACATGGTGTGTGAAGAGCTGTAGTTGAGGAGACTGTGGGCATCAGTGGGCCTATTATCATCCAGATGAGAACATGAAGCAGCACTGAAAAAGTCATTGATAAAAGAGTTGTGGGGGGGAGCTGGAGTAGAATCATAGAAAAACTACAGCACAAATAGGCCTTTGGCCTACAAGTTGCACCGATCTTATCTCTATCTACTAGGCTTCCCTATAACCCTCAATCACAGTAAGTCCTACTCATTGAAAAGTCTCTTAAAAGACCCTAATGAATTTTCCCCCACTACCACCGACAGCGGCCAATTTCACTCACCCATCACACTCTGAATGAAAAATGTACCCCTGACATCTCCTCTGTACCTTCTCCCCAGCACCTTAAACCTGTGTCCTCTTGTGGCAGCCATTTCAGCCCTGGGGAAAAGCCTCTGAGAATCCACCTGATCAATACCTCTCATCATCTTATAAACCTCTATCAGGTCCCCTCTCATCCTTCGTCTCTCTAAGGAGAAAAGATTGAGGTCTTTCAACCTATCCTCATAAAGCATGCCACCCAATCCAGATGAAATCCTTGTAAATTTCCTCTGCACCCTTTCAATGGCTTCCACATCCTTCCTGTAATGAGGCGACTGGAACTGAGCATAGTACTCCAAGTGGGGTCTGACCAGGGTCTTTTACAGTAAGACTGGAACAAGAAATATTCCACATGTCCCATAAAGAGACAGGCAAAACTAAGACCTATATGAATATCCAAAACCATATCTTTTATTTGGAGGAAGTGAGACAAGTTAAAGTAGAAATTGTTCCCTCTGTTCTTTGTCTATAACATCTTTGGCAATCTCTTCTTTGCCTTTATCTATTGCTGGTTCTTTTGCCTGCCCCACAGCTCCCACACCTCAAACAGCATATGTCTTATCCTATTTCTAGTTGTCTTCAGTTCTGGAGAAGAGTCATCTAGACTCAAAATGTTGCTCTGTTCTCTCTCCATAGATGCTGTTAGACCTGCTGAGATTTTCCAACATTTTCTGTTTCTGAACAGCTTAGCTAGGGGCGTGCTAGTTCTGGAGCACACATCTTTGGCACTATTGTTGTAATGTTGTCAAAGCCCATAGCTTTTGCAGCATCCAGTGCATTTAACCATTTTTTGATGCCACTGGAGTGAATCATATTGGCTGTAGACTGGCATCTATGAAGCTGGGGATCTCAGGAGGCTGAGACAGATCATCCAGAGTTAAGCTTTCCTTCTGAGGCTTGTTAGAACTGCTGATGCTTCACAATCTTTGGTGTGGTCCAGCACATAGTGGAATGGGCCTCTCTTTCTCCTCAAGTACTAAAACCGCAGTCTTTCAATGATGTGCAATATATTTTGGTTGCAAACACTTTGTGATGTCTGCACATCTGAGAAGCAGATGAACAGACCAAACAAATCTCCAGATGAGGTCCTACAAAGGTTTTGTGCAACTGCACAGACACACACACCTCTTAAGACATACACTTAGATCCTTTTTACAGTCAAGGCTAATGTACCCCTTACCTCCTTACTTGTTACATTCACCTGGGTGTCTGTTCAAAATGACATATTACTAATGAAGAACATTAATGATTGAGCATACCCACCATAGATTCCTCCAAACATAAAGGTGGTATTGTACTGTGAGGAAGACAGTATAAGGCTTCATTCTCTCAGCTATAAAACTACACCTGCAATGTTCCTTGCCATTGACAGAGCAAATTTAACACCCCTTGAGATTCGTGGCATGCAGACATATCATACATTGGAGCAATTACAGCAAGAGATGCAATGATCTCGATGAACACATTTTCAGAAGTTATAACATGGTGAGTTACAAGTAATGGCTTGCATGATGTGTGGCACGGCAGCACATTCACAGCTAATGGCCAGTACTTAATGATGACATGTGGGATTATTGAGCAATCACTATGTTGATAATATAGGAGAAATGAATCTATATAATTTCATGATCAGACACTGATGGGGCCCACTTTCCAGACTCTTCCTTATTTGCCATGGACATTGAAGCAACTAGCAGCAAAATGGATCCAGAAGACTTTCAAACTGTGCAGCTAAAAATACATAAGTGCCAAAACAACATAGAATGTTTGTACAGCAGAGCCAGCTGTGCACCTTCAATTCTTCTTAATTTTTTGTTGCTGGCCACTATATCTAGGTACAGTCCTGACATCTGCAGCTTGCTGATTGCTAAGCCCCGCTGACTGTGAGGATTTGGTGGGCATCAGAGCACATACCTGACAGCAACTGCATTCTGTGCTTGGTGTGCCAGAACTGTGACATCATTGTCTTCATGGGGCCCAGGTGGGGCTGAGTCTCCAGTGAGTCACCAGAGTGTCAGAGACATTGGCTGTAATTTCCTCCACCAGCTGTAAGCCTATGTCAGTGATGTACTTACCAGATTTTCACCATGAGAATTTGGAATCACCAAGGTGAATGTATCCACCAAGGTGGAGGATCAGGTGAATGCTATGATGGTGGGTCCTATGGGGCGTCCTTATCGGAGATGAGGTTGGGCTGCGCTTGTGGTTGGTTCAGATTGCTAGCCTTTTCCATTTCTTGCTGATACCTGGAATGGAGAAAAAAAAAGATTTAGTAATTCACTAAGCAGTACCTTATTTAAATCAAGCTTTCCCTCATTTCATGCAGCTGATAATTGCAGACTAGAGGCGTCCTTATTGGCTGCCTGGGGAGTCTAGCTCACCCTCAGCACAGGCAATGTTCTACTCTTCCCAGTTATCTCTATGGCAGGACTTGAATGTTCAGAATTCAACCTTCTGTCTGACGTTTATTGTAGGCATTCATCTCCTGCAGAAAGACAGAGAATTGTGTCCCGGAGGTTGCATGAGCAGTTCAGGATTGCCTCGCACACATTCAGCACTGATGTCTCATCTGTTGGTGATGTTCTAATCCAAAGTCCTGCATGACATTCCTGTTACACACTTTTGGTGCAATTTTCCACCCATTACACAGAGTGCTGGCTCAGGCGAGCAAGTGGCATGCAGTTCTCCAGGTGCACAACTGAATTTTCTCCACTGATAATCTGACATTCTGTGCACAAAAAAATCTGGAGGAGTGAGTCCATGCCGTCACAGTAATAGGGTGGGGTCTAATAAGAACCAATGATGCCAGTTCAGAGAGATCGGTGCGTGGTTTTTAAAAGAATGTATCTTTCGTCCATGAATACTGGGAACTCTTCCCCACAACACGCACCAGAGATATTTGGATTCCCTCCTTCGCATTGCCTAGGCATGTCCCTCTAGATTTAGTTGTGTACCTCTGGCAGGATAACTTCCACTGCTTAATGTTTTCAAAAAAGTTGTAAATCTCGCCGACATGTCATCACATTGGCGAAGGGCATTCTAGATGTGAGGGTACGATATGAGTCACAGAGTGCAGAAACAAGCCCTTCAGCCTACCATGTTTAAACTAACTGTCAAATACCAATCTTTCCTAATCCCATTTACCAGCACTTTGTCCATAGCCTACTATGTCTTGGTGATTTAAGTGCTCATCCAGAAGCTTCTTAAATGTTGCAAGAATACCTGCCTCCATACTTCCACTATCCTTTCAGTGAAAATATTTTTCCTCAATTCATCTCTGAACCACTTATTTCTCACTTTAAACCTATGCCGTCTGGTCTTAGATACCTCTACTCTCAATCTACACAATTATGCCTCTCAGAATTTTCTGGACCTCTATTACATCACCACCACCTCCACCCCCAGCCCCAGCCTCCTCTGCTCCAGGAAAAACAAACCCAGCCTATTCATTCTTTCCTCATGGCTGAAACTTTCCATTCCAGGCAACACCCTGATGAATCTCCTCTGCATCCTCTTGAGTGTAATCACATCGTTCTAATAGTGTGACAACCAGAATGGCACACCATACTCCAGCTATGTCCTAACCAATATTTTATGAAGTTGTACCAAGACTCTGCTCCAATGTTCTAAGCTCCAGCTAATGATGACAAGCATTCCGTATGCCTTCTTCACCATCTTGTCTTCCTGTACTGCTGCCTTTAGGGACCTGTGGACTTGCACACCAAATTCCCTTTGTTCCTCAGTACTCTCTAGGGACCTATCTATTCATTGTATATAGTCTACTTTTATTAGACCTCCCAAAATGTATCACCTCATACTTATCAAGATTAAGTTCCACCTGCCATTGCTCTGCACAATATCAATATCAAAATAATCAACAACATCACCTATTTCCATATCATGTGTAAATTTACTGATTATACCTTCCACATTCACATCCAAGTCAATATGTATACAAGGATCCCAGCACAAATTCATGTGATACACCGCTGACCACAGGCTTCCAGATACTAAAGTGACCCTCCACCATGATATAGTGGGGAAGCTAATCATATTAAAAATTCTTAAAATGGATTGAAATAAAAGTGTGGGAACATCATTATGTCATTGATGAGGGGGAGGGAAAATTGGAAAACAAGCTCTTGCCGGCATGAATCTCATTTTCTGATTTTTGTGAGATTTTGCAACCATGTGTCTATTTGCACTCACTGAAAGTGTGGATGCAAATTCATGCCCTGACACCAGACAATGCCTTTATAAATGTCTGATTGTAGTGAGTAGAAGGTGCACTTAGCCTGGTGGAGCACAGCAAATCATTCATCCTCTGGACATCTATGTGACAATCTTCATAGGCACTAAGTTTTGCTGCAACCTCCACCTAAGCCACCAATCTTGTAGACATGGGTCTCCTGGTGCCATTCTGGAGAAGAAGCAGCTTCCACTTTTCCTAGATGGCCTGGAGGAGAGTGGGCTGTACACTGTATTTCTGTGACAGAATAAGTAATCTGGAGTTTCTGGCCTGTACTGAGGCAATGACTCTACAGGGACCCATTAAATATGCCATCTGGCCCTTCAAATTCATGAGGTCACGGGAAGGAATGATGATCTCTTGCCACTCCTGTCGTGAAATTTATTATGCTCCATGCGGATGCATATGTAAAAAGCTGAACAGCGCAAGATTGCACGTGTTCAGTCATCCTGCCCTCCAGTGGAAATCACTCTGACTTCTATGATCCTATTTGTATTTGAATAGCCAAGATGAGTTTGAAGGATGGCTTTTGGAGGGAGAAAAATATAATATGCAGCCAAAGCTCATGACATTACTGTGTACCTCATCAGAATGCAAAAAAAGTGCAATATTGCCACATACCTATCAGATCCATTGCTGAACCTTTGGTCTTGTTTTAAAGCAAATTTGTTGAACTGACCAGAGATTTCTGCATTACAGTCCATTTCTTCAATATAGCCCATCTGCTGTGAGCTCTAAAATTTGTGCTGGAAAAGGGTCATTTAATTATATGGGACATTTTACAAACATCCCAAGCACTTTACAGCAAATAAAATATTTTGAAGTGTTGTCACTGTTGGAATGTAAAAAATGCTAATGAAGGAATAACTAAGAAAATAAAGACAGCAAGATGCTGGCAAAAATGAGACTGACATGAAGGAGCAAAATTTCTGGCTGGGTGCATTACAAAATCTGCTGCAATCATTGGACATGATTTAATAGCACAAACATTTTAATAATGATCTTTTCCAGCAGTGCATAACATTTAATGATGTGCTCAAACCCCTTGCATAAAAAATGCCTTCCCTGCATTCCCTCCACTTTATCAGTTCATCAACATCCACAAATGCAACCTCATTTCCCCAGCAAGACTTGGTCTCAAAACAAAAAAAAATCATTAAACCTAACATTTATTAGGCAAATGCATTCAGTGCTTCACTTCAGTGCATCTTATGTATCATAAGTTTGTGATTTTTAAAATTTTATTCATAGAAAGTGGCCATTTCTGGCCAAGCTAGCATTTATTGCCCATTTCTCATTCCCTTTGAGAAGGTGATGTTGAGCTGCTTTCTTGAACTGCTGCCGTCCATTTTGCGTAGGTATACCCACAGAGCTTTTAGGAAGGGAGTTCCAGGATTTTTAACTTAGTGACAATAAAGGAATAGCAATATATTTCCAAGTTAGGATGGTGAGTGGCTTGGAGGTGACTTTCCAAATGATTACAAGCAGTTATTGGATAGACACATGGAGCACACCAGAATGATAGGGAGTGGGAAAACTTGATCTTGGGTTTGGACATAGCTCAGCACAACATTGAGGATCAAAGGGTCTGTACTGTGCTGTACTGTTCTATGTTTCTATACCACAGTGGGAGGAGGAAGTGACATGGATGGCCGTGATGCATCAGTAGTTACTGAAAGGCGTGAAAATGATGGCATCAGCACTACTGCAGAAGTGTTAATTTGAGTTAATTAACGGATGAGTTAGTGATGAGTTATTATCTCAAGAGACAATTCCATTATCCATTTCAACTCCTGGAAATCAAATAACCAGATACCAATATAAATTTTGGGCAGACTTTTGGGCAGCAATGTATAACTATAGGCCTCAATTTTATTCTCCAACATGGTTAATCTGCTACAGAATAAAGCTCAGGACTTCTAAAAGAGTTGAAAACAACAAAGCATGAGCTTAGAACATCAGCCTCAGGGTGCCCTTCTGCGGAAAGTCCTGGTGTCATCAAATTTTCCATTGTGGTCTATCTGCGCAACTGAATAGTGTGTTGTGGGATTAACTGAATAGCAATATGTTGGGCGGCATGGTAGCATAGTGGTTAGCACTGCTGCTTCACAGCTCCAGGGTCCTGGGTTCGATTCCTGGCCCAGGTCACTGTCTGTGTGGAGTTTGCACATTCTTCTCGTGTCTATGTGGATTTCCTCCAGGTACTCCGGTTTCCTCCTACAGTCCAAAGATGTGGGGGTTAGGTTGATTGGCCATGCTAAGAAATTGCCCCTTAGTATCCAGGGATGCATAGGTTAGAGGGATTAGTGGGTATAATATGTAGGGATATGGGGGTAGGGCCTGGGTGGGATTGTGTTCGGTGTAGACTTGATGAGCCGAAGAGCCTCTTTCTGTACTGCAGGGTTCTATGTTCTAACCACCAGCTCCTCAAATTATATAGGCTCTCTGACACTGTCTACACATAGAAGGGGATTCTTCAGGTCTGCTAGCCCCTGAGAAGTATTATGATGGTCCAGAGAATCAGGAGTTGGTGGAAAAATTGGCCGATTGCCAAACCCACTGCAACTCTTCCAGATCATGCTGCTGAGCCTGATTGGGTTCCTCGTCAGAGTAGGTGGGATGCTTATAAATATTCAAATAGCCTCCTTAGATCTCCATGGACAGGTCTGAGGGAGCAAAAGCTACAGTCTGTGACCCTACCATCTCACAGTTCAAGGAAGGAACTCCTGCAAGCTGCATTGGTCAGATGCAATGGAGCAGTTTTGTTGTTCTTCAAACACGACATGACTCAGGGATAACAGAGGACTTGAGGGCAATAGGATGCTTGATGATGCTAAGTGTCCCTCCTTCCCTTTCTGGATCCTCCCCACAGCGAGATGAATTGTGGCTTGCAACCAGGCCATCTTCATGTTATTGTCTGCTGCTGAGGCAGGTAGGCATTGGCGACAGTGACAAGGCCATCCCGTGCCTGATCCAGCACCACAGGAGTCAGTTCCCGATCATCAGGCAGCTGCTGCAGCAACTCTGATGCTGGCTGCCCATCAGGCAAGGAAGAGGTACAGAAGCAGCCCTTCTGTTGGCCAGGGTTGCATTGGTATTTCAATAAGCTGCTGAATAACATTTGTGGCCAAGACTGAGCCTTCTTAGAGATACAGTGCAGCATTTGTATAAATGCAAATTACTGCAGATGCTGGAATCTGAAACCAAAAGAGAAAATGCTAGAAAATCTCGGTAGTTCTGGCAGCATGTGTAAGGAGAGAAAAGAGCTGATTTTTTGGGTCCAAATGACCCTTTGACAAAGCTTTGACCCACAGGGCAATATATGGCAAACATCCCATCCTTCAAGCTCTAAACCTTGAAATGGGGTGCCCTTCATTAATAAGAAGGGATTCCACTCATGAACATCCAATTGATGTGTGATCACTTCCTGAACATTCCTGTGCATGCTATCCTGTGAGTGTGCATGACTCATGCATCCTGGGACAGTCAGAGATACCCGACATGTTTGAAGGTCACCCCTGATCGAGGGGATGGCTAGTGGGGACAAGAGCTACCAGCTAAAGGTCCTGGTTGATGGCACCTATGCAAGGGTCCCATTACAATGAGGCCAACTCTGCCACCATGGCATCATCAAGCAGTGCACCAGCCTCCACAAGCTGTGGTTCTGCTGTCTGGACCACTCTGGCAGGCTACAATATAGCCCCCAGAAGATGACACATACAGTCGATACTTGTTGTGTTCTTCACAACTTCACACATGAAACATGAAAAAGGTGGAGGAAGAGGAAAATCTAGTCTCATCAGAGGAGGACCCAGATCGTCCAGAGGGGGAGGAGGAGCAGGATGACAATGATGCCAAGGGAGCTGAGCATCTCTGGCACCTAGGGTCCGACAAGGATGTCCAAAAAGGGAGGTCCTCATTGTCTTCAGGTTTAAGAGATAGCAGTTTCATTGTCTGACAGATCAAACCCCAGCTCCCACCCCATCTCTGAATTCTCATATCCTACCTTGTCTAGGTCCTTTATCTCCACTTTCCCTCAATCAGAACTTCTTTCTACTCTCCCATCCCAATTCTTTGGCTCCATCTTTCTCCTCCCTACAGCATTCCTCCCACTTCCCCCCTTCAAGTCTCCAGGGTGATAGGCCTGGATTGGCAATATTAGCGGTGTCATCGCAAGGTTGGAGGGTGATGATGACTCGCTGTGAGGAAAACTGTGGAGCACCTTCAGCATCTGAAGGCTGGCTCCAGTCTTTCTGACAACAGCCCACTTCCTTCCAGATCATCATTGTAGGGGCAATGGGTTCACTTGATTCCACATAACAGTGGAATCACAGGAGGTGGTGCCAGCATTGAGTGGTATCCAGATCAACATTAAGGTGGTGTCTGGGTCATGATATCTGTACATGACCTCCAAGGCATGGTCCACTCAGTGATGTCCATGGCTTCAGCCCTAGGCACCAGGGCCCAGACGCACATGGACTCGCTGGCATTGAGGGAGATTGCTGATACATACACACACGATCACAGTTGTGGAAATCTACAGTGTTGCCCACTCACCAAGGACAATAGCTGAAGATATAAGAACCATAGTGCAGATAATGGTGGGCCTCCAGGACTGGTAGTGCTAGATGCCGGAGGGGTTTCTGGAGTTTACTCTGGTTGCTCCTTTATCCCAAGAAGTAACCCAGAGGCCAACGACCACCCCATAGGAGGAGGAAGGCCTGAAGCCTCCAGCCCATGCAGACTCATACGTGACTGGGCGTGAGGTGGCTCAAAGGTCAGATCATTGGCGTCCTGGACTGGCGATGCTATCAGATGTGGATGTGTAACGCTTGTTCTCAGATATCCCCAATTAGGAATGAATGTGGAGACCCTGTGGGAAGAACAGAAGGCCAAGCAGTCAATGTAGCCTCTCTCCCCTCCCCCACACCACCCGATTCCTTTCCCCTTAAGGGACAGAAATAACATTGATAAGCCAGTTATCATAGAGGTGATATGTGTTTATTAGTGGACAAATGATGTTTGTTCCCCCTAAGTATAAGTATGAAGCAGCTGCCTCCTTAGTGGTCCTCTGTCTTCTTTTTCTTTTTTTTCCCTTCCACTCCTTCTAAATGTATCCTCAGATTGCACGTCAGAGGCGCAAGTGAACTGCTGATGACTATGCCCTTTGGCCTGTGATGCCTATCATCTGGAAGGCCTGGACTTAGAGGGCCGGCTGATTTTCAGGTGTCAATGTGCCACCTGGTTGTGTCCTCTGCCCGGGAGAAATGTCAGTGTCTGGAAGGGAGGATTCAGATGGGCTGGTAATGGCCTGAGTCTGCATGGGTTGGAGGCTTCAGGCCTTCCTCCTCTGCCAGCGAGTCCATGTCTATGAGGACCGCAGCCATGGACATCACTGAGTGGATCTTGCCTTGGAAATCATTTGTTGTGATACGGATATCATGACCCAGGCACCACCTTAGTGTTGGCCTGGATGCCACTCAATGCTGGCACCATCTCCTGGAATGTTGCTGACACCTTCTTCTGTAAAACCTGGCTCTGCTTTTGCATACTGATCACTAGTGGGATGAATGCTTCTAGAGGCCCAACATCTGCCTTGGGTCCAGCAGTTCTCGGGGAGTCATTGGGGCACTATCACACCTCTGACTTGCCACTCCCTTGCTACTCCCTTGGATGTTCTAGGCTCCACCCAAAATGTAATTGCAGTAGCGTGGTGCTCATCAACAATGTTCCCAGAAGTCTGTCCACAAATGTTTCCCACTGAGATGATTTTGTGCTGGGTCTTGGTGTTGGTGAATGCTGTGGAAAGTACATCCACGTCATAGAACATAGAACATAGTACATTACAGCACAGAACAGGCCCTTCAGCCTTCGATGTTGCGCCGACCAATATAAAAAGCAATGCCCCTCCAAACTAAACCATTCCCTTCTCTTCCATATACTTATCAACTAACCTCTTAAACGCCACCAAACTTGGCGCATCAACAACAGCTGCAGGCAGGGCATTCCACTCCCTAATCACTCTTTGAGTAAAGAACCTACCTCTGATATCCGTCCTATAACTCATACCCCTTAATTTAAAGCTGTGTCCCCTCGTGCTAGCTTTCTCCATCCTAGGAAAAAGGCTATCACTGTCCACCCTATCTAAACCTCTAATCATCTTATATGTTTCGATTAGGTCCCCTCTTAGCCGCCTCCTTTCTAACGAAAACAACCTCAAATCCCTCAGCCTCTCCTCATAAGACCTGCCCTCCATACCAGGCAACATCCTGGTAAACCTCCTCTGTACCCTCTCCAATGCCTCCACATCTTTCTTATAATGTGGGGACCAGAACTGCACACAATACTCCAAGTGCGGCCGCACTGGAGTTTTGTACAGTTGCAACATGACGTTGCGGCTCCGAAATTCAATCCCTCTACCAATAAAAGCCAAGACTCCATATGCCTTCTTAACAACCTTCTCGACCTGACTGCCTACTTTCAGGGATCTATGCACATACACACCAAGATCCCTCTGTTCATCTAGACTACTAAGAATCCTACCATTTGCCCTATACTCTACACATTTATTATTTCTGCCATAGTGCATTACCTCACACTTTTCCACATTAAACTCCATTTGCCACCTCTCGGCCCAGCTCTGCAACTTGTCCAAGTCCCTCTGCAAACTATAACACCCCTCTTCACTATCTACCACTCCACTGACTTTAGTGTCATCTGCAAATTTACTAATCCATCCTTCAATACCCTCATCCAGATCATTTATAAAAATTACAAACAGCAGGGGCCCCAAAACAGACCCCTGAGGTACACCACTTGTCACCGAACTCCAAGATGAATATCTCCCATCAACCACCACCCTCTGTCTCTATCTGCTAGCCAATTCCTAACCCAATTAGCTAAATCACCCTCTATCCCATACATCTGCATTTTCTGCAGAAGTCTTCCATGGGCCACCTTATCAAACGCCTTACTAAAGTCCATATATACCACATCAACCGCCTTACCCCCATCCACCTCCTTAGTCACTTTTTCAAAAACTCAATGAGGTTAGTAAGGCACGACCTACCCTTCACAAAACCATGCTGACTATCTCCAATCAATTCATTACTCTCTAAATAACTATAAATCCTATCCCTAATTATTCTCTCCAACACTTTGCCCACCACAGAAGTAAGACTCACTGGCCTATAGTGCTGAGAGGGATGGTGTGCAACCCTGAATGGTATGACTTTGTCTGATGGAGATCCTAGAAGTCAAAGTGCATGAGGTCAGCTGGTGGAGATGTCAAGTGTGGGGGTTGATTGACTCACTTGAGAAATGTCATCTGGATCCTGGTGCTTTTGGTTCTTACTTACTTGGAGCCTGCTGACCTCGCAATCAGCAACTACTCAGTCCTGTGTCTCATCTACAATTTCCATGGCCACCTCCTCAGAGAAGATGAGGACTCGAAGCTCAGGGATGCCCTAGTCCTTCTTCACTCATTCCCTCTTGGTGATGGCAAACTTTGTTTATCGGGGCACAAAGATGACAGTGAGAGGTTGGCCTGACTATAATGAGAGATTGATGATTGGTGCCATCTGTAGGTATGGGGCCAGGCCAAAAGGGGTTGTGATATGCACCGCGGTAGTAGGTGATCAGATAGAGATTCTGATTGACCATGTTAGAAGATGGTGCATATGATCAAGGGGGTTGATAGCAGAGGTTATGGATATATGTCATATCAAGGGCAAGAAGTGGGCACTCACCTTTGCAGATTAAAGTATATTTATTAGTCACAAGTAAGCTTACTTTCATTGCAATGAAGTTATTGTGAAAATCCTCTAATTGCCACTCTTCAGCATCTGTTCGGGTACACTGACAAAGAATTTAGCATTGCATGGTTAGCATTCACCTAACCAGCACACCTTTGGGTTGTGGAAGGAAACTGGAGCACCAGGAGTAAACTCACACAGACACATGGAGAATTTGCAAACTCCACACAAATAGTGACCCAAGCCAGGAATCGAACCCAGGTCCCTGGCATTGTGAGAGCTAACCACTGTGCCACCATGCTGCCCCAGGTCCTTCATCTTCTGGCATTGTATGCCTGCCCTCTTTGTAAGCTCCTGGTACTTACAGCCTCAGCCACGGTGGTTAGCACTTTTACCTCACAATGCCAGGGACCTGGGTTCAATTCCTGACTTGGGTCACTGTTTGTGCAGACTCAGCACATTCTTCCAGTGTCTGCTTGGGTTTTCTCCGGTTTCCGCACTTAGTTTAAAAGGTGTGCTGGTTAGATATGTTGGCCATGAAGGATTCTCCCTCAGTGTTCCCAGACAGGCACCAGAGTGTGCGACCAGGGGATTTTCACAGTAACTTTATTACAATGTTAATGTAAGCCTACTTAGAACAATAAATACATTTAAAATAAATAAACACCGCTTCCTCTGCCTCTACCACCTTGGCTGAAGGCAGCTTCCTGCCAAATCTCAGAAAGAGATTCCACCACAGCTTCCAACATCCTCTGTACCTGCGACTCAAGGAATCTGGGTGCCAACCTTTGAAAGAAATGGTTGAGTGCTTCAAGTTTTTAGATGTCCAGATAACCAACAACCTGTCCTGGTTACCCACCTCCCCTACCCCCACCCAAGCTGACATTATATTTAAGAAAGCCCGCCAGCATCTCTACTTTCTCAGAAGACTAAGGAAATTTGGCATGTCAGCTACGACTCTCACCAACTTTTACAGATCATTATTATTGTTGTATCACAGCTTGGCATGGTTCCTGCTCTTCTCAAGACTGTAAGAAACTACAAAGAGCCGTGAATGAAGCACAATCCATCACGCAAACCAGCCTCCCACCCATTGACAGTATTTACACTTCCCACATCCTCGGAAAAGCAGCCAGGATCCCACACACCTTGGACATTATCTCTTCCACCTTCTTTTGTTGGGAAAAAGATCTGAGGTCATGCACCAACTGAATCAAGAATAGCTTCTTCCCTGTTGCCATTAGGCTTTTTGAATGGATTTACCTTGCATTAAGTTGATCTTTCTCTACATCCTAACTATGAATGTAATACTACATTCTGCACGCTTGTTTGCTTCTCTATGAACTGTATGCTTTGTCTGTATAGCATACAAGAAACAATATTTTTCACTATATACTAATACATGTGACAATAATAAATCAAATCAAACCTTTTTCCCGGCTATATAGGTGGATGAAATGAAGATGCTGCTGAAGAGAGTACTGAAATACTGCTCCTGCTTGTAGATGGCTGACAGCCGAATCCTGGCTGCAGAGAATCAGGCGGCAGACGTTAGAAAGTCAACAGGAATCACACTGGGGGAGAACTGTCCCATTAACTATTCTGAATTGCAAGTGCAGATTTTTGGTATACCAGCAGGAAACACTTGGTTTTCCCACTGGCGTGGGCACAGTCCCAATTCTGGAGTATCGCAACCAGTGTTTTTGTTATACCAAACAACTTTTTAGGTGGATGGGTATCATCTGAAAGTTTAAAGTTTAAGCTTATGTATTAGTGTGACAAGTTGGCTTACATTATCACCGCAATGAAGTTACTGTGAAAGTCCCTTAGTCACCACACTCCAGCACATGTTCAAGTACACTGAGGGAGGATTTAGCATGGCCAGTGAACCTAACCAACATGACTTTTGAATTGTGTGAGGAAACCAGAGCACCCGGTGGAAACTCATGCAGACATGCAGAGAATATGCAGACTCCACACAGACGGGAATCAAACCTGTGTCCCTGACCACTGTGCTAACCACTGTGCCATCACGCTAGCTCTAACATTTTGTGTTTCCTGCCATTTCATTTCCTTATTATCCTCCTTATTCGCATTCAGTTCTTCATGGCTTCCAGCCTAATAGATTCTTGCCCCATAGTAGAGTGAATATATCTGTGTTGCTGCTTGACATGTAGAAACGGATGGTATGGTATAATAACTCTAGAAGTCAGCTGTAAAGGAAGTGCTTTATTGTGCAAAAACCATAAGCCTGTGGTGAACACACCAGGTCCCAATGGAATAATGGATCCATTTTATACAGTGTTCGGTGTTCGATGTGTTATTCGGTGTTTGAGTTCCACCTGATTAATTATTTTCCCAGGGAGCTCTTATTGAATGAGTCCTACAGGGAAGTCAGTGATTCCCCAGGGAAGTCATGGAAGTCCCTTTCCCTCTGAGGGTTCTCCCTCGCTCTTTGAGCACCATGGCCATCTTTTAGCTTTCTATTTCACCTGGTCCAAAGATGTGCGGGTTAGGTTGATTGGCCATGCTAAAATTGCCCCTTAGTGTCCTGAGATGTGTCAGTTAGAGGGATTAGTGGGTAAAATATGAAAGGATATGGGAGTAGAGACTGGGTGGGATTGCGTTCACTGTAGACTCAATGGCCAAATGGCCTCTTTCTGTACTGTAGGGTTTCTATGATTTCTATGGTCAATTGGAGTAGCGCATAGCTCTTTCTGGATAAAGAATCAAAAGAGGTGGTTCTTCTTCAATGACGGCTTCAGGCTGGGATTCCATCCCTTCTGTTTTCATTTCAGGGTCAGAAATCTCAGCCTGTTTGAGCTGATTTGTTCTTAGGCTTCTTGCTTTTCTTCAACTCTTCCATTTAGGTTTGGGAAGGCAAGTTTTAGCCTGATCTGTAGGCACCTGTCCATCAGTAATTTGGCTGGGCTAAACCTATCATGTGGCATTGTTCTATAATTAAGAAAATGTGCCAGTTTAGTGTTTGTAGACCACGTGCTCTGTTTTTTTTATTCCTTTTAAAATTTGGACTGCTAATCTTTTTGATGATGGATTAAAAGGAGCTGTGCAAACATGTTATACTGTTTCTATATATCCATTTGTTTCCATATATGCCCTAAATTCCCTACTGATAGATGGGGTTCTATTGTCTGTCAGAAAAATTTCCAGGACTCCTTGAATACAAAAAGGTTACCTAAGTCTCTCTATCATGTTCTGCTATGTGGTAAACATCATCTGGTGCATCTCCGTCCACTTAGTGGGAGTCAAAATAATCCACGTGCATCCGAATGCCTGGTTTTCCTAGCCATTCATTTCCTGGGGTGTAGGGAAGATATCAGTGGTGCCTTCTGGTTTTCTTGACAAATGTTGCATGTTTTTACTATTTTCTCTAAGCCCCTGTCTATTCCAGGCCACCAGACGTAGTTTCATTTTGATATGACTGGATAGCTATTATGAAATTCTGAAGGATAGGCCTTTGGCTGGGATGTGGGATAACTACCCAGGCTCCCAGTACAATAGTATCACCTTCCATGCTTAATTCTGTGTATTCTGTCACATACAGCTTCAAGTCTTGTGCCAGACATTCTTGCATTCCTCCAATTATAATAAATTGACTTAATTTTGATCGAATCCGAGTCCTAATTTGTTTTGCGAAATTTGTAACGTATCCATAAAATTTAATGCCATTGTGACTTTGTCTATTTGCAATGGTAACTGACTCAGGTCGTTTGCATTGGCAACTTGTGTTCCTGGTCTATGTTCCAGAGTATACTCATAAGTGCCTAATAATAGTGCCCATTGCTGTATTTTGGCTGACGCTATAAGTGGAATCGTTTTGTGCTTGGAAGAAAAGGCCTAGAAGTTTATAGTCTTATTATGTGTCAACTATACACATATTGATGGAACTTTTTCACTACGAAGACCATTGCCAAACCCTTCTTTTCTATCAGTGCGTACCTTCTTTCCATGTCAACCAATGTCCTGGTGGTCTATGCAATCAGACGCTCCATTGGTGTGACAGTACTGCACCTATTCTGTATATTATGACCAACAATCTTTCCAGGTTGAAAAGGGTCAACATGTTATCCAACTGCAATTGATATTATGCCCTCATAAAACCATCCTCCTGTTGTCCTTTCCATGCCCACTTCTGATGGTTTTTCAACAATTGATGCAATGGTGTCAGAGGACTTTCCATAACAGTTTACAAGGCCAGGAACTGACTTTAATTCCATAGTATTCCTTGGTACTGGAGTTTCTTACCTTTTCCTCGACTGGGTGTAAGCCATCTTTGTCAACACCGAGGAATGTTATCTCAGCTGCCTGAAAAATGAATTTTTCTCTTTTTAGTCTGTCCTTTGGTTTCTGAAAACCATTGTAAGGCATCTGCTAAATTTTCATGGTGTTCCTTGATAGTTGCTCATGTGATTAAAACATTTAGGTTTTCTTTGGATATTCCGTGGAATATGCTTTCCATTACTCTTTGGCAAATGCCAAACGGTAGACGAATATATATGTACAAACATTTGTCTGTGTTTACTGTCATATTTCCTTGATGACGTTTCTAGTTGTAACCGGAGGTACGTGTGACTCATGTTCAGGTTTGTGAAAATCTGGCCTCCAGATAATTTTGTATAGAGATCATCGTTTTTGGCGTTGGATATTTATCCAAGTGAGATGCTCTGTTTACTGTTGTTTTATCATCACCACAGAGGAGAACTGTGTTGTCTAGCTTTAACATCAGGACTACTGCTACAGCCATTCAGAAAATTGCGCAGGTCAAATTATCCCCAAATCTTCCAATCACTCCAGCTTGGTCTCCACTTTTGCCCATAGCATGTATAGAATTGATCTTGCCTTAAAAGATCTCAGTTGAGTATTTGGGTCAACATAAATGTTTGCCTTGACCCCTTTTATTTTTCCAAGGCCTGTCTGGAAAACATCTGAGTATTTCCTATTACCTCAAATAAATTTCCAGTGCCCATTTTGAAAATTTGCTGCAATCCAAGTGGATCTTTTGTACACAGTCCCTTCCCAAATAATTGGGCCCTTGTAACACTGTCAACAGGAACCAAACAGTTGTTAATATGTGGCTAATCCACATATGGACAACGGTTCTCCTGTACAAGTTGCCAATCTTGCCTCGAATTTCTTCTAAGTTCATGTTCCCCTATAATGGATACCACTCCTCCTTATTCAATATACCACATCTCCATATTCAATGAGTGTCCATTCACTTGAAGCTCTGTCTGTATTGGGACTACCTTTGGTGTGGTGACACAATTTGATGCTGGTTCTTCCTCTTCAGCCTAATTTATTTGATATGTTCTGTTCTGTCTTGTGGTGGCTTCGCCTTTCAATATGGGTGCAGCATGTTCTCCTGGTTTTGATAACCTTGCTTGGGCAGGCTCCCTGGCTACATGTACAGTGTAGTTGTGCTCCCTTACTCCCTAAGTTAAGGACTCCCACAAGTCCAATGCCAGGATTCTCTAGTTTCCCTGCTGGATTACTTTTCCTTGTCCAAGGCTAGGGGTCATAAGTATGTTCAACAGGGGACTTGGGTCTACATGAGATGGCTCACACCAAGCCTAAGGACATTGTTATCCATGAATCCTTGCAGCTATATGGCACCTTTCTCTGCATTTTCACAAGCTAAGGCCATCTCTATGGCTTTTTTAAAATTTAGGTTTTGCTCTATCAAAAGCCTTCTTTGGGGTTGCTAGATCATTTATGCCATATTCTAAATGGTCTTTCAGCATCTCTGGCAATGCTGGTCCATGCTGGCAATACTCCAGTTCTTTTAGTCACATCAGGAATTATGTCACCAGTTCCCCTGCAAATCTAATAGTTGTATTGAACTTGTACTGTTGCAAGATCATGGAAGGTTCAGGATCATAATGATTTGCCATTATTTCCACTAACTCAAAGTTGAGTATCTGGGTCAACATAAATGTTTGCCTTGACCCCTTTTATTTTTCCAAAGCCTGTCTGGAAAACATCTGAGTATTTCCTATTACCTCAAATAAATTTCCAGTGCCCATTTTGAAAATTTGCCGCAATCCAAGTGTATCTTTTATATCCAGTCCCTTCCCAAATAACTGGGCCCTTGTAACACTGTCAACAGGAACCAAACAGTTGTCGATACGTGACTGGAATCCAATATTGCCAGATACATAAAACTTCTGTGATACTTAATGTTGCAGCAATCATCAGGATGACTTTTTGCTGACTATCTCTTTTTATTTCATTACTCAAAAGAAGTACCTTATTCTCTTAGCATATTGTGCCCAGTCCTCAATACTCATGCTGCATGACTTGAATTTCCCAAAAAAATGGCATTGCAAAAACTGAACAATACAGGCTTATCAGGATCTGATGAGCAAGGTTACCAAAATGTTCCTTTTACCTGGTCACTAGTATAATACCAGTTGGTTATAAAAGAACAGTGCTAAGGCCAGGCCAGGCCAAGTCAAGCCAAGCCTGTGAATCCAATCAGGACAATGGAATAATGAACTCACTTGGGATTCTTTATACAGGCCTCAGTATATTAGCTTTACCTGGTTAGTTAATTACCAATTCCCTCGTATTTAACAAACCTAACAGGGAGGCTAATCAGTCATCCCCATGCAAGACACACACAGTGTACAATGGCATGCTGGGCGGAAGCTGGATCAACTCTTGCTTCTTTGAATCTGTGGAGAGAAGAATATTATTTATAATGGTTACACTAATTATTAATTGGAACATTTCTGCTCACAGTAAGAGATTACAATGCATTCTTGGAAAGAATTATAAGGGATAGGATTTATAAGCATCTGGAGAGAAATAAATTGATTAGGGATACTCAGCACGGTTTTGTGAAGGGTAGGTCGTGCCTCACAAACCTTATTGAGTTTTTTGAGGAGGTGACCAAAGAGGTAGATAAGGGTAAGGCAGTTGATGTAGTGTATATGGATTTTAGCAAAGCGTTTGATAAGGTTCCCCATGGTAGGCTACTGCAGAAAGTGCAGATGCATGGGATTGAAGGTGATTTAGCAGTTTGGATTAGGAATTGGCTAGCTGATAGAAGACAGAGGGTGGTGGTTGATGGGAAATATTCAACCTGGAGTGCAGTTACAAGTGGTGTACCTCAAGGATCTGTTTTAGGGCCACTGCTGTTTGTCATTTTTATAAATGACCTAGATGAGGGTGTAGAGGGTTGGATTAGTAAATTTGCTGACGATACCAAAGTGGGGGGAGTTGTAGACAGCGAGGATGGATGTTACAGTTTGCAGAGGGACATAGATAGGTTGCAGAGCTGGCCGTGAGGTGGCAAATGGAATTCAATACGGATAAGTGTGAGGTGATTCACTTTGGTAGGAATAACAGGCATATGAAATATAGGGCTAATGGAAGGACCCTTAATAGCGTTGTCGAGCAGAGGGATCTTGGGGTTCAAGTACATAGCTCTTTGAAAGTTGGCACCCAGGTTGATAAAGTTGTTAAGAAGGCGTACGGTGTGTTAGCTTTTATTGGTAGAGGGATTGAATTTAGGAGCCGTGGGGTTATGTTACAACTGTACAAAACTCTGGTGCGGCCGCACTTGGAGTATTGCGTACAGTTCTGGTCGCCGCATTATAAGAAAGATGTGGAAGCATTGGAAAGGGTGCAGAGGAGGTTTACCAGGATGTTGCCTGGTATGGTGGGAAGGCCTTATGAGGAAAGGCTGAGGGACCTGAGGTTATTTTCATTAGAGAGAAGAAGGTTATGCGGTGACCTAATTGAGGCGTATAAGATGATCAAAGGACTGGATAGGGTGAATAGTGAGAGCCTTTTTCCTTGGATGGTGATGACCAACACGAGGGGACATAGCTTTAAATTAAGAGGTGGTAGTTATAGGATGGATGTCAGAGGCAGGTTCTTTACACAGAGGGTGGTGAGGGTGTGGAATGCCCTGCCTGCAGCAGTTGTGGACTCGCCTACTTTGGGGGCATTCAAATGGTTGGTGGATAGGCATATGGATGATATTGGAATAGTTTAGGTTAGAGGGTCCACTGGCCGGTGCAACATCGAGGGCCGAAGGGCCTGTACTGTGCTGTAATGTTCTATGTTCTATTATAAGAGGATCCTGTCTGGAAAAAAGCAGAATGGTTAAATAAGTAAGGAAATAAGCAATAAAACGTGATAGATACTGGTTACGTGTTGGTAGGGGCTTCTAAATTCTCTCCCACACCATCTACTCTATTGACTCTAACTGTATCAACCTGCTCTTAAGTCAAGATTTGCAACGTCAGTTATCTCTGGTCTCTTTCTATATGTGCATATCATGCCTTAGAAGCAAATATGAAAGAGCAGATGTGGAAAAAATTGGATTCCAAAATGTTGTTACAAAATGCCCAGAACAATATGTCGTTTATTGTGCCTATGTACAACTATAAGGAACCACCATGATATTTTCTACTTGGTGTTACTAACCAGTATTTTGGTTTTTCAACATGGCCTCAGTAAAACAGAAAATTATAGGGCATGTTCGTGTGTTTACCAAAATCAGCAGTTGCACTCAAAAAAGATTGGATGAAATCCCATCTTTTATAACATCTATGTTGGAAGCAATTTTTCATTGCCTTTTAAAACCAAAATCCCATTGAAGCAAAGATTCTATTTTTGCAGCTAGCATCTATCCAAGACCTCTGCATGAGACAAACCGAACATAAAATCTGTCTTTATGCAGCTAGCATGCTGCAACTGATTCAGATTTCCAAATCTTCCATCCCACATTAAAGGGTCATTTTATGAAATTGTATTCCCAGTATGGAGTATTGCTTGCCGAGAACACATTGCAAATTCTACTCACTTTTTTCAAAAACATGAGGTAGAAGTTCATTTTCGCCGCATCGGTGGTAATCTGACAGAAAAAATTCATTGTAAAACCTGCCTGATTTTATTTTAATGGCATGTAACTAGACCAGGTTCTGACAGCTTGAAGATCCACTCATCAGATTACAGTATGACAGTATGTGCATTGAAGGTGAAAATGTACCTCAATTATTTTAATTGGTCATAAAATTGTGCAAAGCATGTGCTGGACTTTCCAATCTGTATTCTTGGCTGAAGGGTGGAAAAGTGTAAAAGTGAGAAAATTCTAAAAGCAGGCTGAGTTTTGTTGTGATAAAGTTTCCATGATAGTATTGAATATTATCCATCCACTACCTCCTACCAACCGCCAAAGAAGGATAGGATAGTGAATGGAGGATAGCGAATGTTGTCCCATTGTTCAAGAAGGGGAATAGAGACTTTCCTGGGAATTATAGGCCGGTGAGTCTTACTTCTGTAGTGGGCAAAGTATTGGAAAGAATTATTAGGGATAGGATTTATAGTTATTTAGAGAGAAATGAATTGATTGGGGATAGTCAGCATGGTTTTGTGAAGGGTAGGTCGTGCCTTACTAACTTATTGAGTTTTTTGAAAAAGTGACCAAAGAGGTGGATGGGGGTAAGGCAGTTGATGTGGTATATATGGACTTTAGTAAGGCGTTCGATAAGGTGTCCCATGGAAGGCTTCTGCAGAAAATGCAGATGTATGGGATTGAGGGTGATTTAGCTAATTGGATTAGGAATTGGCTAGCAGATAGAAGACAGAGGGTGGTGGTTGATGGGAGATATTCATCGTGGAGTTCGGTGACAAGTGGTGTACCTCAGGGATCTGTTTTGGGGCCCCTGCTGTTTGTAATTTTTATAAATGATCTGGATGAGGGTATTGAAGGATGGATTAGTAAATTTGCGGATGACACCAAAGTCGGAGGAGTGGTAGATAGTGAAGAGGGGTGTTCTAGTTTGCAGAGAGACTTGGACAAGTTGCAGAGCTGGGCCGAGAGGTGGCAAATGGAGTTTAATGTGGAAAAGTGTGAGGTAATTCACTTTGGCAGGAATAACAAATGTGTAGAGTATAGGGCTAATGGTAGGACTCTTAATAGTGTTGATGAACAGAGGGATCTTGGTGTATATGTGCATAGATCCCTGAAAGTTGGCAATCAAGTCGATAAGGTTGTTAAGAAGGCATACGGAGTCTTAGCTTTTATTGGTAGGGGGATTGAATTTCGGAGCCGCAACGTCATGTTGCAACTGTACAAAACTCTGGTGCGGCTGCACTTAGAGTGTTGTGTACAGTTCTGGTCGCCACGTTATAAGAAAGATGTGGAGGCATTGGAGAGGGTGCAGAGGAGGTTTACCAGGATGTTGCCTGGTATGGAGGGCAGGTCTTATGAGCAGAGGCTGAGGGATTTGAGGTTGTTTTCGTTAGAAAGAAGGAGGCTAAGAGGAGACCTTATTGAAACATATAAGATGATTAGAGGTTTAGATAGGGTGGACAGTGATAGCCTTTTTCCTCGGATGGAGAAAGCTAGCACGAGGGGACATAGCTTTAAATTAAGGGGTGGTAGTTATAGGACATATGTCAGAGGTAGGTTCTTAACCCAGAGGGTGGTAAGGGTGTGGAATGCCCTGCCTGCTGCAGTTGTAGATGCGCCAAGTTTGGGGGTGTTTAAGAGGTTAGTTGATAAGTATATGGAAGAGAAGAGAATGGTTTAGGTTAGAGGGTCATTGCTTTTTCTTAATTGGTCGGCACAACATCGAGGGCTGAAGGGCCTGTTCTGCGCTATAATGTTCTATGTTCTAAAGAAGAAACCGGATTGTATCACAATTTGACTGGTCAAACCTCAAAAGAATAGGGCACCGTAAATCACAAGGATGAGTAGTAGGACTAATTGGATAACTATTTCAAAGTGCCAGCACAGGCAAAATAGAGCAAATGCCCTCTTTTGGTGCAGTACCATTTTATGATTCTATATAACCTCCTGTATTTATTGTGTTCAAAAGTGATTTGTCAATCAGTTTTATTGCTAAAATTTTGGTATTGTACAACCATTTTTAAAATACAGTAGAAGAAGAAAATCAGGGAAACTAGAACTGCAGAAACTGGGCGAATTCAAAGAAAATGAGAAAAAAGTTGGGATTTATCTAAAGTCTTATTCAGGTCAAGTTTAATTTGAATGTTATTGTAAAAACAGGGATGGGGATGTGTGCCTGTGTGAGATTATTTCCTCATCCTAATTTTGAGTTCATTTTTCTAAAAATAAACATGAAATTTGATATTGGAGGTAAATAATGTTTATAAACTGTGTTATGTTGGCTATTAGAAAATATAATTGTAAGTAGTGGCTCATGTGAGCTGGAAGAAGGGAGACAGCAGCTGATTTTTTGTCAGTTATGACAAAGCCCTGACTCCCAGACATAAAATGAGTGGCATGGCACTGTAGGTGAAGTGAGATGTAAATTAAGCAATGATATTGTTAAAACTACCAAATAAATGAGATTCATGAGAGGTTCATTTCTCATGGCAATTTCTTGGCCAATCAGAGCCAAACTTCCTGGTTTCAATTCAAACAATGTTTGATTGTACATCACCATCAACTGGTGCATTCTCCATGGCAACCAATCAGTATTCCTTCTCAAAAATATAAATATATTATTGTTCCCTTCACATTTGGCATCCTTGCAAAGTTTCCTAACAAGTGCAAGATAAAATCTTTCAATGAAAAATATGTTTTTCTTGTATCTGGTACATGCAACTGCCACTGCGTGGCAGTGAAGGAGGGAGTGAATGTATAAGGTTCTGAGCAGTTGGTGTTTGAGCTTCTTGAGTGTTATTGGAATTGTACCTTTCAGGCAAGTGGACATTATTCCATCATGCTCCTGATTTGAACCTTGTAAATAATAAACAGGCTGTGGGGAATCAGGAGATGAGTTAATTGCACAGAATACAGTCTCCAACTAGTTCTTGTAGCCACAGTATTTATCTGGTTGGTCCAGTTCTAGTCAATAATAATTCCCACATGTTGATTGTATCCAATTAAGAAGAGGGACAAATGTTCCTAAGTAAGCTACCACTAGTCCCACCTCTGCAAGCAACAACATAGCTATGCAAACCCAGAAAATTGAAGACTGTAAGACTGAGAAAGCAGCACAAGTTGAGTCACTTACTATACTCCTTACAAACTTATGATTGTGTGGCCAGATTCCACTCCAACTTGATTTTCAAATTTGTTGATGACACCACCTTAGTGGGTCAGATCTTAAACAGTGATGAGACAGATTATAGAAAAGAGATAGAGAATCTGATAAAATGGTGCAATGACAATAATCTCTCCCTCAATGTCAGTAAAACAAAGGAGACAATCATTGACTTCAGGAAATGTCAGGGATGAAGTGGAAATGGTCACGATTTTCAAGTTTCTAGGTGCCCAACAACGTGTCCTGATACTTTCAGTGTTATAGTTAAGAAAGTCTGTAACTTTCTCAAGAGGCTAAGGAAATTTGGCATGCCTACTATAACTCTCATCAACCTTTACAGATGCACATAGAAAGCATCCTTTCTGGATAAATCACAGCTTGGAATGGCTCCTGCTCTGAACAAGACCGCAAGAAACTACAAAGAGTTGTGAACATAGCCCAGTCCATCACCCAAGCCAGCCTCTCGTTCATTGACTCTGTTTACACTTCCTGCTGCCTCGGAAAAGCAGCCAACATACCAAGAATCCCATGCCCACTGGGCATACTCTTCCACATTCTTCTGTTGGGAAACAGGCCAGTTGATTGAAGTGCAGGATAGGCATATCCCCGCAAAGTTGAAGGATAGAAAAGGCAAGATTCTTGAACCACGGATAGCAAGGGAAATTGTAATCTTATTCAAAAGGAAAAAGGGAGCATATGATCGGACTAGGCAAGTATAAACTGATGAATCCCTTAAGGAGTATGAAGAAAGTAGGAAGGAACTTAAACAGGGAATTAGGAGAGCTAAAATGGGCCATGAAATATCTCCAGCAAATAAGGTCAAAGAGAATTCCAATGCTTTCTATGCATATACCACGAGCAAGCGGATAGTAAGAACATAGAACATAGAACATTACAGCACAGAACAGGCCCTTCGGCCTTCGATGTTGCGCCGACCAATATAAAAAGCAATGACCCTCCAAACTAAACCATTCCCTTCTCTTCTATATACTTATCAACTAACCTCTTAAACGCCACCAAACTTGGCGCATCTACAACTGCCGCAGGCAGGGCATTCCACTCCCTAACCACCCTTTGGGTAAAGAACCTACCTCTGATATCCGTCCTATAACTATCACCCCTTAATTTAAAGCTGTGTCCCCTCGTGCTAGCTTTCTCCATCCTAGGAAAAAGGCTATCACTGTCCACCCTATCTAAACCTCTAATCATCTTATATGTTTCGATCAGGTCCCCTCTTAGCCTCCTCCTTTCTAACGAAAACAACCTCAAATCCCTCAGCCTCTCCTCATAAGACCTGCCCTCCATACCAGGCAACATCCTGGTAAACCTCCTCTGTACCCTCTCCAATGCCTCCACATCTTTCTTATAATGTGGGGACCAGAACTGCACACAATACTCCAAGTGCGGCCGCACTAGAGTTTTGTACAGTTGCAACATGACGTTGCGGCTCCGAAATTCAATTCCCCTACCAATAAAAGCTAAGACTCCATATGCCTTCTTAACAACCTTATCGACTTGACTGCCTATTTTCAGGGATCTATGCACAAATACACCAAGATCCCTCTGTTCATCAACACTATTAAGAATCCTACCATTAGCCCTATACTCTACACATTTATTATTCCTGCCACAGTGCATTACCTCACACTTTTCCACATTAAACTCCATTTGCCACCTCTCGGCCCAGCTCTGCAACTTGTCCAAGTCTCTCTGCAAACTATAACACCCCTCTTCACTATCTACCACTCCACCGACTTTAGTGTCATCTGCAAATTTACTAATCCATCCTTCAATACCCTCATCCAGATCATTTATAAAAATTACAAACAGCATGGGCCCCAAAACAGACCCCTGAGGTACACCACTTGTCACCGAACTCCACGATGAATATCTCCCATCAACCACCACCCTCTGTGTTCTCTGTAAGAGAAAGAGTAGGCCCACTCAAGGACAATGGAGAGAAGTAATACATGGAGCCGCAGGAAATGGGTGAGATCCTTAATGAGTAGTTTGAATCAGTATTCACCAAGCAAAAGGGCATAATGGATGTTGAGGTTGGAGATAGGTATGTGAATGATCTGGAGAATGTCAATATATCAAAGGAGGAAATATTGGGTATCCTAAATTGCATTAAGGCAAATAAGTCCACGGGGCTGGATCTGATCTATCTCAGGTTACTGCAGAAGCCAAGGAAAGAAATCGTTGGGGTCTTAACAAATATCTTCATATCCTCTTTCACCACACGCAAGGTTCCAGTGCGCAAGAAACGATACTTTTCTCTGTATTAACATACAGAGGAAAGTGTTGTTTTTTTGTGCAGTACACAGTCAGAGCATATCATTCATAGAGAAGGAAATGAGAAAGTGCAGAATGTGGTGTTACAGTCATAGCTAGGATGTAGAAAAAGATCGACTTAATGTAAGGTAGGTCCATTCAAAAGTCTGATGGAAGGAGGGAAGAAGCTGTTCTTAAGTTGCTTGCCATGATGTGAGTTGCCAATATTTGGTATGTGACCTCAGACTTTTGTATCATTTTCCCAACGGAAGATGCTGGAAGAGAGAATGTCCAGACTGCATGGGATCCTTAATGTGAGGGAGAATTTTTTCATGCAGAGAGTGGTAGGTGCCTGGACAGCGCTGTCAGAGGAGATGGTGGAAGCATGTGCATTAGTAACATTTATGGGACACCTGGATATGAATAAGGAGGGAATAGAGAATAAGGGCAGCAGGTGTTTTTTTTACTTAGAGCATTATGATTGATATGGGTGGGAGAGCTAATGGGTCTGTTCCTGTGATATACTTTCTTTGACTCTTTGTTCTTTGTTCTAAAGTCTGAGATCATGTACCAACTGACTGAAGAGTAGCTTCTTTCCTACTGCCTTCAGACTTTTGATTAGACTTACTTCGCAATAAATTTATCTTTCTCTGCATCCTAACTATTACTGTAACACTCCATTCCGACCTTCTCCTTTCCTTCTCCACTCTATACTCTATGAATGGCATGTTTTGTCCGTGTAACACACTAGAAACAATATTTTTCACTGTATACTCGTATATATGACAATAATAACTCAAATCAAATCACAATTTTCAACTGAGAAGCATAGTGGAGGCTGTCTGTTCAGGCATTTACTTGCTGTGCATTCAGCATGGTTCCTTGATCTGTTGCAGCAACTAGTATTTGGATGTTAGAAACACATACTGGCTGAAGATAATCTACAGGTCATCTGTGTTCCAGAAAATATATTGCAAGTTCTACTGAGGAGTATAGAGAGCTATAGCACTGAATCTGTACCATCATGGAAATACGGTTTGCTGTGCTGAAGTGCATCACATTCCATGTGACAACTGCAGCAGTGACCTCAGTCACAGTGGGAACATTTCTCATAAATGCTGGTACTACATTACAAATCTTCAAGCTCATATCATGAAGATGTTTTCTTGGCCAGTTTCATCATAAGATTATAGAATAGTGCAGCACTGAAGGAGGTCATCCTGCCTGTCAAATCTGCATCAGCTCTTCTGGAGGACAGTCCAGTTATTGTCACTGCCCTACTATTTCCTATGCTGCAACACCATAACTAACCTTCAGGCAGGATTCAACAATCTCAGTGCTGTTCACAAATTATGTGACGTGCTAAGGGGAATGTTTAGCAGCAAGGGCATGTCCAGTGGGAACAGATAAGACAGCTGTCTTTCAAGGCAACACTGCATCTGCTCCATCAAGCATTTATGTGCAAGTGCTAATAGATTTGTCAGGAAGCAATCAGCGTCAGTCACAACAGTACCAGTCCTTGAAAGTGGGAATCATGCTGACAACCTTCACACACCAAGAAATGAGTAAAATGAATGCGTTGGACTTGATTTGAACACTGGTCTTGTTTATCAATCTTTATCCAGAAGATGGCACAGATTTCAGACCTATCACTACTTACAGACCAAAACTGAGCTTCCTAATGCACTTCAATCAAGCACAGGTAGCTGCATCTACAATTATGGACCTCGTAGGCAATGGGATCAGTTTGTATACCTCATATATCACCGTCTTCTGTTGTTTGACCTTTTTCTGAACTTGTAATTCTTCAGGCAATCCAGACTTACAGAGACACAGGTATCAATATCAATTTACAGATTTCAACATCTTTAATCTCTGCAGTGCAGCAATTTACCTGCCTTTTTAAGCAGTCCAATGCCTTTTCCACAATGCTCATTGAATTTGGACCTGAGGAATGTATTGTTTGTTCAATAAGTAAACCTTTCCTCCAGTATTCCATTTTGTAAGAAAATAGTTTGTGCTGTTATGGTCTACTCTGTGGGCCTGATTTTAGTTGCGCTCATTTTTGGACACAAAAACTTGGTAAAGTTGAGGTGAGTAGCTTGATCTGCACCCGCCTCTGGACCAGTTCCCCCTTTACCAAGACCTGAAAACAGCCATTTAAATTGACTTAATAGGCTGCATGCCCAAGCTTCCCCCTGTACCATTGCATTTGCTCATCCAGAATCAGCGCGAAACAAACATGCTCCACAAAAATCCGATTTGGGTGCTCCAGTTAGTGAGGAGATAAGAGCCAAGCATTCAACAGTTCTCTGCTTGAGATCAGTGGTGGCAGGGCGCGATGGGGGTAGGGGGAGAGAGGTGGATCTGATGGCTCTCTACTTGAGATCGGGGAGGTGATGGGGAGTTCACTGCCACTCTGCCTGTGATTGGTGAAAGGGAAGGAGGGTCCATTGCCACTCTACCTGAGATCAGTGAGGAGAAAAGGTGGGGCCGCTGTCACACTGCCTGTGATCAGTGGGGGTGAAGGGAGGGGGGAACCCGTAATTAGTCTGGGTGGTGGAAAGGATGGAGCGCTAAGGAGGTCAGTAATGTTGTGGAGACCAGGAGAAGCATTATCTGGCCCGGGAACGATGTGGCAGGGGATCTGCATTCTATCATTTTTTTTTTCTGCGCATGTGCAGCTGAAGATGTCCATCAGAGCTGCAGGATTATGGGTGTGTTAAGTCTCATCCACAGGCTTGTGCAGTGCGATTCAGAATTGCTGATTTTTTTTCAAGGAGAGTGCTTATGGGGTGCCTGAGAATAGGTCTAAAAGTCAGATCTGAAACACTCCTAGAGAATCAAAATAATAAAATAGGGCCCAGAGGCTTCAGAGGTTATGACCATAGCAAATATCTCCTAGTTGTCACTGTCAATATCTACCATCTAATGCTGCAACTTAATAAGTCTCTTGTCAGACCCCACTTGGAGTACTGTGCTCAGTTCTGTCGCTTCACTACGAGAATGATGTGGAAGCTATTGAAAGGGTGCAGAGGAAATTTACAAGGATGTTGCCTGGATTGGGTGGCATGCCTTATGAGGATAGGTTGAAGGCACTAGGTCTTTTCTCCCTGGAGAGATGAAGGATGAGAGATGACCTGATGGAAGTTTATAAGGTGTTGAGAGGTATTGATAGGGTGGATTCTCAGAGGCTATTTCCCAGGGCTGAAATGGTCGCTATGAGAGGACACAGGTTTAAGGTGCTGGGGATAGGTACAGAGGAGATGTCAGGAGTAAATTTTTCACTCGGAGGGTGGTGATTAAGTGGAGTCACCTGCCATTGGTGGTGGTGGAGGCAAACTCGCTGGGGTCTTTTAAGAGACATCTGGATGAGTACATGGGATTTAATGGGATTTAGGGTTATAATAGACCTGGTAGGTAGGGATATGATTGGCACAACTTGTGGACCATAGGTCTTGTTTGTCCTGTAGTGTTCTATGTTCTATTTTCATATCTGGTTTTCAGGTTCTCTTATAGTGGAGGCCTGGAAGATCACGATTCAGCAGTCAGTTCATTGTATGGATGTGTAAGACCACTATCCATCCAATGAACATAACAAAGTCTGTGATAGTATTGTTAGCTTAGTGATGTGTGCATGCTGATGGAATTAGCACAGGATTGCTGACTTTGTCCTGGCAAGAGACACCAAATATAAGCTGAGTCTGTGGACTGGGCAATATTCTATGATGTGGTGCATAGTTTTCTCTTTCCCACAGGATCATAGAAGACTGGCACTAATGCCACATTTGTGGAGGTTTGTGAAGCAGGGGCCATAGCTGGTCTTGCACCTGTTGAAGATGGACCACTTTTTCCTTGGAAGGTTGAAACTAGGCAACTGTTGGATTAGGTTTGAGAGCAGACACTTGTTTGTCAAGTCCAGTGATTCCCATTCACTTGTCCTGGTGGAAATTGCGTTGAAGTTCAGCATTGGAGGGATTTTCCAGATCGGTCTTCTTAATGGGAGTTGTACCATGGGTGTACTGAATAGATAAGTATGAAGTGGCATTGTGAACTTTTTATATCATTTTGTGGGTTATTGCAAGTCAGTGGATATGTGGAGGAGTGATGTTTGCCAGTACAGGGAGCCAGTAAAGTGGTGTTGAGCATACTGTAGGTGGAATTTTTCCACCTTGCTGCACTGGTCAAGAAGTGTAGTGGGTGGGAAATATGAGCAGATGGCAAAAATGCAAATCATGCCCAGCATCGGGCCTCTTATTCTGACACGATCTGTATTGTGCCCAGAATGGGCAGAACATCAATTGAAATTATTTTGACTTTGTTTCCATATCGTTAGTAAGTTTGGCATGGCCCTTCTTATCACACCCCCTCTGCCCCCTGTACCTTTGCCCCCTGTCCGACATGACATCATACCAATGTCATTCATGGATAGTTCATAAAGGTTTGGGCCAGGTTAGTAGCAGTTAAGGAGAGTGAGAAAATAAATTCCATTGAGTAGCAGCTCCAGATTGCAGGAGCGATACCCAGGTATTGTAAAGTTACTGGGTGAGGTGGGAGCCTTGTATGAGTGCTGTTATATGGAGAAGTGGGGGGTGGTGGGCCTGTACCAGTCAAGGGATCCATGGGTTATGGATCGCCATTGGCTCCAGGCTCATGGTGTACACATTATCCCTGGTGGCAGAGAGACAACCAAGGAATGCCAGAGGAGATCCACAATGGAACCCACAAATATTGACCTGTTTGCCCTGCTATCCATCTGCCGAACAGGCAGTGTGGCTGACTGCAGACCTTGCATCCCAGGCCCCACTAACAGTAACATGCAGCAGGTCTGGCAGTTGATGCTCCAATCAAGGGAGCTCTCAGGTGTTATCATTTCTCTACATATTGCATCGACTCAGGTTTGTCTCCAGAATAACCTGCAAACTGTCACCCATGGGGTCATTTGTTGGCTTGGGTATCATATTATGCTGGCACTACCTCCTGCAACAGAAACCTTTTAGACTCTTCCAAACAGCCTTCCAGTTGCTGTAGTGTTGCTGACAGCCCTCCACCATTTCCAGGTTTTACTTATGCAGAAGTGTGGGTTAGGTTAATTGGTCATGCTAATTCGCTCTTAGTGTAGGAGGACTAGCAGGGTAAATGCGTGGGGCTCCAGGGATAGGGTCTGGGTGGGATTGTTGTCAGTGCAGGCTCAATGGGCTGAATGACTGCCTTGTGCACTTTAGGGGCTCTGTGATTCTAAGATCTCCAGCATCTTAGGGATAACTGATCCCGGAGAACATAAGAACATAAGAAATAGAAGCAGGAGTAGGCCATCTAGCTCTTCAAGCCTGCCCCGTCATTCAGTAAGATCATGGCTGATCTGAAGTGGATCAGTTCCACTTATCTGCCTGCTTCCTATACCCTTAATTCCCTTAATTCCCAAGAGGCATGGCACTTGGCTTGGGGCTCCTTGCCTCCAGCAGATTGCCATGTGTGTGAAACCTTGGATGTTCCCGCTTTCATGGCAGATTTTCATCTATGGCAGCATTGTGCACACAACTGACCCAGAAGCCTCACTGCTAACATGTCCCACCTTTTAATTTTATCTGTGCTGATGGATTGTGTGGTGGATACCTGTATAAAGTGTATTCCTTGGAGCCAGCCTCCGAGATGTCACTTCTGCTGTCAGCCAGTGTCACAGCAGGAGGAGCAGGGGAGCGGCGACCCCCAATATGGGCTGGGCGCACAGGGGACATTTGCCGCAACAAATGACACAAGATTCAGTGCAAGGGAGGGACAGGTGTCTGGGCAACATGCCACTTACTTGAAATAAATAATTTGAACTAAGGTTTTGCAGGTGCTCACTTCCATGACAAACAGCAACCTGCCTGTCATTGATCATTCCTTCCTCGCCATCCCCCACCCACCAGCTCCAAAGTATGCTACTGAAAGGTGGTAAGAAGACAGAGCTCAGGGACCCCACCTCCAGTCTTGGCATGCTCCTGGTGGTTATGGCCCTCTTATCCTGCGGAGACATAATGAGGGCATTGAAAGCCTGATGGATGGAAGGACACCGGGTGCCAGGGTGAGCATGCAGTTTGTCAGGTCTGTGGCAACCTGGGTTTGTGACTGGGGGTGCCAGAGGCGTTGGAAGAATTTATGGGGGGGTCGGTGGTGAAAAGCCGCAGGATGTCAGGGGATGGCTTGACATTGCTCCCATTTGTTGTGCCTGCAATGTCAGAATGAGATGGCCACTCACTTTCCTGCCCGAAGGATCATTCATCTTCTCCTGGCACTGGTCGCTGGTTCCCCATTGCCAGTGTGTGAGCACTGACAGCCACTGCCTTTCAGGTGACATTGGCACCAGCCTGGGAGGTACATTGTTGCCCTCATTTGCAGTGCCCAGCAGAAAGCTCAGCTCTGCTTTGCTAAACTGTGGTGCATTCCTTCTTGGTGCCAGCTTTCTGTCACGACTGCCTGTGTTTCCATCGTTAAAGTTATATAGAGCACAACTGCAGACACTTGCAAGTCACATGCCCATTGAGTCAATTCCAGGGAGGAAAGTATAGAGTTGTTTAGTTTCAACAAGAGAACGAGGCCAAAGCTTCTCTGCAGAGGTGCTGATGGAGTGAATTCTGCATTGGGTTGATTGGGCAGGAGGGGAAGGTGCTGATGATCAGGGAGGGGGTGAAGATGGAGCAAACTCTCCAAGGGGGGTTGATCGAGGAAGGGGTGATGATGGAGTAAACTGTGCAATAGGAGATGAAGATGATGTTTGAGGAGGGGGCTGATGATGGGGTGAACTTACAATGTGCATGATCAGGGAGCGAGTGGGTAAGGTTGGCGATGTCCTGTGTGTGAGGGATGGTGAGAGACTGCTGGCATCTGGAGGATGGAGTACATAGAACATAGAACACTACAGCACAAACAGCCCTTTGGCCCACAAGTTGTGCCGATCATATCAGTACCTACCAGGCCATAGTTCTATCTGTAACTCCCAATCCCATTAAATCCCATGTACTCATCCAGAAGTCCCTTAAAAGACCCCAGCAAGTTTGCTTCTACCACCAATGACAGCAGGAGATTCCATTCACTCACCACCCTCTGAGTGAAAAACTTACCCCTAAGATCTCCTTTGTATTTGCCCCCGCCAACACCTTAAACCTGTGTCCTGTCATAGCAACCATTTCAGCCCTGGGAAATAGCCTCCGAGAATCCACCCTATCTATTCCTCTGAACATCTTATAAATCTCTCTCAGGTCGCCTCTCAACCTTCGTTTCTTCAGGGAGAAGAGACTTAGCTCCCTCAACCTATTTTCATAAGGCATGCCCCCCAATCCAGGCAACATCCTTGTAAATCTCCTCTGCACCCTCTCAATAGCTTCCACATCCTTCCTATAGTGAGGCAACCAGAACTGCACACAGTACTCCAAGTGGGGTCTGACAAGGGTCTTATAAAGTTGCAGCACTACCTCCCAACTCCTAAACTCAATCCCTCGATTAATGAAGCCCAGTACACCATATGCCTTCTTGACCACCTCCTCCATCTGCGAAGCCGATTTAAGAGTCCTATGGATCCAGACCCCAAGATCCTTCTGCTCCTCAACACTGCTAAGTCTCCTATCCTTGATATTATACTCCTTCATCCAATAGGGTGGAAGGCTGCCAATGTCTGGGGTTGGTGAGGTAAGATGCTGATGATATCTCAGAGGGGAGGGGGGAATTGGAGGCTGGCGATGTCCCAGGGGAGAATGGAAGGGTAATGATGTCCAGGGTGTGGGGGGTGGAGGGCGGTATCTATCTCCATGGGAAGCCATTTCCATCAGACAGGGAAGCCATTTCCATGAGGAAGGAAAAGCAGTTGATCTTTCTGTATACTGGGAGATTTGGATGCATGCGCATTGGTGCCCTGACCAGCCTGCAGCTGGCTTCCCTGGCAAGATTAGATTCCGCCCACCCCCTTATAGCCGTGAATCGCCTGATGGTGTCTGGATTACACAGAGTGCTGTAAATTCATGAAACACAGCTCACTGAAAAATGAGTGAGTAAACTCACTTTGTGCGTCCGTCTGCGGTGAGCTTGACCAAACAAGGGTACAGTATTTTGCGACTAAGCATGAGATGTGAATGCTGAAGTTTGAAGGGTGATAGTAAAAACACCCCATATTGAGCTGGCTAGTTTCACAATCAAGTTATTTCTAGACTTGGCTGCGGTTGTTTTAGGTGTTTTTGGAAGGTCAGTAATTCTGACGTATGATGGAGTTTGGTGGTGCCATTAATTTGGATGTTGAGCAGGCTGTAAATCAGCTGAGACCTGAGCTGAAAGATGGCAAATAGAATTAATCCGGACAAATCTGAGGTGATGCAAGTTGGTAGATCCACTGCAGAAGGAAAGTATACAGTAAATGATAGACCCCTTAGAAACATACAAAGGGATCTAAGAGTGCAGACACAGAGTTCCCTGAAAGAGGCAACTGAGACAGATAAGATGGTCATGAAGGTGTACGGCATGCTGACTTTCATTAGTCAAGGTATTGCGTATAGGAATTGGAAAATCATGTTGCAGCTGTATAAGACTTTGGTTAGGCCGTATTTGGAGTACTGTGTACAATTCTGGTTGCCACACTACCGGAAGGATATTGATGCACTGGAGAGGGTGCAGGAGAGATTTACCAGGATGTTGCCTGGTTTGGGGGATATGGACTATAAAGAAAAGTTAACAAATTTAGATTGTTTTCATTGGAGTGTCAGAGGATGAGGGGCGATTTGATAGAGGTTTACAAGATTATGACAAGCTTGAATAGAGTGAATAATCTGTTTTTTTCCCAGGGTCAAAGGGTCAATTATTCAGGGGCAGTGATTGAGATTGAAAGGGAGAAAGTTTAAAAGAGATATAAGAAGCAAGCTTTTTACACAGAGGGTAGTGAATGCCTGGAACGTGCTACCAGAAGAGGTGGTAAAAGTAGATTCTATAACAATATTCAACATTCAAGAGGCATCTGGTTAGATACATGAATAGGCAGGGAATAGAGAGATATGGATCACAGAGGCAAGAAAATATTAGATTAGAGAGGCATTTGTGTCAGCATAGACTTGGTGGGTTGAAGCGCCTGTTCCTGTGTTGTATTGTTCTTTGTTCTTTGAGCTCTTTATTGTTTTTTTGCATTGAGAAGATGGAGTAAGCTGGATATTGTTTTTGCAATACTTGGCTTGAGTCACCATATTTTACAGTATTGTTCAAATTTTGATAAGTCCTCATTTAGGGCCTAGTCCAAGGTGTCGAAGTCAGGGGCCTGAGTTGCAAGGCTGATGTTATTGGCATGTATGAAATTTTGGGGGGTAGTTTTTCGAAGATCATTTGTGGACAAGTTGGACAACAAGATTGGAGCCAGTACAGATCTGATAGGGAATCTTTTCCATGCGACTTTTGCCTGTCCAAGATGAACCTTGGACTGTTCAGCCATGTTTTGATGTTCTTAGTCTCTGGGGTGGGGCGTTAGGGAGGTAAGACCCATGACAGCTTCATGAGGAGCTAAATGGTAGCATAGGTGGCTATGAGGTCAATAGTATCTGACTTCAAGATTTTCTGAAAGCCATTTTCAATGTAAATGGTTAGGGTCAGCACCTTTCCCCTGTACTACAGTCCACGAGGAAACTAGCTTAGTAGATGTTAAGGATATGTGCTGAAGGATTAGGTGATCAAGGCTTTTGTATAGGACTGACATGAGAGAGATTGGATAATAGCTAGCTACAAATATGTATTTTTTCAGGTTTTGTCATGGTTTTGCTGCCAGCCATTTCTTTGGAATGGTATTGGAATTTATGGCCATTGTGTAAAACCAGGTCAGCCGGGCAAAAGCTCTAGCTGGTATGATATTTTCATATCCTGCTGCCTTGTAACACTTCAAACCCTGTAGGACCTTCTCTGGTTCTGCAACTTCAAAGGGGATGGGGCTCATGTCTTATCTGTCTTGCTGATGGTGCCTTAGTTTACCCCAAATATTTCTTTTGATCTTTCTGTCCAGAGATGCCTTAGGTGTGGCAAGCAGATGCTTGGAGACATGGTAGGGAGTAACTGAGAAGTGGATTTGAGTGGATGGCTTTTGGGCTGCTTCATGGTAATGGTTTCAGCTCCAGAACTTTCTGCTGGAGCTGTGAAATTTAGTCCTGCTATTCTTTCCTCCCACATGGTACAGCATGCAGCACTGAGGGACTCAATCAGATGGTTTCCTACCTCTGGGTCCACTGATGCTTTGCATGCCTTTAGGATGGCAGCACTCTCTTCATCTAAGCATTTGACGCAGATGAGTTGGTAGCTTTGGGGAATTGCCATGCAGGTTGTTTTGTAGATGGCATCACAGAGACAGTCGTATGCTTCATTAACAATGATATTTCATAATGAAATCATTGAGAAGTTGTGTCCCAAGGTTTCATTATATTTTGTTCAGTTGTCTTTCTAGAAGTTTCACTACATCTTCTTGGAGCTGTTGACTACTGAAATATGTTAGCTTATGTCAACATCTAGAGGACAATGTTGCTTGTGCAGGAAGTCATCTAAGACAAGACTCTGTACAAGATGGGGAGTCTCATTATGATAACTAACCCCGCACACAGGTCAGGGGAGTAATCCTTATGTCATCTAGTTGGATGGAATGTTCCTCACTGTTTGTGGTCGTGTATAAGTGTCAGATCATTTCTGGATGCCCATTCTGCAAGTGCTTCACTGTCCAGTACTGAGTACCCCCAGTTTGAATTGTGACTGTTGAAACCCTCAATATAGATGGGTGGGGGACGATGGGCAAATTTGCTGTTCCTAGGTAGTGCTTGGGCACCTGTAAACATTGGCTATGTGGAACCTACCAACTGCTGCAGTTTCAGAGAGCGTGTTCTTGCCAGATGATTTGCTTGAGCAATGTTGGTTTGGACATATGTGGTGTGGCCATTTTTGGCAAGAGGGTGGTAGCACAGGAGATCATAGCCTTTGATGGAACAGCCTACTGCTTCTTCTGTTCTAATGTGGGTTTCTTGCAGGCAAATGATATCAGTAGAGTATTGAGAAGCAAGAACTTCAATGAGGCTTTGCTTGGCGGCCATCAAGCCCTCAATATTGAGATAGAAGATTTGGAGAGCAAGCCCTATTGCAATGTAATCCCTGCAATACAAAAGGAGGCCATGCAGCACATTAACTTTGCACTGATCTCTGAAAGAGCATCTTATCCAACTCGCCCCACATAGTTACCATGGCCAATCCACCTGACCTGCACATCTATGGACTGTGGGAGGACACTATACCTGGAGGAAACCTATGCAGATACAGAGAGAGTGTGCAAACTGTGCTCGAATCAAACCATGCTTCATGGCAGTGTAAGACAGTAGTGTTAATCTTTGTGCCACTGCACTGCCCCTTTGACATGGTTGAAACTTTGGTGAATCAATTAGGGCAACATATTGTGGTCCCCTTTTCTCATGGCATCTCTCTTGGAGCTGCCAACCAAAAAACATCCTATTACCTACAATTCTATTGATATCATAAAGCTCACAAGGCCAGTCCTGCCTATATAGTCCAGGTCAATGAAAGCCCTGCTGTACAATTTCATATGGAGAATCTGTGCCTTTACCCAATGACGACTGAAAGGCTTGCTAAGAAACCATGTAGATCCAAACAAAAATCATGAGAGATCAGGTATTGCCTTCAGTCAAAATGAAAATACGTCTTTTAAATCAAGCAATCTAACTCATCTTGCAGTCAAGTCTAAGTTGTCTGTTGTAGATCTTACCTGGCTAGTTCAGCATCATGTGTGCAACAAAGGAAAACTCAACAAGAAAGGACAGTCAGCCTTAAATGCAGCAATTCCATCTTCTTGCAGAGAGAATGGAAGCCTATGGGTTTTGAAGGCTTTTAATTCACAAGAGGTGGATGATGTGGGTTATAGTAGGAGTGGGTAGGCGTGTGACAGGGGTGGAATTATAAGATGAAGTATGAGATGTTGGGTAAAGGGCTGGATCTTGGAGTGGTGATGAGTTTGGTTAGGTTTGGAGTCTAGGACAATCAGTGTTGGAGGGGACATTGGGGTCGAGTGACTGGTTGGTGGGGGATATGGATGATAGAAGTCTCCATATATTGCAATGTGAATACATGCTTCAATCTTCTAGAGCTTCTAGAAGATTGAAGCATCTATTCACATTGCAATATATGGAGGCAACTTTCCCTCTTAAGCTTTTCTCTAGATAGAGCTGATTTGCTACCACTTCAATATGAACATTTATCTGCTTGGAACTGTACAAACTACATCAATTGTGAACAGCAATCGTTCACCTAACATCATTGGTATTAAACCCTCATGCGTCAGCAATCAGCTAGCTCCATGTGTATTCATTGCCAGTGTTTTAAGCATTCACAGATAGAATACTATTGGCAATTCCCACCCAGCAATAGCATGGATAGAAGTTTATGAAAATTAACTGAGTTTTGCATAGCCCGTACTTGGAAATTTGTCCCTGCCGTATGGTTAAGTGCATGGACAAGCAATTATTATGAGCCAGCCTGATAGTAAACACATCCACCTCCCAATTCCCAGTGTCAGAAAGAATAGAAAAATAGTTAAGCAGAATATAATTATTAGGTAAAATTCATATTTAATTAGAACCTTGTACTTTAGAATTGAATAAATAGTTACAATTCAATAATAGACAGAACAGAGGCAAAATCTTTTCACCCACTTTATACTCACAGGCTCAGCTCTGAATTAATTAGAGGCAGCTAACTTCGTGAGTTAAGAATTAAACCAGAATTTTAAAATGACTTTCCCCACTTACATTGACACTTCTACCACCTGGTCCCAGCCTCTGTCATCCATATCCCCCATCAACCAGTCACTCAACCCCAATGTCCCCTTCAACACTGGTTGTCCTAGACTCCAAACCTAATCAAACTTCCCTTATCTCATCACCACTCCAAAGTCCAGCCCTTTACCCAACATCCCATACTTCATCTTATAATTCACACCCCTATCCATTCTTTCTATAACCCACATCATCCACCTCCTGAGAACTATAAGCCTTCAAAACCCATAGGCTTCCATGTCTCTCTGCAAGAAGATAGAATTGCTGCATTTAAGGCTGACTGTCCCTTCTTGTTGATTTCTCCTTTCCTGCACACATGATGCTGAAATAGCCAGGTAAGATCTACAATAGACAACTTAGACTTGACTGCAAGATGAGTTAGACTGCTTGATTTAAAAAGTATGTTTTCATTTTGATGAAGCCAATACCTGATCTCTCACGATCTTTATTTGGATCTACATGACTCCTTAGCAAGCCTTTAAATGATCATCGGGTAAAGGCGCAGCAACTCGATATGAGATTGTACAGCAGGTCTTTCATTGACCTACTCTATATAGGCAGGATTGGCCTTGTGAGCTTTATGATATCAAGGACTTTGATGCTCTCATGCAATGCAAATGAAACTCTCTTAAGGCCTCAGCATGTCCCTGTCAGTCCATGCTGGAAAGAACTACTCATTGTTTGTTATGTTGAGAATGAGTGCTCAGGGTATAGAATCATAGAAATCCTATAGTGGAGGCCATTCAGTCCTTCAACTCTGCACTGACAACAGTCCCATCCCAGGGCCTGTTCCCAGAACCCTGCATATTTACTTCACTAATCTCTCTAACTGACAGATCCCAGGACATTAAGGGGCAATTTAACATGGCCAATCAATCTAACCCACACATTTTTGGATTGCCTGAATGAAATAGTCAACGAGGATAGTGACTTGCCAGGTTCACTAAGATAAAAGATGATAGTGCGTTCCAGGCAATAAAACAGAAAAAAATTAACTCTTGTGAGATGTGTCTCCTGTTGTTCTTATGTGATATCCTCGTCATGCAGCATATCTACATCCTAACCTTTGTCAGTGGCAATCTCCTCCTTGTCCAAAGAGACATCTTATTCTCTATTTCTACCTCAGGCAATAATTTGCTTGTGTGGGTCTCAGCAAGCAATAATAATCCAGGACATTCTGTTTGGTAGGCATTGGAAAGTCTCACCTGAGTGGTCTAAACATTGGAAACACATCTTCAGGAAACTATTCATCTGCTCTACCAAGGGTCTGGTAGTGGAATATGCAGCATTGTATTTCTTCAGCAGCACTATGTATATGGCAAATGGGTATTATAAACCAGGTCCATGAGGAACCAACCGGATAATCACAGAGGTCCCTCAAAGATTGTGATATCCGTGACTGCATCAAAATGTAACTTGTAAAAGCTCTCTGGGTACCTCTGTCTTTTGTGATCACAAACTTGTTGGATATTCATAGAGTGAAATCCTTGTTGATTGATTAAACTAACTGGCAGTGCAGCATCAGGTGGTGTAAAAGCAAGAACTCAGAGATGGGGGTTAAAATGTTTTCTGACAAAATCTACAATCTGGTCAAAAGGTTTTGGGGGTGATTTTATCAAAAGAATTCTAAGTGCTAAACAAAGGTAAAAATGGGAGAGTTTCAGACTCGTTTTTTTGGCGAGTTGAAAAAAGCAGTTAAAAAAAGAGCCACAATGAGTTTCTCACCAGCAGGGGAAGGGGGTAAGGCCGATTCCAACTGGGAAGCTGGCTGCTCAGCTTGAGGGGCACCAGCGGGCATGCGACTTGATTCCCCAGCATATCCCCTGCTGGCCCTTCTCTGCGCAAGTAGGACCTCCTCCCATGGACATTAATTCCTCCCACTACCTCACCCTCCCCAATAGACACCTCAACAGAAAAGGACCTCCCTGTTGCACCCTCCTGCAGAGATCCCCCCAATCAACTGCTTTCCCCATCTCACCCCTGCAGAGTTTCCCTCTCACCCGCCACTCCTTTTACCCCTCCCTAATCACCACTCTGCAGAGATCCCCCTCTCTCTCTGCCTAACCCCTGCAGAGCTTGCCCTCACCAGCAGCACCCTTGCAAAGTTCTCCTTGCCTCCTCCCATTATTACAACAAATCATTCTCCAGGAAATCCCACTGGAATGGTCTCAATGGGACATGATTCGCTCAGACTGCCGATAGCTGAACTCCCTTAACAAGGGAGAGCAGCACATAAGTTCTAACATAGATACACAGGCAGTCATGCCAAGAAGATGGCACCATGAAGAACAGTTGCAACATTCACTAAAGAAGGGCTGAATTGTCTATTAGACCACAGTGGAGGAGAGGAGGGACACATTCTTCCTCCTCCCTGGACAGGCAATGAGCTGGAGGTCAGGAAGACTCAGGAGACAATGGTGTTGGCAGTCAGTGCCCTTGCACAGGCATGTAGGACAGATCGTCAGTGCTGGAAATAGGTTAATGACCTTGTTCAGACAGCAATGGTAAGTGTACGTCCTAGTATTGGGCCCAAGTGTGGTGTCTGCAAGGTCTATCCACTGCCTGACACACCGTGTCCTTCCAGCACACAATGTGTCGCCTGTCTCCATACCCTCTAGCCCACAGCCCCAGCCTACCAAGGCCCATCCCATGACATACCTCACCCAATTGTCCCTACACCCAACACCCCTTACACCCCCTCCAACACCACCTCAGGCATCCAGCCATCAGGCTTTCAATGTCCTCTTCTATCTTAACAGGAGAAGATGGTCCATAACTACCAGGAGCAGGAAAAGATGAGGGGTACCCAACCTGAGAATCCTCACTCCCTTTGAGGAGAGAGTCTTGGATCTGGCAGAGGAGGAGGAAAGGACATGACTGATAACTAGATCACCTGTGACAGAAGTGAGCATCTGTCAGTCCTTCATTCATATGACATAATTCAAGAAAGAGGCATGCTGCCCATACATCTGTCCCTCCTTTGCACTCAACCTATTGCAGGAAATGACCCAATGCCTCTGATAGCTCAGAGGAAAGCTGGCAGGAAGGGCCGGAGGAAACCTCTGAGGCTAGCACCAATCGGTCGACACAGACTTCCACTACACAATCCACCATCACAAATACTATATGTCAGTGATACAAGTTAGTGGTGAGGTTTCTGGATCATTCTCTAGCATGCATGACTTAACTGTTGATGTGCATCAGGAACATCAGAGGTCTCTGGCATGCAGAAGCTTGTTTGAAGTAAGGATTCAGCTAGCCCTGAGCCAGATTAGTTCTCCCTCAGCTGCTAGAGATGCAGCAACAGAGCTGGGGAATGCAGGATTGGCTGTCAGCAATAATGCAGCAACTGTGAGGCTATTGAGACAAGTCCCACAGCTTCCAGGTGCAGGAGATGGTGCCAGCATAGCGTGGTACACAAATCAACCCTGCAAGGGTGGCTTCTGCAGTGGAGAAAGCCTGGAGCAGGAAATGGTTGTCATCCATGGCAGGGTCCTTGGCATGGCTGAGTCACAGCAGGCCATAGCCAACACTGTGGACAACAGCTGAAGTTCTCAGAATCCTGAAGTTGCTTCAGCCCATGGTTGAGGTGCTTGGGAGCATACCCCTTACTCTTTTACTCTCAAGATTGGCACTCCCAGATTGCCACTACCCTCCTGCCTCATTGCTGAGCTGCGAGGTCAGCTCCGCCCCACCAGCAGAAGCTTCTCCTCCACCCTCCTTCACTGCTGACCACATTACTGATATTGAGATGCACAATACTGCAAGCTAGTTGGCATTTCGCCCATTTTGGTCACACTCATCACTCCCACAAAACAGATTGATAAGATGGGAACCAGCAGGAAAATTGACATGATTCCCATTTTTTCCTTCTCACACGATCTTACAACCCCACCATGCTGAATTATGGATGGGACGAGGCTGTAAAATTCCAATCTTTGTGTCCGGAGTATCTGCTGTTGTTAATGTTCTCACTATTATGAGATACTGTAAGTCTGTGAGCCACAGACTATAAACAAAATAACCTTTTGCTTTTCTTCAGTGGTTATTTCATTTGGTACAAAGAATTACGCAGTCTTTCTATATACTGTGCCCTGTTGACTTCTTTGGGACACAACAGCTTAATTTTACTGATTATAGGTATTATACTAAGTAAATGTAACTTAATTTTTCTTACTTTTTCCTATTCTCGATGCTCAAGTCTCTTCCCCCTCCAGCTGGACTCTGTGAATCCTGACAATTTTGATGTTTTGCCTCATTGCCAGTGTAATGGATTGAGGGTGATTTGATGTGGCTTTCAACAATAAAAGGCTTTATTGGCAAAACAGGAATGTACATATATAACAAGATTATAATGTGACTCCTCTGCCCGACTCCCTGGCTCTAACTGCGAATTCTTCCTTGAGCTGCGCTATGTGCCTTCCTGTCTACTGGCTTAGCTTCCCACTGGGATTATCCATAAGGTCCTCTCTAATCACGTGGCCCTCAGGAAGTGGTCCCCTTAGGAAAGGGACATTGAAGTGACATTGCCAACTAGTGACATTACCAGTTTTGTAGTGATTCTGAGAGGAACCTAAACATCACAAGTTTTAAATTTACTTAAATAATTCATCTTGATTTATCAGGCACAACAAGTGACCAAAACAAGAGGCCAGTGCAACTGCCAAGAATGAATTTTCGCCTCATTGTGTTTTATCAGTATCTGTATGAATGTATTATAAAAATAAAGTATATTTCTCCATTTGTGAAAATTGTAAATGTCACTTATGAAGCTATCTAAAGTGAAAAGGTCATGATTACAAAAATTCTATTCACTTTTAAAACACCAACAGATATCCTGCTGTTGCTTTAATGTCACTATATGGACAAATATCCTAAGAGGGACATGGCATTTGATATGCAACTTAATAAAGCTTCAATTTATGTTCCATTTCAAAGTTTTGTCATACAAAATACATTGAATAATTACTTGAGCTAAAATTTCTGACTTACTTTTTAATATTTCATGAAAATTCAGACATTTACTTTTATGAAACAACTAATATAACCAAACAAAAAACAAAATGTCTATAATTATTTTAGGAATTCAAGAAACGTACATAGGAGGCCTTGTGGCGCAGTGATAGTATTCCTCCTGCTAGACCAGAAGCTCTAGGTTCAAGTCCAATGCCAGGATTTATTGGCTATGAAAGGTTTGTTCAATTGGGCTGATAATCAGCTCTGGAATTGTTCCACCATCTCTCCTATCATTCCCCAAAGGGGAAAAAACAGTGCGGGTGTAAAAATAGATTTAAAAAACCATGAACTGTTAACATTTCACCTATCTATACCATTAAGATGTGTCTCTACTATGACTTAAAAGGAAGGTCATTGAGGTTTATATGGTTTGTATGGTACTGAAAACATGCTGCAAGAAGTTAAGTATGTAACAGAAAATTCCTTTTCTCCAAAAGAGCAAGAATGCCTGGGGATGGCAACCAACATCAAAACCATCAGCAACATATTGGGTACCTTGATAAAATTATGAAGAACTGAACTTGCCAGATTAGCCATGCACTTACAATTATCTCATCCTCACAGTTCTATGTTGCCATGAGTTTTCTTCCTATATATAGTGCTATACGCCTTTGTAAGAACTCAGATCCTTGGAAACATTCAGGCCAAAGTAAATGCTCTATTTAATGTAAGTACATGACACATTTGATCACTTTCACTGTAGACTACATGTTGACATTTTAACATCACTATACATCATAAAACTGCAACCACTCACTTCTAATTTGTGGGAAAAGATTGCCCAAACAATTGAAAGAAGCAAACCCAAAAAGAACATTTAATCTTTATGCATATGATGCATCAAGAAAATTGTAGCAAGAAAAGTCATTTAGAGGCCTGGATTAACCAGAAAGAACCATGAAGTGATGATTTACTGCTGTCATAGGTGTCATCATTATTACTGTTCTCATGGAACTGGGTGCCAGTTAGCTCAGTTGGCTGGATGGCTAGTTTATAATGTGGAATGAGATCAACAATACACTCCAACTGAGGTAATTCATGAAGATCCACTTTCTTAACCTTACCCCTTACATGAGGTGTGATGATCCTCAGGTTAAAATTGCCACCAGTCAACCCTTCCCCTTAAAGGGAAGAGAAGCCTAAGGTCACCTGGGGTTATAGTGACTTGACTTTCCCCTCTCATGGAGTTCAATGACAATGATGTAACATTACGCAACAGCAAGGCATGGCTAAAATGAGGACAGATAATTATACTTTCTTTTGGAATGCTAAAATATATAAGCTCTTTTTCCAGCCCCCTCCTGTAGCTTAATGGTCAAAATGCAAACAAAGTCAAGCCACTCATGCAGTCATGGAAGAGGAAAACCTTGCCTCGAGTCAGTCTAAGGACACGGATTTGTTGCCAGGAGACATGAGTGGGTCCAATTACGAAAGGCTTTGGAGCATTAAGCAGCCAAACTCCCATTGCCGAATATCTAACAATAGAGTATCAGGATCCCAAATTTAACAATAAAACCCACTTTTGTTCTGAACTGGATATCTTTGTTTTAAACAAATTCCACAGACTGAAATAATACTAGGTGATTTGAAGTTTGGTTCAAATTGCTAGCTTCTCTATTCTACAACAAGTGAAAACACAGAAAATTTACCTGATATAAATGATACAAATTCAGTCAATATAGGGTGGAATCTTCTGGTCCCACCAGCAACAGGAAGCATGGCAGGTCGGGGAATATAATCAGGCACAGCACCAAAAATCAGATTCCTGTCAGTGGAATGAACTTTAGCAATTAAATTATCAGGATTTTAAAGGTGGGTCAAGCTTCATGATGAACAAAAAAGATTCAATGATGAAAATTGGCAGCTAGGTGTACCATTTACAAGATGCACTGTAGCAAATCACCAAGGAACCTTTCGCAGCACCACCTCTATCACTTAGAGAGACAAATGCTTGGGAATACCGTGACCTGGAAGCTCCTTTCTAAGCCACATGCCATCCTGACTTGGAAATATTTTGCTGTTCCTTCACTGTCACTGGGTGAAAGTCCTAGAACTCCTTCCTTAACAGTACTGTGGATGTACTTACACCTCGGACTGCAATGGTTCAAGAAAGCAGCTCACCAGTACCTTCTTTTGATTTGATATGATTAAATTTGATTTGATTTATTATTGCCACATATGTTGGTATACAGTGAAAAGTATTGTTTCTTGCATGCTATACAGAGAAAGCATACCATACATACAGAAAAAAGGAGAGAATGCAAAATGTAGTATTACAGTCATAGCTAGGACATAGAAAAAATAGAATCTAAATCTAGGTAGGTCCTTTCAAAAGTCTGATGGCAACAGGGAAGAAGCCATTTTTAAGTCGGTTGGTATATAGTCTCAGATTTTTATATCTTTTTTTCCCTATACAAGAAGGTGGCAGAGAGTATGTCCAGGGTAGCAGAGAGTATGTCTGGTGCTTCATTCACAACCTTTGTTGTTTCTTGCAGTCTTGGTCAAAGCAGGAGCCATACTAAGCTGTGATACAACCAGAAAGAATGCTTTCTATGGTGCATCTGTAAAAGTTGGTGAGAGTTTTAGAGGACGTGCCAAATTTCCTTAGTCTCCTGAGAAAGTAGAGGCGTTAGTTCTTAACTATAGCGTCAACATGGAAAAATCAGGATATGTTGGTGATTTGGACACTTAAAAACTTGAAGCTCTTGACTATTTTTTACTTCACTCCATTGATATAGACAGGGGCATGTCCTCCACCACATCTTCTGAAATCGATGACTATCTCCTTCATTTTGTTGACATTGAGGGAGAGATTATTGTCAATGCACCAGTTCACCAGATTCTCTATCTTTCTCCTTACCTCATCTCGTCATTATTTGAAGTCCGACCTAGTACAGCAATATTATCAACAAACCTGAAAATCGAGTTGGAGGGGAACTTAACCACACAATCATAGGTTTATAAAGAATATAATAGTGGGTTGCAGAGACAGCCTTGTGAGGCAGCCGTATTGAGGATGATCGTGGAGGAGGTGTTGTTGCCTATCCTTATCGATTGTGTTCTGTGACTTAGGAAGACTAGGATCCAGTCACAGAGGGAGAAACTGAGCTCCAGGCTATGGAGTTTGGAAATGAGTTTCGTAGGAATAATGGTGTTGAAGGCTGAGCTGCAGTCAATAAATTGATGCCTTTATTCTCTAGGTGCTGTAGCATTGAGCCTAGGGCTTGTTATTGGCCTGTTGCAGTGAACTGTAGAGGCAGTCTGGGAGGTTGGAATTGATTCATGCCATGGCTAATTTTTTGAAGCACTTCATAACGATGAGGTCAGAGCTGCCAGAATAGTCATTAAGGCATGCTGCCTGGCTTTTCTTTGATATTGGGATAATAATCATCTTCTTGAAGTAGATAGGGACCTCAGGGTGAAGATGTCTGTGAATACTACCATCAGATGGTTTATGCAGCATCTGAGTACTTGTCTGGGTACCCCATCTAGCTAGTCGCTTTCTGTGGGTTGACTTTTGAGAAGGCTACTTTGACACCTGCAATGATGACCTCGGCTACAAGTTTGTCCGAGGCTTCTGGGGTTGAGGGCATGCGCTTGCTAACATCTTGCTCAAAGTCTGCATAGAATGTGCTAAGCTTATTGAGGAGAGGTGCATTTGTGCCAGTAATTTTACATGTCTTCACCTTGTAACCTATTAAATCTTGCAGACCCTGCCATAATGCCATTTGTGCTGTAGTGTTCTATGTTCTATATAATCGGCAGGCGTCCATGTGGCTAACTAGCAGCTCTAGCTTCGTCTGGTACTGTCTTTTGGCATCTTTGATGGATCCCCTTAGATCATATCTGGTTTTCTTGTTTCATGATGTGGAGATGCAGGTGTTGGACTGGGGTAAACGTAGTAAGAAGTCTCACAACACCAGGTTAAAGTCCAACAGCTTTATTTGTAGCAAACACCACTGAGTTTTGGAACTGGCTGTTCCTTTGTCAGGTGGATGGGAGTTCTGATCACAAACAGGGCATATAAAGACACAAACTCAGTTTACATGAATAATGATTGAAATGTGAGCCTTTACAGCTAATCAAGTCTTAAAGGTACAGACAATGTGAGTGGAGAGAGCATTAAGCACAGGTTAAAAAGATGTGTATTGTTTCCAGACAGGAAAGTTAGTGAGAGTTTGCAAGTCCAGGCAAGTTGTGGCATGAACCCAAGATCCCGGTTGAGGCCGTCCTCATGTGTGCGGAGCTTGGCTATTAGTCTCTGCTCAGTGACTCTGCACTATCATGTGCCATGAAGGCTGCCTTGGAGAACACTTACCCGAACACTTCATGGGCATTCGGCCTCTGATCTCTGATTCCCACTCACCTGATGAAGGAATAGCCAGTTTCGAAAGCTAGTGGTGTTTGCTATAAATAAACCTATTGGATTTTAACCAGGTGTTGTCAGACTTCTTACTATCTTGTTTCAGTCAGGGGCACTTGGACTTCAGCAAGAAGTGGATATCCCTGTTCACCCATGGTTTCCGGTTCTCAAAGGCAATTAGAAATGGGAATTATGGGAAGATCAGATGATAGAACAGCATCACTTTATTCTGTGGCAACCTCCACCAGCCAAGATGCACCCATGTCAATAGGCTTTGTTTCACATGTGGAACTAATGTCACAAATATGGTGAGCATTGCACAGATGTGCAGGAGTTGGGGAGGCAATGATTGCTGTGGCCATTTCCCCTCGGAGGAGTGAGGAGTGGTCCAGTAATGCTCAGCTTCATTCAGGTGGCCAGCCCCATGTGTCATCAGCAACACAACATGGGGTATCTGTCCAGGTTTTCAGAGACAGTGAAGTCCCATGTTCAAACAACGGAGGAGTCCATTCATGCCATGAGTGGTGCCCTTTGTGTGGCATATGAGAACATGGAATATTCCATTGAGAGATCCATGGACCACAGCATGGAGTAGATGCAGAGGGTGTGCATAGGCCCCCATTGCATGGTCTTAGTCTTATGGTCTGTGAAGTGATGGGTGTGCAAGATGGGTCATTCATACATTTCCACTTTGCTAGGAATTCAACCACCCCAGCTATCCATGTGTTTATAGAGGCTGAACGGGAGCCAAGGTGTTTCAATCACTGAAGGCAGATCCTCAACCTCTTTGATAGTGACATCAAAGCTGCTTACTTCTCTGGTTGAGGGCAGTCCTTGCATATACATGGGTGGTTCTGAATGGGCTGTGACACAGGCCACATCCATCTCTTAGAATGGAGCAAGAAAGACAACAGGCTGCCCACATATCAACTTCACACTCAGGATCCCAGAGGGAATCCTGTCATTGCAATTTCATGCTCTTGCATGTCAGAAGACACTAGGAAGGAACATAAAATTCTGCTCCAAGCATTGAGTTGAGTGCAAAATGTGTTCCATGGTCAGAGTTTCTGCATTTACACCCAGATGAGGTTTGAAGTGCCACTTGTGCATCAGGTAACGCAATGACCATGTCTAGTTTATATTCTATTGAGGATTATCCACATGCCCACATGATTAAGACCTGGTTGTTGAAGTATTGGGTTGGAGACATTGGGCCATAATTTCCGAGCTCCTTAGCATCAGATTTGTGACTATCCCAAAGATGCACAGGAGAATCTCCTTCGAAAGGCAATTTCCCAAAAGTGCAAACTTCTTGCAACTGTGTCACAGAATAGCTACCCTGAAAAAATGAGAAGAATTAAACCTTTTCTAACTTCTGGGTAATGATTGCAAAGTCCCAGACTGACCCTGACGCCCTACCATGGGACATTCTCCACGTACCGGCCACCTACAGAGCACTCTCATCCCCTGATTGCCCTGGTCATGGGATTGGTCTATGCACATCTCCCCTCCAGTGATATTCTAAACACTCCCTGACTCCCTATAGGAATTACTCTGACTTTACTGGCCTCCCTCCCTGCAGGCCTGACCCAACTAGACCACCCCTCAGGCCCCACTCACACCCAGTCTGCCAAGATTCCACCCAGGCAGATCTGACCCCCCCCCACACCACCCACTTGATGTCTGAACACAGATCCCCCACACAGCTCAAGGTACAACTCCCCTGGCTGCTCTGAGGCCCAGTGCTGATGGTCCAATGGTTTCTTATACATTGGCACTAATAAAGCTTAAGGAAGCTGACCATCTGACTATAAACCCTTTGAGCTGGGTGTGCCATCTACAACCATGAGACTACTATCTTACTTCCATACACCCTCCTCATCGACATCCAATAGCTTTTTCAATCCACTGGCGCTCCCCTGGCTACTGCACAGCTTCTTCACATGGCTGTGTTCCCATTTCTGTATTACTCTCCTCACTGGAAGAAGCAAAATCTGACAGCATTGAGCTTATAGCTTGATGAGGCTCCAGGATCATCATCCTATCTCCAATGGCTGCTGTGCACTTCGGAGACACTTTTCTGCAAGCAGCACTTCATTTTGGTCCAACCTCTTGGAATATCTCCAATCTTATAGCATAGCTGGCAGCCTCAATAACCTGTTGAGTTAAAGCATCATGGCACAGACCAGTCTTTCTATTACAACTGATCTTTACAGGTAATTTCACATAATTGAGAAGATTATTTTGTGTGGATGCAACTTATGTGGATGAATAATGCATGCAGCTAAAGAAGCATAGGTACAGGGTACGTCCATTCAGCACCTCCAGCCTGTTCGACCATTTAATTAGATTGTGGTGTATTTGAAAGTAACTCATTCTGTCTCAGAGACAGCCAGCAGGACAGCGCAGAAATACTAAATAATCACTTCTTTGGTCTTTTCCTGTTTAAAATGATAAGAAATATAGTGTAACCCTGATATATTCATCTCTATCTTGTTCTGCTTGGAATAGAATTTCTTTTCATTGCAGATAAACAGTTTACAAACAGTGTCCTACAGACATTGGATCCTTCATTTATCAACTCAACCACAACAATCATCTCACAACATCTTAAATGCATTAAAATCCTGCAGAAGACTTCAGTCTGGCATTGCAAACAAATATCACACTTGTCATTGAATGAGAATATTGAAAGAATCCAGCTTTGAATATTCTTTTCTAGTGGAAAAAATGAAATAATGTTCCAAAATGTGTGCAGTTCTTAAATGAAGCAGGATAATAATGGAAGGATGGGACTAGAAATATAGTCCTTAATGGTGATTCAGTTTTACTTAAAATGTCTTAAAGCCACTTTTAACCTTGGTTTTCCTAGAATATAATCTATTCAAAGAACAAAGAACAAAACAGCACGGGAAACAGGCCCTTCGGTCCAACGAGCCCACGCCGCCACCCCGGTGTTCCCACCTCTACCCGAGATCGCTGTCTATATTTATAGATCTATGGATTAAAAACCAAATTTGAGACAATTTAGGGAGAATTTGTTTTGCTAATCAGCCTAAGAGCATATCTTTGGGATGTGGGAGGAAAGCAGAGCACCTGGAGAAAACCCACGCAAGCACAGGGAGAATGTGCAAACTCCCACAGACACAGGCCCAAATCCATGTATCTGCACAACACAGCGATAGTCACTGAGCTGTCGTGTTGCCCATCAAATGGTCCAGGTCAAGCATACACTAACGACATGAAGCAGTAGGATACTCTCGGAAAAAAAATCCAAGAGCAGCCCTCTCACGACCCATCGCGTGTATGCCCGTTGTTAGACAACAGGGTGGACCAAAGCACCTGTAGGATAAAAACAAGTACATCAATATCATCATCTATTTACACACTTCCCAGGGACTCCCAAGGCTCATGATCCCTATTTTAAATCAGTTTTCTAAACCCCTCCATTCCCATTCTGTTCATGTGCCCATCTAAGTATTTCTTAAATAACTCCAGAGTGCCTGCCTCCACCACTTGGCAGCACATTCCATACCCCCACCACCCTCTGTGTGAAAAAACTCCCTCTAGCATCCAAATTATACCTTACCCCCCTCACCCTAAGCCCGTGACCCCTCGTGCTATTCGAGTCCATCCTAGGAAAAAGCTTAACCCTGTTTACTCTATCTATACCCCTCATAATCTTGTACACTCTATTAGATCTCCTCTAAGTCTATGTCTTTCTAAGAAAACAGTCCCAATTTGCCGAACCTCTCCTCGTAACTCAGACCTTCCATACCAGGCAGCATCCTGGTAAACCTCCTCTGCACTCTCTCCAGATTCTCCATGTCCTTCCAGTAGTAGGGCGACCAGAACTGGATGCAGTATTCCAAATGAGGTCTAAACAACGTTTTATACAACTGCAACATTAAAGGTCAGCTCTTGTACTCTATACTCCTTCCTATAAAGGCTAGCATACTATCTGCTTTCTTCACAACTTTCTCCACTTGCTCTGCCACCTTCAGAGACTTGTTCACCTGCACCCCCCAGGCCCCTCTGTGTTTCTATACTCTTAATAGGTCTACCCTTTATCATATACCTCCCCGCTACATTCTTTCTTCCGAAATGCATCATCTCGCATTTATCAGGATTAAATTCCATCTGCCATCTATCTGCCCGAGATACCAGCCTATCTATGTCCTGCTGCATCGCCTGACAATGCTTCTCACTATCCGCAAGTCCAGCCATCTTTGTATCAGCTGCAAACTTGCTGATCACTCCATTTACTCCCTCTTCCAAGTCATTTATATATATTACAAATAGAAGAGGTCCCAGTACTGAGCCCTCCGGCACACCACTCGTGACCGACCTCCAGCTAGAAAAACACCCTTCCACTATTACTCTCTGTCTCCCATTACCAAGCCAGTTACTTATCCATCTAGCTACCTGTCCTTGTATCCCATGAGCCTTGACCTTCTCCACTAACCTCCCATGAGGGACTTTGTCCCTTTCTCCCATGAGGGACGAAGGGCGAACTGTTGATGTCGCTTTACTAAAATCCATACAGACGACATCAACGGCTTGCCCTTCATCCACTGTTTTCGTCACCTCCTCAAAAAATTCTACCAGATTCGTAAGGCACGACCTCCTCTTAACAAATCCATGCTGCGTATCCCTAATCAAATTGCAACGCTCTAAGTGCCTATACATCCTATCTCTAAGAATCCCCTCCAACATCTTCCCTACCACTGACGTTAAACTCACCGGCCTATAATTTCCAGGGTTATCCCTACTACCCTTTTTAAACAACGGTACAACATTAACTATTCTCCAGTCCTCTGGGACCTCACCTGTGTCCAAAGAAGAGACAAAGATTTGCGTCAGAGGCCCAGCAATTTCACCTCACACCCCCCTAAGCAGCCTGGGATAAATGCCATCAGGCCCCGGAGATTTATCAGTTTTTATGCTACCTAGAAGCTCTAACACTTCCTCCCTCGGTATGGATATTTTCCTCAACTGGCCCACAGCTCCCTCAGAGACAGGAACTGTCAACAAGCCCCAACTTGATTAGTTCATGGAGGAATAATGAGGATAATGAAGAAAAGTCTACAGATTCAGTCATCAGTTTAGGACAAAGAACAAAGAAAATTACAGCACAGGAACAGGTCCTTCGGCCCTCCAAGCCTGCGCCAACCATGCTGCCTGACTTAACTAAAACCCCAGGGACCATATCTCTCTTATCGCATCCTATTCATGCACTTGCAAAGACACCCTTTATGAGTTAATACCATATCTGCTTCCACTATCTTCCCTGGCAACAAGTTCCAGATATCCACTACTCTCTGTAAAAGATCTGCCTTGTACATCTCTTTTAAATAATGCCTCTCACACCTTAAACATATGGCCTCCAGTAATTGACTATTCTACCCTGGAAGAAAGCTTCTGACTATCCATTCTGTCCATGCCTCTCATAATCTTGTAGATTTCTATCAGGTCTCCCCTCAACATCCGTCCCTCCAGTGAGAACAAACCAAGTTTCCCCAACCTCTCCGCATAGCTAATGCCGTCCTGGTAAATCTTTTCTGTGCCCTCTTCAAAACCTCCACATCCTTCTTGTAGTGTGGTGACCAGAATTGAACACTATATTCCAAGTGCAGCCTAACTAAGGTTCTATAAAACTGCAACATAACTTTCCAATTTTTAAACTTAGTAGCCCAGCCGCTGAAGGCAAGCATGCCATATGCCTTCTTGATTACTTTCTGCACCTTCTCCACCTGCATTGCCACTTTCAGTAACCTGTGTATCTGTACACCGAGATCCTTTTGCCTATGAATATTCTTAAGGGTTCTGCCATTTACCATATATTTTCTATCTATATTAGACCTTCCAACATGCATTGCCTCACATTTGTCTGGATTAAACTTGATCTACCATCTTGCTGCCAAAGTCTTCAACAGATCTACATTCTGCTATATCTTCTAATAATCCTCATCACTATTCACAAATCCAGCAACCTTTATGTCGTTTGCAAAATTACAAACCAATCATTTATATATATTACAAATAGCAAAAGTCCCAGCACTGATCCCTGAGGAACACCACATGTCACAGCCCTCTATTCAGAAAGGCACCCTTCCATTGCTACCCTCTGTCTTCTTTGACCAACCCAGTTTTGTTTCCACCTTGCCAGCTCACCTCTGATCCCATGCAACTTCACCTTCTGTACCAGCCTGCCATGAGGGACCTTTGTCAAAGGCCTTACTAAGTCCATGTAAACAACATCCACTGCCCCACCTCATCAATCGTCACTTCCTTGAAAAACTTGATCAAGTTTGTGAGATACGACCTCCCCTTCACAAAACCATGTTGCCTCTCAATAATACTTCCACTTATTTCCAAGTGGGAATAAAGCCTGTCTCAAACATCCTCTCCTATAATTTCTGTACCATTGATGTAAGGCTCACTGGCCTGTAATTACCTTGCTACTCTTCTTAAACAAAGGAACAATGTTGGCTATTCTCCAATAGCCAGTGAGGATACAAAGATTTCTCTCACCACTCTAGCAATTTTCTCCCTTGCTTCTTTCAGTATTTTGGAGGATATCCCATTGGACCCTGATTTAGTTTAGGTAAAGGAAATTCAATATCACAAATGTGCTAAAACATTGGGCAAGATTTTCCATCTGTCCATCCAATTCTCCTGAAAAACTTTTGGCTGGGACCTGTGATGGGCTTTGCCATGATGGGGCTGGAAAATCCAACCACATTGTGTACTGTGCTATTACAATAAAAGAGAAAGGTTAAGGGAAATAAGTCTGTGCAAAGTATTGCATCTTCATTCTCTTTAAAAGGTTGATGGCACAGTAGTTAGCTCTGCTGCCTTACGACACCAGGGATGGAGGTTCGATTCCGGTCTTGGCTGACTATCTGCAAACTTTGAATGTTCTCCCTGTGTCTATGTGGGTTTATTCCAGCTGTTCTGGTTTCCTCCCACAGTCCAAAGATGTGCAGGTTAGGTGGATTGGCCATGCTAAATTGTCCCTTAGTGTCCCAAGATGTGTACGTTGGGGGATTAGTGGGGTAAATATGTAGGGATACAGAGCTATGGCATAGATGGAATGTTCTACTGGAGTGTTGATGGACTAAATGGTCTTCTTCTGAAATATCAGGATTCTGTGATTCCAATATCACTGAGAGGCATACCAGGGCAGGATGACCCCACTGATTCTATGTGCCATTCTCACTTTCTCAAATGGTCAAAATGTTAATTTACCCTTTCTCATAGGACAACTATTTCGTATGACACTGGACCTGTTTTCCAAGAAACAAACTTGAATCAGCATCATAATTCTTTACATGTACCAATATACCATATAAGTCATCCACCTAAAATGCCCTTTCTGTTTTTATTGAGCCATGATGCTTCTTCCATGTACTCTATTTCATCTCCTCCCTCCCTGTCAAATTCAGAAATATAAGATCCATCCTTATTCGAATATGTCTGCCTATTAATAATTTAACATGTAACATCTGTAGTGACATAGAGTGTTATTCTATAGGTGGTCAGAAAATGAGCTAGCTTGGTTCATAGAAAGGCTGTTGACTGTTTCTTCTTCATGGCTTTGAATGTTTGGATGGCTTTCTCAGCCAGCCCAATTGAAGCAGGATGGTAAGGTGCAGTTTGAATATGTTGAACTAAATTGGTTTTCATGAAATACTGGAACTCTTCACCAGTGAAAGCAATCCTATTATCAGATATTAGCACTTTGAGCAATCCTTGGATGGTGAATGTCTATCTCAGTTTCTTGACTATTGCTGACGAGGCATGGACTTCATTTTATGTGTGTCCAACCATTTGGAGTGTGCATTTATTATGAGCAGGAACATGGCGTCCATGAATTGGGTTTGCAAAATCAACATGTAGTCTCACCCACAGTTGGCCTGGCCACTCCCAAGGGTGCATTAAGGCCAGAAACAGCATGTTTTATTGCATTTGAAATTGGTCACTTTTTTGTTCACATTTTCAATGCGTACGAGCATCTTCACCTTTGTTATGATGATGGATGGGTACAGTGTTGACTCTTGTAACAGAGGATAGGATTTTACAGCCTTGCTTGCCCTGAAACTGTAAAATCCCACCTGAAGTCAACGTACCTTTTCATGCTCTGTCCCTGGTCTGCTCTGATTCCTGTGGAGGCTGGGTTGGTAAAATTCTGGCCAATAACTTTCCAGCACAAGTGGAAATGACCACTCTTTCTCCCCTTAATAATATGCTGTCTTCACAACTTAACTCAACATTTCTTCTCTGAAAGAGCCTTAATTGCTCAGACCTGGGTGGCCATATGTGAGGTCTTTCTGGGTCCAAAACTTGACCTATTGTGCCAACATGCACAATGTGTCAGGAAAATTTAGAGCGAAAGCAACTTCCTTTGGTGCTGGTAGAGGTGATATACCTTCAGGTGGGGGAAAGCAGCTTAAAGTGTGTGTTTGAAATGTGTGTGCCCCGTTAAGTATACTGGTAGGTTGCTGGCAATAGAACCCAGAGTTGGATCCTCGCTGAATCCATGGGAAGAATGACCTTATCCTCTTTAAGTAGGTACAATAGGGATTTCCAGTCAGCACCTATTATAAAATGCCATCCATCAAAGTACTGATGGAACTTCTTCACTCCAAAGATGACAGCTAGTCCCTCATTTTCAAATTGAGAGTAATTTTTTTCAGCTATAGGTTAGAGTCCTTAAAGCATAGGCAATAGGCCTTTCTCCATCATCTTCCAGCTTATGCAATAAAACCACTCTGATTCCATAAGCAGGCAAGAATTATCTTTTTTGAGCTGTCAAAATAAACTCAGAGACTGGATGACTGCAATGCCAGTTGAATCAAAGGCTTTTTTTCTGATTTTCTTTCCAACACTATTTCTGATGCTTTTTGAATAGTTTGTATAGGGCTGCCAATACAGTAGAAAAATTAGGAATAAATCTTCTATAATAGTCTTCTTTTAGCTCTTGAAAACTTCTTCAAAATTTGCCTGATGCTCCTCTTTGGATGCTCCTGTAATCAGTGTATTACATGCATAGATAACCATCTTAGATGATCCACTAGCTCATTGTTCCTTGACAGCAGACCAGAGAAGCAGCGATTTGTGAGTGAGTTTGGTGGGTAAGCTACTGTGTTTTTACTTTTTTTTATTAACTAACATCCTTAGTTTTTTTTAAAAAAACCTGAAACCGGATACAGGAAGTTGTCATACGGAGGTCAGTGTAATTTTTTTTTCTGGGCCCCCATAAATTGGAACAGAAAGGACACCCGATACTCTACACGTGTAGAGTATCCCACCCTCCCCCCTCCTCTAACCTAAAAAAAAGAGTGACTTGGTGAGAGCAGGTAAGGTTTTTGTTCTGGTAAGGGCAGCAATAGGGATGGCAGTTCAGGCAGTGCGTTGTACCTCCTGTGGGATGTTTGAGGTAAAGGACACAGGCAGTGTCCCTGCAGTGTCCTTGCAGGAAGTGTATCCATTTACAGCTCCTTGAGGACCGTGTTAGGGATCTGGAGCTGGAATTGGAGGAAATAAGAATAATTCGGAAAGCAGAGGCTACTATTGACAAAAATTATAGGGAGATAGTTACTCCTAAAAGCGAAAAAAAAGGGGTAAGAAGCAGTCAGAGCTGTAATCTGTTGAGGCAGTTCCTCTCCAAAATAGGTACTCTGTTTTGGATGTTGTTGGGGATGAAAATTCATCCGCGGTAAGTCATGGGGTGCAGGCTTCGGGAGGAGAGCCTGTTCCTGATGCTCAGGTGGGAACTGGGAGGAAAAGATCTGGATTAGTCATTGGGGATTGGATAGTTAAGGGGACAGATAGGAGAGTCTGTGGAAATGAGAGAGACTCTCGGTTGGTATGCTGCCTCCCAGGTGCTAGGGTCTGTAATGTCTCGGATCGAGTGTTCGAGATCCTTAAGAGGGAGGGGGATTACCCTTAAGTTGTGGTTCATGTAGGCACCCATGACATAGGAAGGATAAGGGACGGGGATATAAAACAGAAATTCAGGGAGTTGGGGTGGAAGCTTAGGGCTAAAACAAAGAGTTTTATCTCTGGGTTGTTACCTGTGCCACAGAATAGCATGGAGAAGAATAGAGAGAGAGAACATTTAAACTCGTGGCTAAAGGGGTGGTGCGGGAGGGAAAGATTCAGATACTTGGACAATTGGGGCTCTTTCTAGGGTAGATGGGGCCTCTATAAGAGGGATGATCTGCACCTGAACCAAAAGGGAACTAATACCTCGGGGGGAGAATTTGCCGGTGCTATTCAGGGGGATTTAAACTGAATCAGAGCGGGGATGGGGCCCTGAGTAGCTCAAATGTACAGAAGAATGGGAATATCAAGTTCATGGATAAGGTTTCTGGGTCTCAGCAGGGTACTGGTAGGTGGGAGGATGGTTTGAAGTGTGTATACTTCAATGCGAGGAGCATACGCAATAAGGTGGGCGAACTTGCAGCCTGGATAGGTACCTGGGTTTTTGATGTTGTGTCCATTTCAGAGACATGGATAGAGCAGGACAAGAATGGATGTTGCAGGTTCTGGGATACAGATGTTTCAGTCGGAGCAGAGTACGTGGTAGAAGAGGGGGAGGTGTGGCATTGTTAGTCAAAGACTGTATTACGGTGGCAGAAAGGACATTTGATGTGGACCTGTCTATTGAGGTAGTTTGGGCTGAGATTAGAAACAGGAGAGGAGAGGTCACCCTGTTGGGAGTTTTTTATAGGCCTCCAAAAAGTTCCAGGGATGTGAAGGAAAAGATTGCAAGGATGATTCTGGACAGAAGTGAAAGTAACAGGGTAGTTATTATGGGGGACCTTAAGTTTGCAAATATTGATTGGAAAAGTTATAGCTCAAGCACGTTAGAGGGGTCAGTTTTTGTACAATGTGTGCGGGAGGGTTTTATGACTCAGTATGTAGAAAAGCCAACAAGAAGTGAGGCTACATTGGATTTGGTTCTGGATAATGAACCAGACCAGATGTTAGACTTGGAGGTAGGTGAGCACTTTGGTGATAGTGACCACAATTCGGTTATGTTTACCTTAGTGATGGAAAGGGATAGACATATACCAAAGGGAGGAAGTTACAGCTGGGGGAAAGGTAATTATGAGGTTATTAGGTGAGATTTAGGATACATAGGTTGGAGTAGGAAACTGCAAGGGCTGGGAACATCTGAAATGTGGAACTTATTCAAGGAACAGCTACTGCAAGTCCTTGATAAATATGTACTTGTCAGGCAGGAAGGAAGTGGTAGAGTCAGAGAACCGTGGTGTACTAAGGAAGTTAGTTCACTAGTGAAGAGGAAAAAGGAGGCTTATATAAAGATGAGACCTGTAGGCTCGGTTAGGGCACTGGACAGTTATAAATTAGCCAGGAGGGAGCTAAAGAGGGAGATAAGAAGAGCTAGAAGCGGACATGAGAAGACTTTGGCAGATAGGATAAAGGAGAATCCTAAAGCTTTTTATAGATATGTTAAGAATAAAAGATTGGTTAGGTCAAGATTAGAGCCAGTCAAAGACAGTAGTGGGAAGTTGTGCATGGAGCCTGTAGAGATTGGTGAGGCACTGAATGAATATTTTTCGTCGGTCTTCATGCGGGAAAATGTCAATGGAGTTAGAGAGAATACTGGGATACAGGGTTGTAAGCTAGACAGGATAGAGGTACATAAGGAGGAGGTGTTAGCAAATCTTGAGGGTATGAAAATAGATAAGTCTCCTGGGCCGGATGGGATTTATCCCAGGTTACTCTGGGAGGCTAGAGAGGAGATTGCAGAGCTTTGATCTTCATGTTGTCGTTGGCTACAGGTGTAGTGCTGGAAGACTGGAGGATGGCAAATGTTGTCCCCTTGTTTAAGGGGAGCAGAGACCATCCTACAAATTATAGACCAGTGAGCCTTACATCTGTAGTGGGGAAAGTTTTGGAAAGAATTATAAGGGATAGGATTTATAGTCATTTAGAAAGAAATGAATTATTTAGGGATAGTCAACATGGATTTGTGAAGGGAAGGTCGTGCCTCACAAACCTTATTGAGTTTTTTGAAAAGGTGACCAAAGAGGTGGATAAGGGTAATGCAGTTGATGTGGTGTATATGGATTTTAGCAAAGCGTTTGATAAGGTTCCCTACGGAAGACTACTGCAGAAAATGCAGATGCATGGGATTGAGGGAGATTTAGCAATTTGGATTAGGAATTGGCTAGCTGATAGAAGACAGAGAATGGTGGTTGATGGGATATATTCAACCTGAAGTTTAGTTACTAGTGGTGTACCTCAGGGATCTGTTTTGGGCCACTGTTAGAACATAGAACATTACAGCACAGAACAGGCCCTTCGGCCTTCGATGTTGCGCCGACCAATATAAAAAGCAATGCCCCTCCAAACTAAACCATTCCCTTCTCTTCCATATACTTATCAACTAACCTCTTAAACGCCACCAAACTTGGCGCATCTACAACTGCTGCAGGCAGGGCATTCCACTCCCGAACCACCCTTTGGGTAAAGAACCTGCCTCTGATATCCGTCCTATAACTATCACCCCTTAATTTAAAGCTGTGTCCCCTCGTGCTAGCTTTTTCCATCCTAGGAAAAAGGCTATCACTGTCCACCCTATCTAAACCTCTAATCATCTTATATGTTTCGATTAGGTCCCCTCTTAGCCGCCTCCTTTCTAACGAAAACAACCTCAAATCCCTCAGCCTCTCCTCATAAGACCTGCCCTCCATACCAGGCAACATCCTGGTAAACCTCCTCTGTACCCTCTCCAATGCCTCCACATCTTTCTTATAATGTGGGGACCAGAACTGCACACAATACTCCAAGTGCGGCCGCACTAGAGTTTTGTACAGTTGCAACATGACGTTGCGGCTCCGAAATTCAATCCCCCTACCAATAAAAGCTAAGACTCCATATGCCTTCTTAACAACCTTATCGACTTGACTGCCTACTTTCAGGGATCTATGCACATATACACCAAGATCCCTCTGTTCATCAACACTATTAAGAATCCTACCATTAGCCCTATACTCTACACATTTATTATTCCTGCCATAGTGCATTACCTCACACTTTTCCACATTAAACTCCATTTGCCACCTCTCGGCCCAGCTCTGCAACTTGTCCAAGTCTCTCTGCAAACTATAACACCCCTCTTCACTATCTACCACTCCACCGACTTTAGTGTCATCTGCAAATTTACTAATCCATCCTTCAATACCCTCATCCAGATCATTTATAAAAATTACAAACAGCAGGGGCCCCAAAACAGACCCCTGAGGTACACCACTTGTCACCGAACTCCAAGATGAATATCTCCCATCAACCACCACCCTCTGTCTTCTATCTGCTAGCCAATTCCTAACCCAATTAGCTAAATCACCCTCTATCCCATACATCTGCATTTTCTGCAGAAGTCTTCCATGGGCCACCTTATCAAACGCCTTACTAAAGTCCATATATACCACATCAACCGCCTTACCCCCATCCACCTCCTTAGTCACTTTTTCAAAAAACTCAATGAGGTTAGTAAGGCACGACCTACCCTTCACAAAACCATGCTGACTATCTCCAATCAATTCATTACTCTCTAAATAACTATAAATCCTATCCCTAATTATTCTCTCCAATACTTTGCCCACCACAGAAGTAAGACTCACTGGCCTATAATTCCCTGGAAGGTCTCTCTTCCCCTTCTTGAACAACGGGACCACATTCGCTATCCTCCAGTCCTCCGGAACCACACCCGTAACCAACGACGACCTGAAGATCAGAGCCAGAGGCTCTGCAATCTCCTCTCTTGCCTCCCAGAGAAGCCTAGGGTAAATCCCGTCCGGCCCAGGGGACTTATCCAACTTCAAACCCTCGAGAATATCTAGCACATCCTCCCTATCTACTTCGATACCTTCCAGTTTGCTACCCTGTACCTCAGTGTTCTCCATAACTACATTTACATCACCCTGCGTGAATACCGAAGAGAAATATTTATTCAGTACCTCTCCAATCTCCTCAGGCTCCACGCACAACTTCCCACTGCTGTCTATGACTGGCCCTAATCTTGCCCTAACCAATCTTCTATTCTTAACATATCTAAAGAAAGCTTTGGGATTCTCCCTAATCCTATCAGCCAAAGTCTTCTCATGTCCTCTCTTTGCTCTCCTCAATTCCCCCTTTAGCTCCCTCCTGGCTAATCTATAGCTATCCATTGCACTAACCGAGCCTTCAATCCTCATCCTGACATAAGCCTCCTTTTTCCTTTTAACCAGCAAATCAACTTTTTTCGTACACCAAGGTTCTCTTACTCGACCATTTCCTCCTTGCCTGACAGGGACATACTTATCAAGGACCCGCAGCAGCTGCTCCTTGAATAAGCTCCACATTCCAGATGTTCCCAGTCCCTGTAGCTTCCTAGTCCAATCTATGCACCCTAATTCTCTCCTGATGGCCTCATAATTACCCTTCCCCCAGCTATAACTACTGCCCCCAGCTTCATGCCTATCCCTATCCATCACTAAGGTGAACGTAACCGAATTGTGGTCACTATCACCAAAATGTTCACCAACCTCCAAGCCTAACACCTGGTCTGGCTCATTGCCCGACCAATGTCGTTGTTTGTTGTTTTTGTAAATGACCTGGATGAGGGTGTAGAGGGATGGGTTAGTAAATTTGCTGACGACACCAAAGTCGGAGGAGTTGTAGACAGTAAGGATGGATGTTACAGTTTGCAGAGGGACATAGATAAGTTGCAGAGCTGGGCCGAGAAGTGGCAAATGGAGTTTAATGTGGAAAAGTCTGAGGTGATTCACTTTGGTAAGAGTAATTTGTGTGCAAAATATAGGGCTAATGATAGAACTCTTAGTAGTATAGATGAGCAGAGAGATTGCAATGTATAGGTGCATAGATCTCTGAAAGTTGGTACTCAAGTTGATAAGGTTGTTAAGAAGGAGTATAGTGTGTTAGCATTTATTGGTAGACGGATTGAATTTCAGAGCCGAGATGTCATGTTGCAACTGTACAAAACTCTGGTGTGGCTGCATTTGGAGTATTGTATACAGTTTTGGTCACCACATTATAAGAAAGATGTGGAGGCATTGGAAAGGGTGCAGAGGAGGTTTACCAGGATGTTGCCTGGTATAATGGGTAGGTCTAGTGAGGAAAGGCTAAGGGACTTGAAGTTATTTTCATTAGAGAGAAGAAGGCTAAGAGGTGACTTAATTGAGACACATAAGATGATCAGAGGGTTAGATAGGGTGGATAGTGAGAGGCTTTTTCCTCAGATGAAGATGGATAACACGAGGGGACATAGCTTTAAATTAGGGGGTGGTAGTTATAGGACAGATGCTAGAGGTGGGTTCTTTACTCAGAGGGTAGTAAGGGCATGGAATACCCTGCCTGCAGCAGTTGTGGACTCGTCAAGTTTAAGGGCGTTCAAATGGGCAGTGGATAGGCATATGGATAGCATTAGAATAGTTTAGGACAGAGGGTCATAAAATTGGTTCCATTGGTCGGCGCAACATCGAGGGCCGAAGGGCCTGTACTGCACTGTAATGTTCTATGTTCTATGTTCTAGTAAGCTTTGCACTGTGCACTGAGAAATTGTGCATGCCGATGAGACTTTGAAGAAAAGCTGGTATGTTGGTATCAGCCTTTGTAGGTATTTATTGTAACAAATTCTCTAAAAACCTTGTCTAATTCTAATTGTTGGCACACATAGCTCATGTCAATTTCAGTATAAGTTAAGTCTCCTGTTAATTTGATATACAAATCTTCAATTCTTGGTATTGGATATTGATCCAATTTTGCTTCTTAATTCATGGTTAATTTGTAGTCCCTACTTAACCTAATGATCTATCATGCTTAATGCTGGTATGATGACAAACTGTAAAGGCTTGATAATGCCTAATTCTTCCAGCTGCTTGAGTTCAGACTTAACTTTCTCATGTAAGGCATACAGTGCAGGTCGGGCTCTGCTTAATCTTGCATTTGCTTCTAATGTGCCCCATTCTATTGCAAGCATAATATGTAACTTTCCTCAATTTACATCTTTCCTAGATTTGATCTCTCTGCACCAATACCATTCTTTGTAATTCCTGCTCTGTGGACCAAATTTCCTACACCTTTGCACTTTCTTTTGCTCTAAGCTTCTTTGCTATTACTTTCTGTGCCCTTCTCCCTGGCAATTCGACTATCAGTGGCTCCTCTCCAAACTTGGTGGATTTTGCCTGCTTGCACGCTCTACAGAATCATTGTTCCCATCCCCCAGTCCCCTTTTTGGCACTTTCAAAAGCCTGGATGATCTTGAATGACTTCGTTAAACTAATCTCTGCTTCTGCTAATAATTTATTTTGTATAGCCATGTTGTTAACACCATAGGCTAAAATAAAGAAGGTAATCATCGACTTCAGTAAATGTAGTGGTGGACATGCCTGTATCCACATCAACAAGGATGAAGTAGAAATGGTTGAGAGCTTCAAGTTTTTAGGTGTCCACATCACCAACAACCTGTCCTGGTCCCCTCATGCCAACACTATAGGTAAGAAAGCCCACCAGCACCTCTAGTTTCTCAGAAGACTAAAGAAATTTGGCATGTCTGCTATGACTCTCACCAACCTTTACAGATGCATCATGGAAAGCATTCTTTCTGGTTGATTCACAGTTTGATATGGTTTCTGCTCTGTCCAAGAGCACAAAAGTCTACAAAGTGTCGAGAACAAAACCCAGTCCATCACTCAAACCACCCTCCTACCCACTGACACGGTCTACACTTCTGCTGTCTTGGAAAGACAGCCAGCATAATTAAAGACCCCACACACTCCAGACATACTCTTTTCTACCTTCTTCAGTTGGGAAAAAATACAAGAGTCTGCAGTTACGTATCAACCAACTCAAGAACAACCTTCTTTCCTGTTGCCATCAGACTTTTGTGTGGACCTCCCTCACATTAAGTTGATCTTTTTCTACACCCTAGCTATGGCTATAACACTACATTCTGCACTTTCTCCTTTCCTTCTCTATGAATGGTATGCCTTGTCTGTATAGGGCATAAGAGACAATACATTTCACTGTTTACTAAAACATGTGACTATAATAAATCAAATCAAAAAGTCTCAAAGTGCTATTGAATTCAGACCCAAACTCATTATTTAGCTGTTTGTCTTAGGCATGCCATGAATGCTGCTATCAACTCCCTTGAATCGCCTGTAGATGAATTAAATTTAATATTGTTATATTAACACCAATGGCTTCAGGTGATAATATCCCTTGATTAATTCCACAAACTGTTTGAAAGTTTTCAAGTCAGGGGCATCTAGAGAAGTCAGTCTTTTTGTCAGGCTATAAGTTGGAGACTCACAGGCTGTTACTTCTCCATTGCTTTTCTTCACCCTCTCCTTTCCCCCGAACCCAATTTCAATGACCTTTAAAAAACTAATGTAGGCATCCAACGTATTGCATCACTGATCCATGTTAGAGACAAATAAGTCTAGTTTCCCAAAAAGGTGCATTTTGATACTCACAGACTACTAAATCAGTTTGCTTTGAAAAGTTTTCTCCTGATTTCTGCAGCAGTAGAAAGCAGTCTGACTGATCCTTATCACCAAATGTAGCATCTTACAAATATGGGTGACCATTAAGTCAATTAATACTTTGTTTAAGTTTATTTATTAATGTCACAGTAGGCTTACATTAACACTGCAATGAACTTACTGTGAAAATCCCCTAGTCACCATCCTCCATCACCTGTTTGGGTACACTGAGGGAGAATTCGGTATAGTCAATGCACCTAACCAGCACATCTTTCAGACTGTGGGAGGAAACTGGAAGCACCTGAGAAAACTCAGGGAAAACATGCAAACTGCACAGACAGTAACTCAAGCTGGGAATTGAACCCAGGTTCCTGGTATTGTGAGGCAGCAGTGTTAATCACAGTGCCGCCCATTTAAATGAATGGTTTATTAAGGTAAGAAACTATGCACAGAGAGTAATTCAGAGGCTACAGTACTCCAGACTCCTAACTGGCAAAAAAAAATCCATGTTCAGTTCCAGAATTCACACACTTCGGTCCAATTGGCTGAATGGGTCACATGACCCTCCGAGCAGGTAAGGGTCCCCACCCACACAGAAATCTATGGACTTTGAGTAAGTGAAAGAAGAAATGTGGGAGGATAAACAAAAGGGAGGTCTCTGATAGCTTAGAGGGCAAGCGAAATTAACGAACAAAAGATTTTCTGGTACAAAAGGCAAAGGAAGTGGAAATGGTTGTAGTAAAGAAACGAAAGAGTTGTCCAGAGGGTGTGAATGGCAGAATAACAAATAGCTGCATTAGAGCAAAAACATGGTAAACAAGATTAAGACCTGCACATGTGAAAGAAAAGGAATAAAGTGAGGTGCAGAGTTCATGTTGCTCTTGCCCAGAACTCAAAAACACCACCAATTTTGCTTCTGATTTCCACTCTTTCCTGATTTTCACATAGTCCATTTTCGACTCTTCCCTTCTCTTCCTTGACTTCTGAGTACTTACTTTGGCGGACAGGCTGTCAACTAACATTCATTATAAGCCTACAGATTCTCACAGCTACCTCAACTATACTTCTGCAAACCCCATCACTTGTAAGGACTCCGTTCTATTCCTGCAGTTTCTCTGTCTCTGTTGCATCTTCCATAATAGCCTTTCTGGTATGTTGGGGGCGATTCTCCCAAAAAAATGCTAAGTCTTGAATTTGCGTGAAAGCTGGAGTAAATCATGCTGTTTTTTTTCAGCAGTAGTTTCAAAACAAATCATGCTAAAAATCCAGGACGAGGCCTATTCCCATTAAAGAGGCTGAAATCAGCGTGCTAAGTAGGCCCCGTGCATGCGCACATCCTTGGGAAATCATTGAACAAGTCCTCTGGGCATAGACATCGCTGGCCTCAACCCCCACAGACATTACTGGCCTCTCACTCCCTTTGTCCTCCATAAGAAAATTGCTGGTCTCCCAGTCTACTCATCCCCCTGTGACCAAGACATCGCTGGTCTTCCCAGCCCCCAGTGACCCGGACATTGCTGGTCTCCCTATTCCGCACCCCCCCCCCCTTTCACAAATAGTGCACAGTACTGCCATGCACACACCCTGTCTGTGAGCATTCCCCCTCGTTGAGTGAGAGCCTTGAGCACTGCACCCCTTGGTGACAGTGCCTTGTTAAGTGAGAGCCTTGAGCATTGCACACCTTTCCCCCACCACTCCCCTCTCCGCAGCTACCGTACCTTGTGGGATTCACCCAGTCAGCAGCTTTGGAGGTAGCTCACCCTCTATTGAAACCAGATTGCCTGTACATTATTCACAATGAATTTTTAATTAACAGGCCCGTGACTGGCCCAAACTGACTGCACCTGGATTCTCTTAGCTGTATTCAAGTTGCAATGATGGACACATAGGCAGTCACGTCAGGAAAATGGCCCCAAAGAAAAGTGCTCCAAGATTTTTGGAGACTGTGCAAGCATGCCTGCTGGATATGGTGGAGGAGAGGCAAAGTCTGCTATACCCCACTCAGAGCCGCTGCCCAAGGGGCCACACAGCAAGCGTCATGTGGGAGGCAGTAACATTTGCAGTTAATGCCAGGACACTGACCCCTCTGTCCAGAGAGCAGTACCATAAGAAGATGTATGTCTTTCATCAGACTGCAAGGATGAGTGTGCATCCCATTCTGTAAGCTCTACATGTGCTGTGTTTACAATGTCAAATCTCAAGGACAGCCACCTAGTACTGCCTAGTACTGCTTCCAATCCCTGTGCCACTTCCCTAATCAGCACCCCTCACTGGGGATTCTATTTCCCCAAAACACCCAACACAAGATGCCCAACCTCGACACACATTGTACTTCATGCCTTTCTATATATTATGTTTCAATTTCCCTTATGTTCCCCCAGGGAGAAAACCGCACACAATCGACATGGGAGGGAGAAAACTGATGGTGGAATATCCGCGCTGTGCCTGCTGATGGGGTCTGAGCAGCATGCCCTGAAGCTGGCAGTGAGGGAGTACTTTGAATGGTCACTGGCAGTCAGATCAGCATCCAGCTTGCAAGTGAGCAGCAGCTGAACCTATTCCAAGTACTTTGAAGTAAATGCCATGTTGTGTGGCTGTTTTCCCTCCCTTCCCCTCATGTACATTCTTTCTTACGGTGGTAGACCCAGATGAACCAGGCCCTTCTGGTGTCCCCGACCCCCACTGTTGCTCCAGAACCAACTCCATTGGACACCTCTGAGAACATTTCAGAGGGACATCCTGAAGAATCCTCCAAGGAAATCACCAGTGATTTGACACAGGCATCAACAGTACAACCCACCAACACAGGAGACTATCACCATTTTAGTGGGTCATTTTAGTGCTGAGGCTTCTAGGTCACTTCCTGGTGGGCACGTCATAACCTCTGATGCACATTGGGTGAAGGTGGGCACATCCGAGGGCTCGGACATGGGGATGTTTGCCAGCGGTGAGGATGCAGCTGGCCTCAAGCCAGCTACCAGGCCTCAGGGTTCGTTCATCTCGAAGCAAGTGAAGGTGCATCGGAAAACCCAGGGGGTTTTGGATGGAATGTCAGCAAACTGCAAAGCTGTTTAGAGGAGTCAAACAGAGTGCTGTTGCAGGAGGTAGTCTCAGTAAAGTTTCACAATGCCAATTTTAAATCTAACCAATTTATTTGATAGTAAATTTGCGAGCTTTCGACACTATGTGCCTTCGTCAGGCAAATGCAGTGTTCTGGTCTGCAATAGCACTCATACCAACACAGACAGTCATAGATTGCTGATTAGAATGTGAATCCTTACATCTAACCTGCTATTCAAGTGTTAAAGTGGCTAACAATGTGTGTGAAGGGAATCCTGAACATTGGTTAGAGAATTATGTATTTTCTCCAGACAGCACAGTAAGTGAGGTTTTTTGCTAACCCAGGCAAGTTACGGGGGTTACAGATAGTGTGTCATGAAGCCAAGATCCCTATTAAGACCGTCCTCATGTGTGCGGAGCTTGGCTATCAGTCTCTGCTCAGCGACTCTGTGCTGTCGTGTGTCCCGAAGGCCCCCTTGAAGAACATTTACCCGCAGGTCGGAGGCCAAATGCCCATGACTGCTGAAGTGTTCGCCCACAGGAAGGGAGCTGTTTTGCCTGGTGATTGTTGAGCGATGCTCATTCATCCGCTGTCGTGGTGTCTGCATGGTCTCCCCAATATACCATGCTTCGGGACATCCTTTCTTGCAACGTATTAGGTAGACAACGTTGGCCGAGTTGCAAGAGTATGTACCGTGTACCTGGTGAATGGTATCCTCACGTTTGATGATGTCGTCCATGTCTATGATCCGGCATGTCTTGCAGAGGTTGCTGTGGCAGGGTTGTGTGGTATTGTGGTCACTGTTCTCCTGAAGGTTGGGTAGTTTGCTGCGAACAATGATCTGTTTGAGGTTGTGCGGTTGTCTGAAAGCAAGAAGTGGGGGGGTGGGGATGGCCCTAGCGAGATGTTCATCGTCATCAATGATATGTTGAAGACTCCGGAGAAGATGTCGTAGCTTCTCCGCGCCAGGGAAGTACTGGACAACAAAGGATACTCTGTCCACCGTGTCCCGTGTTTGTCTTCTGAGGAGGTCAGTGCGGTTCATCGCTGCAGCACATCGGAACTGTCGATCAATGAGTCGAGCGCCATATCCTGTTCTCACGAGGGCATCCTTCAGCGTCTGGAGGTGTCTGTCACGATCCTCCTCATCTGAGCAAATTCTGTGTATACGGAGGGCTTGTCCATAGGGAATGGCTTCTTTAACGTGTCTAGGGTGGAAGCTGGAGAAGTGGAGCATTGTGAGGTTGTCTGTCGGTTTGCGGTACAGTGAGGTGCTGAGGTGGCCGTCCTTGATGGAGATGCGTGTGTCCAAGAATGCAACTGATTCTGGAGAATAGTCCATGGTGAGTCTGATGGTGGGATGGAACTTGTTGATATCATCATACAGTTGTTTCAATGATTGTTCACCATGGGTCCAAAGGAAAAAGATGTCATCAATGTATCTAGTATATAACCTTGGTTGAAGATCTCGTGTGGTGAAGAAGTCTTGTTCGAACCTGTGCATGAAGATGTTGGCATACTGAGGTGCGAATTTGGTCCCCATGGCTGTTCCGTGTGTCTGGATGAAAAGCTGATTGTTGAAGGTGAAGATATTGTGGTCCAAGATGAAGCGGATGAGTTGTAAAATTGCATCCGGAAACTGGCAGTTGTTGGCATTGAGTACTGAGGCAGTTGCAGCAATACCATCGTCGTGGGGGATGTTGGTGTAGAGCGCCGAGACATCCATTGTGACAAGGAGTGTCCCTGGTTCAACTGCTCCATGTGTGCTGAGTTTCTGTAGGAAGTCCGTACTGTCAAGACAAAAGCTGGGAGTTCTTTGTACAATGGGTTTCAGGATGCCCTCGATATAGCCGGAGAGGTTCTCACACAGAGAACCTAAATGATCTTCAAGGGGGCCTTTGGGACACACGACAGCACAGAGTCGCTGAGCAGAGACTGATAGCCAAGTTCCGCACACATGAGGACGGTCTTAATAGGGATCTTGGCTTCATGTCACACTATCTGTAACCCCCGTAACTTGCCTGGGTTAGCAAAAAACCTCACTTACTGTGCTGTCTGGAGAAAATACACAATTCTCTAACCAATGCTCAGGATTCCCTTCACACACATTGTTAGCCACTTTAACACTTGAATAGCAGGTTAGATGTAAGGATTCGCATTCTAATCAGCAATCTGTAACTGTCTGTGTTGGTATGAGTGCTATTGCAGACCAAAACACTGCATTTGCCTGACAAAGGCACATTGTGTCGAAAGCTCGCGAATTTATTATCAAATAAATTGGTTGGATTTAAAATTGGTGTTGTGAAACTTTACTGAGTTTACCCCAGTCCAACGCCGGCATCTCTACAGCAGGAAGTAGTGCCAGTACAGCCTGTGAAGCAGACCGACACTGCAAAAGTGGTGTCCACAGTATAAAATCTGGCACAGGGAACTGGCCTCATGCGTGACAGGCTCCAGGCCATCCTGAAGACACAGCAGGCCATGGTAGGGACACAGCTGGCCACGGCAGAGAGTGTCAGGGGTATCCTGGAGGCACATTCATCCGTGGCCAGGGGTGTCAGGACATATTGGAGACACTGGTGGCCATGACTGGTATTTTCGCTGGGATACTGAAGGCACAGCAGGCTATGTCTGTGAGTCTCAGAGAGCTAAGGCTGAGGCGCTCCAGAGCCTGGCTCGCTCACAGAATGCTGTCACAGGCGATGTCCAGAGCTTGGCCCAGTCTCTGAAGGCCTGGACTGAGGGATCACAGACCACAGGGCAGATGCATTTGGGGCCCCAGGACTGGCAGAGCCAGGTGGCGCTGGAGATTCTGGAGCTTAGTCCAGCTACCCTGGAATCACATGATGTGTGCCTGGGGCCTATGGGCACTCTGAGAGAGGAGGAAGGCCCAGGCCTCCATCCAAAACACTCAGGATGATACGAGACCTTCCGATTCTCTTCTTCCTCACACCGGGGCAACTCAGGGCCAGTGGTGAACAGAGTGGCACAGAAACATTAATATCATCAAATTGATGGGCCATCCAGGTCTCGATCCTCCACGGGACAACCATCAAGGCAGCACAGCTGGACCTGTCTACCTCCGATGTGCATCCTGGGGAAGCACCTAGATAAAGCAATAGGCCACATGAGATTAAGAAGTTGTGGGGTCACTAAGAGGGCACGGGTGAAGATCACCAATAGGCAGGGTAAAGGTTTGGTCACTGTTAAAACCACAATTAAAATTTTTTGCATCTCACACCTGTGACTATTCTGTCTCTGATTCTCCTCCCACAGAGCTGAGTGTGCCCCAATCCCACATGCACTACTTTCCCCAGCATTTGCCAGATCTACAGTCACACACCACTCCTTGAAATTGCCCACCTCCCGGTTGAACCCCTAACCATTGCCCCACGCACTGTGTTCTCAACCCTTACTGCTATGTGGCCGTAGGTGCAATGTGCATTTAGAGAGCAGATAGGCGTCAGACTGGAGTGGCACTGGGGCAGAATTCCAGTGTACCTTACAACAAGTCATCATCACCCTCTAGCCTTCACCAAAGACTTGTTACCAGTGTCAACCCAGGCTCATTAACCTGTTGTGATGTTTCTTGAGGTTGGGGTGTGGACTGAGAGAGAGTGGTGAAGGGAAAGAGTCATGTGGGTTGAGTGGCCAGCTTTGGGTTGCGAGGGATTGGCAGTTGCAATGGCTCCTGGGGTGTTGTGGAATGGTATTGAGAGCAGCACCCCTCCCCCCCCCCCACCCAACCCCACCCCCCACACACTGAATGTCACCAGCTATGTGAAGCGGGCTGATATCAGGGCCTCCCTTGCTGCCCTATTCTGCCAGGCACCTGCCTTGCTGCCTGACCTCCATCCTCCAGCTCCCCATAGGGCAAATTATCAAGTTCTGCCTGGTGCTAATCATCCTCCTCCTCCTCCAGATGGTCTCCTCACTGCTGAGCGATGTTGTGAGGAACACAGTCAACCATTATAGTGTGTGGGGGGGACATAGAGTCATAGTGAAGGGCACCCCTAGAGCAGCCCAAGCACCGAAATCACATGTTCAGCAGGTCTATGGAGCAGGTGGCAGTGTAGGCCTCAGTGTAACAGGTCTTTGCCTCAGTCTCAGGCCTCTGCACTGGCATTATCAGCCAGGACCTCAGCAGTTGGCCTTGTCCCCAGGAGCCATTCTGACAGCCAGGACTAGTCTTCAAAGAGACCAGGGCTGGCCAACTGCCTCAGCTCATAGCGGTGATGGACTTTCTTTGCTGCAACCAATTCTCTTTTTGCTTTTGTGCCATGAATTGTTATGAATTTAATCTTTTCTACCCTGCAACCTACCAGTATGTTGATTAAACAGGCTGTAAAGTACTTGAGTTTATTTCCAGAGAGATAGAATACAAAAAGCTGAGGCGTAATATTAAATTCCTATATGGCCTTGGTTAGACCATATTTGGAGTATTGTGTACAGTTCCAGTTTTCATGCTACAAAGCTGATATTGAAGATCTGGAGTAAATGCAGTAAAGATTTGTAAGCAAATGAGTAGTTTGAATACTTTGCTCCAGAAAACAGAAGTTTGAGAGTAAAAATGATAAAGATCCTGAACATTTTGATAGGTTTTGTTCTGGTGGTAATGGACAGACGCTTTCATGTTTCGAAGTCCAGAACAGATGTGTTCATGACACTGACTCATCAAGTGAATAATTTAAAAGTAATTTCTTTTTTTTCTGTGAATGGTGACAATGTAGAGCTCACTGTTGCATGGAGTGGTTGAAGTAGATAGCATTGATGCAGAGTGAGAAAATACCAAAATGTAGGAGAAGGCTTGTGATTGGTAGAAACACTTGCATAGACCAGTTAGGCTGAATGGCTTGTTTCTGTGCCATGGATTCAATGTAATATTATAAACCTCATAAAAGCAGAACCAATGCATGTGAATCCAGCTCTAAATTGACCTTGAATATTTAAATAAGTATTGATAGGCGTGAACCAGATTATTGCTATATGTGAGGGCTAGGACAAATCCAAAAGGAGTTGTATCTGGTACTAACTGTGCTATATCTCCCACCCCCTCTGCAAGTCTCTGGCCCTAGTATGATATATATATGAATATGCAGGACTAGAGAATCATGCCTAATATAAATGAATTGGATGAGGGAAGTGAATGTGCTATGGGTAAGTGTGTGGATGACACAAAAATAGATGGGAAGGCAAGTGGTGAGGATGACACAATAAGTTACAGAGCAATGTAGACAGGTTAGGTGAGTGGGCAAAAAATTTGGCAGATGGAATATAATCTAGAAAAATGTGAAATTATACACTTGGTTAGGAAGAATAAAGGAGCTGAATATTATTTAAATGGAGAAGGACTGCATTAAACTGCAGCACAGAAAGATCTGGGGGTCCTTGTGCATAAATCATAAAAAGCTAGCTTGCAAATTCAGCTGGAAATTGGAAAGTTAAATCGAATCTTGGCCTTCATTTCGAAAGGAATGGAATATAAGAATAGGGGAGTCTTGCTAACACTATACCAGGCACTCATTAGACCACATCTGAAATACTGTGATAAATCTTGGTTCCCTTATATAAGGAAAGATACATTAGCAGTGGAAGTAATGCAGAGAAGGTTCACGAGATTAATCCCGGTAATGGAGGATTTGCTAATGATTTTTGATTTGATTTGATTTATTATTGTCACATGTATTAATATACAGTGAAAAGTATTGTTTCTTGCACGCTACACAGACAAAACATACCGTTCATAAAGAAGGAAATGAGAGAATGCAGAATGTAGTGCTACATTCATAGCTAGGGTGTAGAAAAAGATCAACTTAATGCAAAGTAAGTTCATTCAAAAGTCTGACAGCAGCAGGAAAGAAGCTGTTCTTGAGTTGGTTGATATATAACCTCAGATTTTCATATCTTTTTTTTGAAGGAAGAAGATGGAAGAGAGACTGTCTGGGAGATATTGAGTAGGTTGGACCTGTGCTTCTTGGAGTTTAAAAGAATGAGTGGTTACCTTATTATGACACATAGGATTCTCAGGGGGCTTGATAGAGTAGATGCTGAGAGATTTTTTCCCTTGTAGGAGAAGCTAGGACTAGAGTGCATAATCTCAGAGTAAGGGGTCACCCATTTAAGGCAGAGATAAGGAGGATTTTTTCTTTTCTTGGAGGATAGTGAACCTGTGGAATTCTATACCACAGAGGGCTGTAGAAACTGGGTCGTTAAGTATGTCCATGGCTAAGATATTCATTTTTAATTAGTAAGGGAATCAAGCGTTATGGGGGTAAAGCGGGTAAGTGGAGTTGAGGATTATATCAGAATAGTCATGATCTGAGTGAATGTTGGAGCAGACTTAATGAGCTGAATGTCCTTCTTCTGTTCCCATATCTTCTAAGAATTGAGAATAAATTGCTTCTAAAAATGTTTTTTTTAAAGTTTAAGATCAATAATCATACAAATAATTGATTTCTGAAACCTATATATTCCTGCATCAATGTGTTGTGCAACATATTTACCTTGTGATACATTGCTTCAGTAAGTTTGATGCAGTGAAGTTTTGGAAAACAAGTGTTGTGATGGCAGTAATAAATGGGAAATATCAGGAACTGAACACCTGGTTTCAGCCTAACATTAAACAATTGTTAAAGTGGTCTACCTATCTCTGTATAATTACGAAAGATCAGAAGCATTGGGGAAAAATCAGCAACAGATTCCGAGTTGATTTATTTCCATTCCTGTGACAGTATTGACTCTTTCACAGTTGTATAGCATAATTAAGAAGGGTCTATTATTAACAAAAATAATTTACCTTTGGTTAAACTATCAGGAAATTTTACTGAAACAAACCTGCTTTATATTCATTGTCTTTGCTATTCTAGCTCCAAAATGTCTTTCCTTTATGAAGCCCTTGAATATGTTGTGGTGGAGGATTTTACTGCACTCCATAGGTTTATTTTCAATGGTGAGGAGGTACATTAAATATAGTGAGTGACTTATCCATTCCCTTCCCCATATTACAATCATCCCTATAAGGCCACCTGCCCTTAAGCCTCTTGGCATCCTTAAATGCCCAGTTAAATGGCCTCCGCTTCCATAAACTTCTGGGCTGTGGAAGATGGAAGCTAATATAAAGCTCATTTCTTCTTCATCTGAAGCGCAATGACAGTGTGTTATTTATGTATAGTTTTTTTTGTTCAAGGGGAATGTTTAAAATTTAATTTTTTATCACAAAGTAGCCAATGTGTCTGGAAAACATTTAGCTCAGATACTGGGAGAGCAGGATAGTTGCTCATTTTAGCCAGATAGCATTTATTAACATAAAGCTAAAGGACTTTTGTTTTCAAAAAGTAAAGCTCCCTTGGATTTTTGATTAAAGGAATGGAATGTGGATTTAGATTGGTATGGTCATGTAAGAATATGGTTATTGAGAGTAGCTAAGGGTCTTTAGTGATAAAAACAGCCTTTCAGTTATGGCTGGGTTTTGTTTTGAACATAGTAAGAAGTCTGACAATACTAGGTTTAAATCCAACCGATTTATTTGATAGTAAACTCACAAACTTTCGACCCTCTGGCCTTCATCTGGTGAATGAGATATTCTGGTCTCAAACAGCACACATAACAGCACAGACTGTTTACAGATTACTGATTAGAATGCAAATTTTTACACCTAACCTGCTATTCAAGTCTTAAAGTGACTAACAATAAATCTATAAACATAGACAGGGATCACGGGTAGAGGTGGGAACATCAGGGTGGTAGCGTGGGCTCATTGGGCTGAAGGGCCTGTTTCCCATGCTGTTTTGTTCTTTGTTCTTTGTGGAAGGAACACTGAGCACAGGTTAAAGAGATGTGTATTGTCTCCAGACAGCACAGTAAGTGGGGTTTTTTGCTGACCCAGGGAAGTCATGGGGGTTACAGATAGTGTGACATGAAGCCAAGATCCCTGTTAAAACCGTCCTCATGTGTGCAGAACTTGGCTATCAGTCTCTGCTCAGCGACTCTGCGCCAACAGGAAGGGAATAGTTTTGCCTGATGATTGTCAAATGATGTTCATTCATCTGCTGTCATAGTGTCTGCATGGTCTCCCCAATGTACCATGCTTCAGGACATCCTTTCTTGCAAGTATTAGGTAGACAATGTTGGCCAAGTTGCAAGAGTATGTACCGTGTGCTTTCATTCATCTGCTGTCATAATGTCTGCATGGTCTCCCCAATGTACAATCCTTGGAGACATCCTTTTTTGCAACGTATTTCTTGCAACGTATATTTCCTTCCTGTGGATGAACACTTCAGCGGTCACGGGCATTTGGCCTCCGACCTTCGGGTAAACGTTCTTCAAGGGGGTCTTCACGACTCATGACAGCGCAGAGCCGCTGAGCAGAGACTGATAGCCAAGTTCTGCACACGTGAGGATGGTCTTAACAGGGATCTTGGCTTCATGTCACACTATCTGTAACCCCCATGACTTGCCTGGGTTAGCAAAAAACCTCACTTACTCTGCTGTCTGGAGACGATACGCATCCCTCTAACCTGTGCTCAGTGTTCCTTCCACTCACATTGTTAGCCACTTTAAGACTTGAATAGCAGGTTAGGTGTAAAGATTCACATTCTAATCAGTAATCTGTAAACACTCTGTGCTGTTATGTGTGTTGTTTGAGACCAGAACACCTCATTTGCCTGACGAATACCAGAGGGTCGAAGCTTGTGAGTTTACTATCAAATAAATCGATTGGATTTAAACCTGCTGTTGTCAGACTTCTTACTGTGTTTACCCCAGTCCAACGCTGGCATCTCTACATTTTGTTTTGAAGACAGAGTTCTACAAGCTGCTCTGAAATGTTATCTCTTGCTGAAAGCTTTAAGACTATCTATATTCATTTTAGCAAGTATATTTATAGTTGATAACTGTATTTTAAGTGGCATTGTAAGATGTAAGAGAGATATGGCATATTTGGAACTGAAACTGTAATAAACAGAGTGTCATTGGCAGGAGGTCACACTGGTTTAAAAGCTGTTTTGGCTGTACAGCTTGATTTTCCGTCCCTTCTTCCATTCTGGCCTCTACTCACTCACCTACTTTAGCTCCCAGTTAAGCATTCACATTTTCAATCTTTGCTTTCAATTCCTTCCTATGTGTGTTATTGCTTTCAGTCCTACAACGTTTAGCCTCTCAATGTTCCCAATTTTAATTTCCCCACCACTGATGGACATGCCTATGTCTGCCAGGACCCTAAGCTTTGGAATTCCTCCTATACGCATCTACACCTTTGTAGCTCTACCCTTTGAGTTTGGCGGAACAGCATGATCATCCTGGCTAGACATGTGCGATATTCAGCTTGGTGTGGGGCCAATTGGCTGGGGAGCCCAATGATCACGAGGGGAGGGGGTGAGGTGGTGTAGTGGGTGATATAGGACGGTGGGGAGGGCTAGTTGACTGACAAATCTGTGCATGCACAATTGCACCCTCTTGAATAAGTAGCCTGCTTTCCAGAGAGCATAAGCTCAGCCCTCTCTAATGGCGGAGATAAGATTGTGCATCATTTTATTGCCATATAATTTCATTTGTGGTCTCACCATGAAAACTGATCTGAAGCCCTCCTGTTTTCATACTTGTTTGGCACTTTGAATTTTTTTGCTAAGCTTGTCCCTTTAATCTTTAAACTATAGACAGGAATATTCCCTTATCATAATTATCAACCATTACACTATCAATGGAATTACAGTCCATATTGTGAACAGTCCACGGTTACTCCAACTTTCAATGAGTTCCTGTGTCCCCATTTCAGTAATAAGTAACTTTGCATGACCATGTCTAGTGATGTCACTCAGTATTTGGAGACTTATTTAAATCCACCATCATCAGTAAAGCTTGTTGCAGTGATTCTTCTTCCACTCTGGTGTGTAGGAAAGCCTGCAACCTGATCTCAAAAAAGGTTTCCTCTGCTCTTTTTCACATGGCAGCCTACAACACATTAACCTTGACCCAGGTGGATATGCTAGTTAGCTTGACACCAACTCCCTTTCATCTTAGAATGAAATGGACAATTTACTGCACAGCTGTATATAACTGACACCTCAACATGTTTTTGAGGTTTGGGGAGAATCAACATTTACTCATATTAAATTCAAGGACTTTTATCATTTTCTGCAAGTATAAGCGCCTTGTACTTTCTCAGTAAAACAATCTATGCTTTCTTTTGATCTCCGACAGTCAAACCACCCAAGCTTACTGTGAAGTTACATGAGCCCCTTCATTTACCCTAAATTTAAAGATATGGTCCCAAAATTTTAAATCTTACAATTATAATAAAATACAAGTTGTTGTTGTGCATGTGCTGATTTGCTTGCCAGGAAATGGCAAGCAGAAAAGTGAACTTAAAGTCACAATCAAATGGCACTCTCCTGTTCCTACTTCTTATATTCTTAAAAGAGCCTGAGGTGTGAGTATAGACTGTAAAGGATGCAATATTGTGAAATAAAAACAGGAAATGCAGGAAAAGCCCAGTAGGTCTGGCAGCAGCACATGTAGATCAGCATTCAGCCTCCAAATTGTTGGCTAAAACCAGACTTTTAACAGACATGTCTCATTAACACAGCCGCCACTTCACACTTGTTTTTATCCTTTCCCCAATAATAACTATGAAAAACATTTGGAGAACATAATGGACAACAAAGCCCCTTCCAGTAATTAGGTTTCAACCACAGACTCCACTTAACTCACTAGCTGAAAAAAAATTTCTAGGAATTTGCAGCTAATGTAAAGGTAAGTCTGAATAAGGGGTATGCAGTTAATTCTGATTTTTTTTCTACTGCTTACCCATTCCTCATTCTGTTGAATTCATTTGTGTTGGGTCAATTGTGTATTTCACTGGCTGAAATGAGCACTTGGCTTTTAAATTGCCAGTTGTTCAGTTTTTTTGTCTTATGGATGTGTAATTGTGTTACATTCAGTTTTCAGTTTTAAAGCCTTTAAAAGCATGACTTTTCATTCTATAGCGATATTTATATTTGCGTTAAGCATACCTTCTCAAGATTTCTAGTAATTGAACAGTGGGAGCAGACAGACAGTGGTGGATTAACAACCATCCGGACCCCTAGGCTGAGCTTTAGTAAGGCCCCCTGACCTTGCCCCCTGCCTACCTTTCGTTGAACAGAATAAAGTGACGTTAAGTGACATTAGATAACTTATATCGTTGTACTGTGAATAATGTATTACATTATAATATCATAAAGTTATATGAATCAATTACAGCCCTTTTACTCATTTATTTTTTGTTTCTTTACATTTGTACTTTAAAAAGCTTCCGTGTTTTTTGGTTTACAAAAGTGTCAATAACAGCATGTAAATCAGCAGATCGAAGCATGTCTAATTCAATGTGCACGAATGCCAGATGACTAAGTTTCTCATCGCTCATTGTTGAGCTCAAATAGATTTTGATCCTCTTCCGAAAATGAACGCTGACCTGAACAGTTAGTGATCATTAAGGATAGATAAATTCTAAAGCAAATGTATGTATTTAGATACAGCTCGTGCAGTCGATCTCTTGCCAGAGTTTGATACATCCCTAAGTATGCACTAAAATAAGCATGTATGCATGTTATAGCATGACAATAAACTCTTTGTTGCATTTATTTTGTGTTTATTTGCATGTAATACAAGTCCAGAGGAGAAGCTCCTCTCTTTAGGTATTTTTTGTATTAATTTATCTACAGAGTATAGTTATGACAATTTATTCACCCTTAAAACCAACTGTTTTTTGCTCTTGGGCCCCCTCCCTTCTGGGCCCCTACGCTTAAGGCTACTCAGCCTAATGATTAATCTGCCACTGCAGACAGGAGGCAAAAATTTTATTTTCAGCCCATTGGTAAGTATTTCATTGTATTGTTATAGTATTGTGTAATTGTGTTCATTTTAATTTGTAACTTATTTATGAATTAATGAGGCATTCAAAAAAGATTTTGCATCCTTATACACTGAATGTTCAAGTGATAGTAGCCATGGATACATCATCATCTCTGGCTGAAAGTCTGCTTCTGAATTTCTTTCCATAGATTGTGTTCTGAGGTTAGCAAATTGGTCAAGGAGCCCCTAACAATTTACAATATTATATATCTCTGCCTCTACTAGTCCCTTCCATTTCTGGCTCCATCTTTTCCTTTGTTCTTTGTAATTATACTCTGTATTTCTCTTTCACTTTGTCTCTGATAATGAAATGCATGGTTTGTGGCACTGGTAGAGAAGTGTGTGTGAGCTATTTTGTGAAACGATGGTTTGTCCTGTTGGGTGCACTGAACCTGGTTTCAAAGCTTGTATTTTCTGAGTCAGAGCCTAACTGAAAGGGAAATTGAAACTTTCAGGTTTCTAGGAAACTGAAATTTTCAGATTTTAGAAAAATTGAAACTGGTGAAATCTGAAAAAAGGTCACATCATCATCTGAGCTCATATCACTTAGTGCTGCAGACTGAAGTAAACAAAGGCTGGATCCAGGAGCTGGCAAAAGGCAAACAGAAGATTGGTGCAGCTACTTCACTTACTTAAATTGACTGACCAAATTTAGTCATGCAGTGCATAGGCTGTCATTGAGTGTTCAGGTAAAAGTACCACTGGTGAATTCACACCATCAAGACTGTCATAAGCAGAGCTGAAGATTTTCTGGAGAACTATTTTGCTGAAGATTGTACATGTAGAATTCAGGTTGATCCAAAACAGCTACCGGATGTGCATCAATGACAAAATCTTTGAAGAAAAGGAGATGGAATTCTACTTGAAAAATATTGCAATCTTGAAGGACATTGTGACTGAAATTGGTATCAAATATGCCGAGTGCATCTATGAGATCTTAGTTTTATGTTATTCATCGTGCCACTAATATATGTTAACCATGATCTATCTGTTGGATCTTGTTTAGTTTATATTGACTTTGGTTTGATTGTTAAAGTAAAAGTTATAAAAAACTGAGATCTTGTCTATTGGCTTTCTATTGAAGTAATTCAGTAAAGTCAGTAAATTTTGTTTGTTGGTCCTCATGAGGATTATAACATTCTTGTGGGGTTCTTCTCTCTCTCTCTCTCTTTCTCTCTCTCCCCTTTTGTCTTTTTAAAATAGAAGAAGAAAGAAGGTGGGTCCAGGTTCTAGGACAAAGATATGGTTTGCTTGCAAACAAATTCATACTTCGGGTTGAACCAACATTCATGGCTTGAAAATGAAGACTAATGGTGCATTCTTATTTTATCCTTGCTATACTGATGAGGTGTTAATTTTGAATTTTTCCAAGTCTTCAAGATATGATGCAAAATGTAACCTGGCATTTACATTTTTTAAAATTTGTTGAACACAAATCCTGATGCCAAGTGATAAACTCAGCAAATGAAAATAAGGTGATTACTTGCCTCCTGTCTGTAGAGGAGCCACTCCTTGGTAATATGTATCATTGTGTCTGTTCACAAATCCATAAGAGGTTTGTACTGAGGACTCAGTAGTGGAGAATAGTTGCATCTATCCTGAACCTGTTTAGAAAGGACTATTACTATTGCAGTGGGTCAAAGGCTACCCCATGTGATTTGTCTCAAGATATTCATGAGTGACTTTCTGTGTTTCACATTCCTGGATCTAGTAGCTGGTAGGTATCGCTCAGGAAGGCTGTTCCGTATGAGGTGTTGAAATGGAAGGTGAGGAGTTGGTGGGTTAGAGTTACAGAAAGTCATAGAGATTTACAGCATGGAAACATGCCCTTCAGCCTTGTGTGTCCTGCCATTTTTTAAAAGACTATGCTAGCCCCAATTACCTGTGTTTGGCCCATACCCATCAATAGCCATGTTACCCATGTAACTGTTTAAATGTTTTTCAAAAAAACACAAAATTGTACCCACCTCTACTACTGCCACTGGCAGCTTGTTCCAGACATTCACCACACTCTATGAAAAAATTGCATTTCTGGGCCCTTTTATATCTCTCTCCTCTCACCTTAAACGTATGCCCTCTAGTTTTAGACTCCCCTAACTTTGAGTAAAGATATTGATTATCTAACTGATCTATGCCCCTCAGTATTTTATAGACTGCAATAAGATCACCCTAAGTCTCCTAAACTCCAGAGAAAAAAGTCCTAGTCTATCCAACCTCTCCTTATAACTCAGATCATTAGGTACTGGTAGCATCCAAATAAATATTTTCTGCACTTTTTGTAATTTGATAATATACTTCTATGATAGGGTGACCAGAAGAATACATGGTATCCCAAGTGTGGCCTTACCAATACCTTGTACAACTTCAACAAAATATCTCAACTCCTGTATTCAGTATTCTGACCAATGAAACCAAGTATGCTAAATGCTTTCTGCACCACTCTGTCCACCCATGATTCCACTTTCAATGAGCTGTGAACATGTATCCCTAGATCTCTTTGTTCTATAACTTACCCCAACACACTACCATTAACTGAGTAAGTCCTGCCCTGGTTCAGTCTACCAAAACACTGGGATACAGGGTTGCAAACTGGAAAGTATTAAAGTAGATAAGGAGGATGTGCTAGATATTCTTGAGGGTTTAAAGTTAGATAAGTCCCCTGGGCTGGACAGGATTTACCCTAGGATTCTCTGGGAGGCAAGAGAGGCGATTGCAGAGCCTCTGGCTCTGATCTTCAGGTCGTCGTTGGTTACGGGTATAGTGCCGGAAGACTGGAGGATAGCGAATGTGGTCCCATTGTTCAAGAAGGTGAATAGAGACTTTCCGGGGAATTATAGGCCGGTGAGTCTTACTTCTGTTGTGGGCAAAGTATTGGAGAGAATTATTAGGGATAGGATTTATAGTTATTTAGAGAGAAATGAATTATTGGGGATAGTCAGCATGGTTTTGTGAAGGGTAGGTCGTGCCTTACTAACCTTATTGAGTTTTTTGAAAAAGTGACCAAAGATGTGGATGGGGGTAAGGCAGTTGATGTGGTATATATGGACTTTAGTAAGGCGTTCGATAAGGTGGCCCATGGAAGGCTTCTGCAGAAAATGCAGATGTATTGGATTGAGGGTGATTTAGCTAATTGGATTAGGAATTGGCTAGCTGATAGAAGACAGAGGGTGGTGGTTAATGGAAATTATTCATCATGGAGTTCGGTTACAAGTGGTGTACCTCAGGGATCTGTTTTGGGGCCCTGCTGTTTGTAATTTTTATAAATGATCTGGATGAGGGTATTGAAGGATGGATTAGTAAATTTGCAGATGACACTAAAGTCGGTGGAGTGGTAGATAGTGAGAGGGGTGTTATAGTTTGCAGAGGGACTTGGACAAGTTGCAGAGCTGGGCCGAGAGGTGGCAAATGGAGTTTAATGTGGAAAAGTGTGAGGTAATTCACTTTGGCAGGAATAACAAATGTGTAGAGTATAGGGCTAATAGTAGGACTCTTAATAGTGTTGATGAACAGAGGGATCTTGGTGTATGTGTGCATAGATCCCTGAAAGTTGGCAATCAAGTCAATAAGGTTGTTAAGAAGGCATATGGAGTCTTAGCTTTTATTGGTAGGGGGATTGAATTTTGGAGCCGCAACGTCATGTTGCAACTGTACAAAACTCTAGTGCTGCCGCACTTGGAGTATTGTGTGCAGTTCTGGTCCCCGCATTATAAGAAAGATGTGGAGGCTTTGGAGAGGGTACAGAGGAGGTTTACCAGGATGTTTGCCTGGTATGGAGGGCATGTCTTATGAGGAGAGGCTGAGGGATTTGAGGTTGTTTTCGTTAGAAAGGAGGCGGCTAAGAGGAGACCTTATTGAAACATATAAGATGATTAGAGGTTTAGATAGGGTGGACAGTGATAGCCCTTTTCCTAGGATGGAGAAAGCTAGCACGAGGGGACATAGCTTTAAATTAAGGGGTGGTAGTTATAGGATGGATGTCAGAGGTAGGTTCTTTACCAGAGGGTGGTAAGGGTATGGAATGCCCTGCCTGCTGCAGTTGTAGATGCGCCAAGTTTGGTGGCGTTTAAGAGGTTAGTAGATAAGTTTATGGATGAAAAGGGAATGGTTTAGGTTAGAAGGTCATTGCTTTTTCCTAATTGGTCGGCGCAACATCGAGGGCCGAAGGGCCTGTTCTGCGCTGTAATGTTCTATGTTCTATGTAAAATTCATCACCTTACGTTTGTCTAAATTAAACTCCATTTGCCATTGGTGAACCCACTGGCTCAATTGATCAAAATCCCATTGCAATCCTAGGTAACCTTCTTCAGTGTCCACAATGCCACCAACCTTGGTGCCATCTGCAAACTTACTCACCATGCCCTGTAAATTCTCATCCAAATCATTAGTAATAAATGAAAATTAACAGTCAAATAACAAGTTGAAGAGGTCATCATGAAGTGAGTAAGTGAGGAACAGAACAGAGATTTCAAATAGCTTTGGGTTTTAGTCAGTTGGCAGATGTGTGGGAAACTGATGTTTATGAAAAAAGGATGCCAGTATTAATGTTGGGATTATGCTGAATAGAGTACATACTTTACATTGACCATCAAGAGTTGCCCCTAATTGGGAAAGTATTCGGGCTTTGTTAGAAGAACATAAAAAGGTGTTTACGCTGGGTGGTGAGGAGAATTGGAAGAGTCTGGGTGCGGTCTTATGATGTAGTTCCACTTGTAGAACAGTATGGTGAATTCATAAGACCGCATGAAGAGCAAAAACCTAGAATTGCACCTGTTTTCCTGCCTAATCCCATTGCATCAAACTATTTTTCTGAGTGTGATCAGGGGCGGACCCAAAATGCATATATCTCAATATAATTAAAGCTGTCCACACACAATCATGCCTGGTTTACTTATCGTAATGATCTTGTCAGCAAAGCATCATGCCAGCAAGGAAAACACCTGCTACATAAACATCTGCTGTAGGTCAGCAGTAGCAAAGGTGGGGGAGGGGATGCGATGAGGAGGTAAGTTTCTTTTGATCAACAGCCTTTGAAGTACAAGGGAAGAGGGGTTTCTCAGATGCGGCCATGGTGCCTGGTGGAGTGGATGGATCGTGTGGTGTTTAAGTGAGGGTGGGGCTCATGCCAGTCATGTGAGTGCAGAGCTCAGGGATCAGTGCTGGCTGGGGCCTGGAGTTGAGCGCATCCTTCTGGTTGCTGTACAAACCCCTGAGGGATCACGTATGAGTGTGGACATTATCCACAGTGTCACTATGGCAGCCTTCCCTCTGTCAGCACAGGCTCTCTGGCTGACTGCTGATATTCCATCCCAGTAACCCCACAAACAGAAACAACAAGCAGACTTCAGAGCTGGGGCTCCAAATAAGGTAATTATGCAGGTTTTCAAATGGCTCCTCACAAGCATGGACTCTGCTGCCCTCGATGGGAATCCATCTCATGATAGTAATGATGGTGCCCCACCCTTCCACCATCCCCAGCCTGTAAATTGCAAGTCATTTCTGGAAGCCATTGCACCTGTCATCCAGGTGGCTGCATCCAAATCAAAGGATTCTCAATGAGGACCTATGTATGGTCTCTGTGCACCCCATGGTGAAGGTATAATGATGATCGCCATCTTCAACACCTTTATTGCTACAAAACTAATCTCCAAATTCCGTGGCCTAGGCCTTGGCTTCACCCTCTGCAACTGGATCCTGAAGTTCCTAAACCACAATCAGTAAAGAAAGGCAACATCACCTTCTCCACGATCATCTACAACACCAGTGTCCCATAGGCTGGGTTATCAGCCACCTACTAAATCCCTTATACACCTGTGACTGTGTGGCCAAATTCTCCTCCAACTCTATTTTCAAATCCACTGATAATACCATCACAGGGCATAGGATCTCAAACAATAATGAAACAGAATGGAGGAATGAGGTAGAGAATCTGGTGAACTGGTGCAACGACAATAATCTCTCCCTCAATGTCGACAAAACAAAAGAGATTGTCATTAACTTCAGGAAGCACAGTGGTGAACATACCCCTGTCTACAGAATGGAGATGAAGTAAAAATGTCAAAAACTTCAAGTTTTAGGTGCCCTGATCATCAACAAGCTGTTCTGGTACCCCCCATGCCGGCACTATAATTAAAAGAGTCCACCAATGCCTCTGCTTTCTTGGAAGACTAGGGAAATTTATCATGTCTTAATTGAGTTCTTCAAAAATGTGACTGAACACATTGACGAAGGAAGAGCAGTGGACGTGGTGTACATGGACTTCAGCAAGGCATTTGACAAGGTCCAACATGCAAGACTTCTTGAGAAGGTGAGAGGCCATGGGATCCAAGGGGCTTTGGCCTTGTGGATCCAGAACTGGCTTGCCTGCAGAAGGCAGAGGGTGGTTGTGGATGGCTCTGTTTCTGCATGGAGGTCGGTCACCAGTGGAGTGCCCCAGGGATCTGTTCTAGGACCCTTGCTGTTTGTCATTTTCATAAATGACCTGGATGAGGAAGTAGAGGGATGGGTGAGTAAGTTCGCCGATGACACGAAGGTTGGTGGTGCTGTGGATGGTCTGGAGGGATGTCAGAAGTTGCAGCAGGACATCGACAGGATGCAAGACTGGGCGGAGAAGTGGCAGATGGACTTCAACACGGATAAATGTGTTGTGGTCCATTTTGGCAGATCCAACGGAATGAATGAGTACACTATCAAAGGTAGGAGTCTTAGCTGTGTGGAAGAGCAGAGGGATCTTGGGGTCCTGGTCCATAAGACTCTCAAATTGGCCTCCCAGGTGGAGGATGTGGTTAAGAAAGCTTACGGTGTACTGGCCTTCATTCATCGAGGGATTGAGTTCAGGAGTCAGGAGGTAATGCTGCAGCTTTATAGGACACTTGTCAGACCACACTTGGAGTACTGTGTGCAGTTCTGGTCGCCTCACTATAGGAAGGACGTGGAAGCTATTGAAAGGGTGCAAAGGAGATTTACAAGGATGTTGCCTGGATTGGGAGGCAGGCCTTATGAAGACAGGTTGAGGGAGCTGGGACTGTTCTCCCTGGAGAGACGAAGGTTGAGAGGCGACCTGACAGAGGTTTACAAGATGTTGAGAGGAATAGATAGGGTGGACTCTCAGAGACTATTTCCCAGGGCTGAAATGGTCGCGACGAGAGGGCACAGATTTAAGTTGCAGGGAAGCAAGTACAGAGGGGATGCTAGGGGAAAGTTTTTCACTCAGAGGGTGGTGAGTGAATAGAATCGGCTGCCGTCGGTGGTGGTCGAGGCGAACTCGCTGGGGTCTTTTAAAAGACTTCTGGATGAGTATATGGGATCCAATGGGATTGGGGGTTATTGGTAGGTCTATGGCTGGGTAGGTTTTGATGTGTTCGGCACAACTAGTGGGCTGAAGGGCCTGTTTGTGCTGTAATGTTCTATGTTCTATGTCAGCTACGACTCTCACCAACTTTTATAGATGCATTCTTTCTGTTTGTATCACAGCCTGGTGTGGCTCCTGCTCTGCCCAAAACCGCAAGAAACTACAAAAGTTTGTGAATGTAGCCCAATTCATTATGCAAACCAGCCTCCCATTCATTGACTCTGTCTACACTGCCTTGGCAAAACAGCCAGTATAATTAAGGACCCCACGCATCCCAGGCATTCTCTCTTTCACCTTCTTGTGTTGGGAAAAAGATACAAAAGGCTGAGGTCACGTACCAATCGACTCAAGAATATCTTCTTCCCTGATGCAATCAGATTTTTGATTGGACCTAATTTGCAGTAAGTTGATCTTTCTCTACACTCTAGCCATGGCTGTAACACAACATTCTGCACTCTCATTTCCTTCTCCATGAACTAAATGCTTTGTCTGTATACTGTGCAGAAAACAATACTTTTCATTGCACAGTATACAGTGACAATAATAAATCATATCAAATCAAAATCAACCTGTTGAGGTGGCTCTTAGCACCAGACATGGTGTCAGCGTGCAACTGTCTACACTCATTTGGGACATGGTTGCTGGGAGGGGGTATGGATCCCAGAATGGAGAAGCTTATGTAAGTTATCTCTCTCTGTCTTCAACCCCACTCACTATCCCTCCAGAGCAAGAATGGATTTTGGTATGGAGCCAGTAGGTTTGGTGGTCATTCTTGTGGCTGATGAGGGAAGAAGGAGGAGGAGGGAGACATGCATGCACTGCAAGGGCAGACCAGGCCAGAGGTTGCAGCAGGAGGACAGGAAGCAATCAGTCGGGGATAGGAGGAGGGTGTTCAATGGCCCTAAGGAGGGTACGAGGGGCCCAGGGCATAGAGGAGAGGGAGACCCCGCCAGTCCAGGACACGCAGGTCCTTCGAAGAGCTGATGGACAGTGGTGACACCCCAAGCTTTGGCTCAACAAGGAGAAAGAGTGGCACTTATGTCAGATCCTCGCAGACCGGCACCCAGTGGTACACAGGAGCATCTGCTCCTGATAGCAGTAAAGGTCACAGCGGCTGCCAACCTTTACACCACCAGGTCCTTTCAGTCTGCCAGCAGGGAATTCTGTGGGATTTTCCACTACTTCGTCCATAGCTGTGTCCATGAGGTGATGGATGCCTCGTTCGCCCAAGCAAGCCACTTCATTCATTTCAACTTGGGCCAGGCCTAGCAGGAAATCCAGACCTAGGACTTTACCAGTCTCACCGGGATGCCAAATACGTGGGGGTCAGTCAATGCACATCACCCTGCAGCCCCCAAAACATCAGGCGCTGCAGTTTGTGAACAGGAAAGAAGGTGGAACTTTGCAGCAGTGCTGAGTGGGGAAAGGTGAAAGGGAAAAACTCTGCATGAGTGGTGACCAAGCATTGGGGAAGAGAGAAATCTCTTCAGATGGGGTGATTGGCAGCACGAGGGGAGGCCCGATGTCCATGCGGGGGCTGATAGCAATGGTGGGGCTGGGGCAGGAGGAGATCTCCCAATACACTGGGAGATCGGGGCTCATGTGCAATGGCACCCATCGAACTCAGCTGCTGCTTCACCAGTGAGTCCAGGCACCCCATCCACACTGATGAGAATTGCACTGTGGCTCTTTTTTTTGTACTATGTGCCACAACATTGCGTTTCCAAATTCATTCAGAAACAAGTCTGAAACTCTTCTGTTTTCTCGCTCGTTCGGCACTTAGAATATATTTTGTAAAATTCTGCTCTCTGACTTTACTCTGCAGGCTTGGAAATAAATCTGTCTTAAGGTACAGGTTGGTTTTAGACTCATTCTTTCCTCAATATACAAAAATTAGATTGAGCCAGAGGAAAGATTTTAAGCAGAGGGCTGCAGTTATCATACACAATCTTGTGTTCAATTGAGTGTCAACAGGATGTGTGTGTAGTGATCTTTTTATACATGTGTACAATACTCTGCTGTGATAGGTCAGATATTGAGATCCAGAATACTGTGGCAGCAGCACCCCATGTAAACCCAACATGTCTGGGTAGCAGGCTGTTGCCAGTTTTGCTGCTGTTTTTCAGATAACCCCAGAAGAACAGAGTCCTATTTGGAGTCACTCCCAATTAGTATAATAAGAAGCCTCACAACGCCAGGTTAAAGTCCAACAGGTTTATTTCGAATCATGAGCTTTTGGAGCACCGCTCTTTCATCAAGTGAGTGGAGGTAGGTTCACAAACACAGCAAATGTAGGCAAAGATACAACTGGAAGATAATTACAGATTGGAATGTGAAGAATGATTGGAATGTGAGTCTTTACAGGTAACCAAATCTTTATACAGGCATAAAAAGTGCGCACGGAGAAAGGGATAATCACAGGTTGAGGAGCCGTGAATTGTCTCAAGCCAGAACAGTTGTATGATTTTTCAGTATGCCTGAATTTGCATTAACAGTACAATGAAGTTACTGTAAAAATCCCCTAGTCACCACACTCTGGTGCCTATTCAGATACACAGGAAGAATTTAGCATGGCCAATGCCTTAATCAGCACATCTTTTGGACTGTGGGAGGCAACCCATAGGCCAACACAAGGAGAATATGCAAACTCTGCACAGGCAGTGACCCCCAAGGACCCCCTGAGGCAGCTGTGCTAACCACTGACGCAAATGCTGCTAAGAGTGAAAAAGGATGGAGTTTGAGTGGCACAACAAATGTCATTAGCATAGATGAACTTGCAGAGTGTGATTTTGGCAAGCCATTTGTATGTATGTTGAACAGAGTCGGGGTTAGCACCAAGTGCTGTGGTAGAACATTGACAGTCTTCTCCACGCACTTCTTCCCTGCTCAAAGTAGACTGTGAATCAAAAGGAGTGTTTTGACAACTGTCATGAACCAGGTTTGAGACATTCTGGACAGCTTTAGGGAACTACACTATTGTCTAGAACCTGTCTTTAAGGTTCTTCAGGAAACATTGGCAAATAGCATCAAATAACACCTGCTCAGAGAATCGTAAATACATACCCGCATTTGAACTTTCCATTTATCACAGGTTGCATTGCATTAATTAATGCTTACAATATAATTTCTTGGAACAGATTGCAGACTCATCAGGAGGGATCAACATACACAGTTTTTGGGTCATTAATGTGCCAGTTTGTCATATTTAGGCAACAGTAGGAGTTGTCACTTGCTTTGAATTCAACAGAATTGTCTTTCTACATTTTTGTGGCAAAATTACAAATATTCTTACAATCAACCTTGTGTAGACCCTAATCCATTTTCCCTTCAGGTATATTAAATGCTTTTGGTCACAGATTAACTTAATTCATAGTGTGGGGAGCCACTGTTTTATTTAATATTTTTATAACATTTTCTATGGTGTATTTGTATTAGCATTTTCACATGGAATAAATTCTACTCAAGCTTCTAGTTTTACTTGTGCTGAGGTCATTGGTACAATGTTACAACATATTGAGATGGCTGCTCTGCTTGTCATGCACTCGCAGTGTGATTTTGCTAACCTCAATAGAAACTACTAACTCATGAATAATACATGACCAAAGGTCCAGACTAATCAGTGTTGGCCACTTTATGCGAACGTGTTCAACTAACCAATGAATACGAAGCAGCTATTCTCTGAAATAATGTATAATATTGACTGTAAGACAGAGAACAAGATCAAGGGAGACTGGTGATATCATGTAAAAGAGAGAGAAAGGGAGAGGGAAGCAAGACTGAGAAGCTGGTGAACATCTTGTAATGAGACAACTGAATGAACTCATACATTTGTACCAGAGACCATTAGGTATTAATGAATTATTGAATCTAACAATAGTGAGGTGGATAAATCATTTCCAACACCTGAAACTAAATTGACTGTGAGAGAGAGAGCATGGAAATAGAAGTCAAAGATGTGCAGGTTAGGTTGATTGGCCATGCTAAAAAAATTGCTCCTTAGAGTTGTGAGAAGCATAGGTTAGGGGGATTAGCAGGTAAATATGCAGGGATATGAGGATAGGGCCTGGGTGGGTTTATGGTCAGTGCAGACTCGATGAGCCGAATAGCTTTCTTCTGCATTGTAGGGTTCTATAATTCTCTGATTCTAAGCTGAGAGTGAGTAAAATGGAGATGGAGTAGAGATTTGAAAATTAGATGCTAACAAATGGGCTGGATGGAGAGGCAATGGACAGAGATTGGTATTGATAGAGTATTAGATCAACCAGTAGGAAGTCAACAGAAAGTGTACCTCCAAATAGCAGTTTAGCAGAAAGGATCAAGTGCATTAAAAAATTTATTTGTTCATATGTGGTATACTTGCTGGACTATTAGTGATGAACGTCTTCTGTTTTCTGCCAAAAGCAGATTATTTGCTGAACTGTGGCAAGGTGCTATGATTGCTACAAGTAGGATGAGAAGGCAAGATCTGAGTCTACCCTAGCTGAAATGGGAATGAATACCATAGTATTATTATTCAGATCCACAAGCTAGCCAAAGAGCTAACTGGCTCCTATTGAAGAATGTGTCTAACATTTGCTGAATATATGTCTAATGGCAATGTTAGCAATCTGCGTAGCATTCTACTGGGAGTATTAATGAATAGCATTCTTGTCAAGTGTTAACTAATAATTTAACAAAAACTAAAGCCAGGAACAGTTTTTAAAGTTCAAATTTGAAGAGTTTGCATGCAGGTCACATTTTTTGTGAAACATTCTCTACTTTGATTGCATCGTGGCAAGATGGATGAGCCGTGCAAACATGGTAGACATTAGCAGGACTGGAAGAAGCCACCAGTGGCTAATTAAATGCCACGTTCCACCTCTGCTGCTAGAAAATACTTTGAGGTATCCAGCCCTGAGATATGTTCTGACAGAGGGGATTGTGTAAAACAGTGGCCTGACATTCAGCAGCATTACTCCTCTGAAACTGAAAGTAACTTCTGGAGTCCACACATGCACAGTTAGATGCAAAAAACCAGAAGTTGCCCTCTCTGACTTAATGCTTCCTCATAAGGTGTGCTATTGGAATCTCTACAGACTGAAATCTGCTATAAATCACTGATTTTATGGAAATTTGGCCTTATATACTATTAATTTGCTGTAACCATCCTTTAAAAAGATATCAAAAGAGAAAATGCTTGAAAATCTCAACAGGTCTGGCAGCATTTGTAAGGAGAGAAAAGAGCAGATGTTTTGAGTCCAGATGATTATTTGTCAAAGCCTTAAAAAAGTTATACCTTGTTAATGAAGTGTAACTGGATTTTTAACACCATATTAAGCCATAACAACTGCTGAAAAACCTCTCTCACCCTGGAAAACTAATTTCATATTTGTGTGATATTTATTTTTCCATTTTAATAAAAATAACCTATTTTTTAAACATTTGTTTATGATATTTCAGCTTCCAAAGTATATGTTCCAATCACTGATTTTGCACTCTATAAAATTTGATAAGAAATGAAGGATAAGCAACATAGTCAGAAATTTGAGCTCACATTCATTGTCCGTGGGAATGGCGGCCTGAGCTCAACATGTGGAGAGCTTGGAAAAGCATGATTCTTGTTGGCGAGATCATGTTTTCTGATTTTGAATTAACCTCGCTGGCGGAGTCATAGGGAAGATGCCATGGAAAGGCATAAACCTAATTTGAATGCATCGGCATATCATTAGCAAGACTCAAGCTGGACATTGAGCTGGGCATCAAATATTCAGCTGGAGCCAATGTGACATCACGTCGGCGCTATTTACAGTAGTTAATGTTGTTCCTTTGTTCAAGCAGGCAAATGGGGTAATCCAGGAAATTATAGACCGGAGAGTCTTACATTGATTGTTGGGGAGCTATTGGAGAGGATTCTTAGGGATAGGATTTACGTGCATTTTGAAAAGCGTGGCGTAACTTGGGAAACACAATAAGAACAACACCAGATTAAAGTCCAACAGGTTTATTTGGTAGCAAAAGCCACTAGCTTTCGGAGCATTTCACAAATAGGGCATATAAAGACACAAACTCAATTTACAAAATAATGCTTGGAATGTGAGTCATCACAGGTAATCTAGTCTTAAAGGTACAGGCAATGTGAGTGGAGAGAGTGTTAAGCACAGGTTAAAGAGATGTGCATTGTCTCCAGACAGGGCAGTTAGTGAGATCTTGCAAGCCCAGGCAAGTCGTGGGGGTTACAGATAATGTGACATGAACCCAAGATCCTGGTTGAAGCCATCCTCATGTGTGTGGAACTTGGCTATCAGTCTCTGTTGATAGAGAAGGTGATGAAGGTGATTAATAAGGGTAGAGCTGTGGATGTTGTGTATGTGGATTTTAGTAAGGATTTTGACCAGGTCCCTCATGGTAAGTTCATCTAGAAGATTAAAATGCATGGGATCCACAGTGGCTTGGCTGCTTGGATTCAGAATTGACTTGCTCATAGAAATCAGAGAGTAGTAATGGAAGGGTGTTTTTCTACCTGGAGGTCCATGACTAGTGTTCTGCAAAGGTCCATACTGGAACCTCTGCTGGTGGTAATATATATATATAATTGACCTGGATGTAAACGTAGATGAGTGGGTTAGTAAGTTTGCAGACAACACAAAGATAGATGGAGCTATGGATAGTGCAGAAGGGTATCAAAAGATAAAGCAGTATGTAGATCAGTTGCAGATATGAGTGAAGAAATTTCAGATGAAGTTTAATCTGGCAAGTATGCTGTACTTTGGGATATCAAATTTTAAGGGTAAGTATAAGTTAATAGCAGGACCCTGAACAGCATTGATATACAGATTTTGGGGCTCAAGTCCATAGCTCTCTGAAAGTGGCCACTTAAGTAATAGTGTGGTGCTGCCAGGAGTGGTGGTGGAGGCAGATAAGATAGGGGTGTTTAAGGGACTCTTAGATAAGTACATGAATATGCAAGGAATAAAGGGATATGGACCAAGGGCAGGCAAAAGGGATTAGTTTAATTTGATGTCACGTTTGGCACAACATCGCAGGCTGAAGAATCTGTTACTGTATTGTACTATTCAGTGTTCTGTGTAACAGGTCTACACCGTCACCACTGAGAGGAATATTGGAGGTGAGCCCTCAGGTGGTCATTACTTCCTGGGCAACTCAACACACACTTTTCACCAGGCAGAGTTTGGGAATGCCCACAAGTGCAGCTCAGGGCTATGATTGAGGGTCACTGCCGCCATCGGAGGGAAGCAGTGTCGGGGTGTGTGTGGGGGTCACTCAGAGGCCATATCTTCCTTTTGTACCAGTACACCTCTGAGGGGATGTGCTGGCTGCCACACTGGGCTTGTCTTTAACCAATAGCTGATTGGGTACCTTTCCTTGCTGGAGCTGCAAACCATCTGAGTGGCAGCCATAACAGAGGGACAGTACTGAAGATAACTCTGAGATCCTGGGGTCCTGCTTTGGGAAATGCCAGACTGCAAGGGCAGTTTGTGAATATCAGTGATGGAAGCTCTCCTGCTTGATGGGGCATAAAGACCTTCTAACTTGCTGGAGGATAAAACCTACAACCTCTATTCTGTCAATAGTGTGAGTCCAGGGGGGATTACTAACAGGAAGTTAAAATCTACTTTTCAGTGAAATCTGACTTTCAGTTCCAGTTGTGAGAGTACATTGATCGCCTGTATGCAAGGCTAGTTAATTGTACATCATCGAAAACCCTGAAGATAGGCAATTACTTGAAAAGCTAATTGCATACGTTTCAAGATTGCGTATGTTCACCGAGATTGAAAGTTGTGGCCAAAGCAACTAACTGACAAATCTTGGGAAGCAAGCCAGTTTAATATCCAGATCTAGATCTAGTTACACAGTCTGGGGACAAATGTTAACCCTTTGAAACACAAGCCCCAAGAGTGCAGATGCGTCCTTCAATTAAAGCCTTAGAAACACACAGCTCTCACTGTGGAGAACCCTCTGGCAAGGTAGGATGATGATATTGGTATCACTCCCACTGTTCAATATAATGTCTGGCACTATTATTGACATATCCTGTCAGGATGCAGACCTTGTGGTCATGCATTCTCTCAAGTACTTTAGTGTGAAATGGTCAGATCAGATTCCATAAGAAAATAGACACTCAACATTATTCATCCTGCTGGAGTACAGAGGAAGCTGTGTGGAGATATAGCTGAAGTGTCAGAGGGGTTGCTGTGAGGGAGAGCAAACATCCACATAGGTAATGGGAAGCACTGGGGTAGAAGGCACAGACCATAAGGTTATAACACTATAAGATATAAGAGCAGAAATAGGCCATTTGGCCCATTAAGGCTGCTCTGCCTTTCAATCAATCCACAGTGAGAGCTGTGTGTTGCTAAAGCTTTAATTGAAGGACGCATCTAATTTGTCTGTCCTGGGGGAAAGTGTTTCACCTCTGCATACTGCAAGAGCTGGCATCTCATGGAACTGAAGGATCCCAAATGCCTATGGCCTTAAGGTAAAGTGCTCTAAACTTTTATGCTAGCAATTCATTCCAGGGCAGCATTGGGGACATGTATGGCATTTTTCAGCCCGTCACTTACAAATACCAGAGCTGAAATGTTTATCAAATTTGACTGAAACTAGGTGAATCAGGATGCCAGGGCCATGGGCTTGCCCACCTAGACTGCTCTTACGTCACCATGGCAACATGCAACGTCATTCTGGAATTGCAAGTGATTCCACTCCCTTGTACATGGAGAAAGAATTGCTACAACAATGATTTAACAACAATATTGGCAGAATTGGTTTTAAAATGGCTTTTCTGTCTGAGAGTTAAATATGCTGGAATTTTTGGTCAACTTACAAATAAAACCACATGCAGGTCATAAAGTTGCTCTGGGTCAGGATTTGATCTGGGAACTGTGATCTGAAGCTTCCTGTGTTAACTAAATAAGGGAAGTTGTTGACATTGACTCAGACATTGTGGCCTCAAATTATATTGCTGTTATGTGTAGTACATGTCATGTGAAGTAGACGTAATAAAACATGGTGTTGACTCCTTTTCTGGAGGCACCTAATTCTTCAGTACCTTTACAACTTGCCCTGCTCTGTGAATCCTGTGACCATTAGTCGCAAGAAGGACACAGAATTACCAAGTGGCTGGAGGGGTTGTCTCCCCAGGGACAAGGGGTATCCACTCAGGGTGGGCTGATGACACCAGTGCAGAGACCACAAACACCATTGGAGACTCAATAAAATGATGCTCGAGTTTCAATGTTGGTGAAGCAGGTGAATTGACGGTTACAGTTCCAATGTCGGGACTGGTTAAGGCTGCCCCACAACGCAGGCCTCAGAGGATCTTCTGCATTGTTGTGGTATGCTGCATTCTCCACAACATAGCCCTGCAGAGGGGAAACAACCTAGATCTGGAGGAGATTGGCAAACACCAGATCTCCTCAGATGAGAAGGATGTTGAGGAAGGCAGGGGGCCTGATGATTTCGAGGAGTAGGCCGAAATAAGCAGGGCAATGGAATGGGCCAGAATTGGCCATTGTTCATGGGATGCTCTGATTGCCTTTCAATTTCAGCTATGAGGGATAGCAGATGTTGACATCTCCCACAGTGGGTGTAAGGTCGAACCAATGATGTTGTGCCAGCAGTATTGAACCGTTTTGTTACATATGACAAGAGCTGCAGATATTGGTCTGACTCTTCAGGAGAATGATGATGACTTGCAGCGAGGACGAAGCAACATTTCTCTCACCATCAATGATATGTCTGACTCCTGCATGTACCCTGCCAATGAACATCATGGTGTTCATCAAAGCTGGAATAAATAACCTCAGTCACTGCCAGTCCTTCTAAGCATGTGGCCAGGTTCTCATTTTCATCTTACACTAGAAGTGGGCAGGCAATCAGCACCTCAACAGCCCCATGGGATTCTATTGCTCAGATGAAAACTTGAACTGTGTGTGTGTGTGTGTGTGTGTGTGTGTCAGTCATAGAAGTGATGTTGGCATGCATGTTGGCAACTGTAAAAGCCATGGCAAGCTCACAGGCACCCAGCTCCAGATCCAACTGTTACAGGGGAAATAGCTTGACTTTGTTGTTAGGACTTCATTTTTCATACTGTTTTATCTGTTAATCTTATATCCTTTTTTAGGGGTGAAACACAGACAGCAGTACATTTGCATATACATGGTATTGAAGGTTGAAAGCATTATTCCGAGGTTGGATTAGATCACAAACTAAAGTAGTATTGACTAAGAATTAATTGCAATTTTTCCTTTTCATCTTGACATACTTTTAAGTATGTAAAAAGGAAGAGAGTAGTTTAAATATTTGTTAGTCCCTTAGGACATAAGACTAGAAATTAATAATGGGAAACTAGAAATTCAGTAAGAGGTCTGGCAACACCAATTTTAAACCCAACTGATTTATTTGATAGTAAATCTGCTAGCTTTCGGCGTTTATGCCTTTGTCAGGCGAATGAGGTGTTCTGGTCTCCAAAAGCACACGTATCAGCACAGACAGTTTACAGATTGCTGATTAGAATGTGAATCCTTACATCTAACCTGCTATTCAAGTCTTAAAGTAGCTAACAAAGGAACACTGAGCACTAAGGTTAGAGAGATGTGTATTGTCTCCAGACAGCACAGTAAGCGAGGTTTTTTGCTAACCCAGGCAAGTCACAGGGGTTACAGATAGTGTGACATGAAGCCAAGATCCCTGTTAAGACCATCCTCGTGTGCGGAACTTGGCTATCAGTCTCTGCTCAGCGACTCTGTGCTGTCGTGTGTCGTGAAGAACGTTTACCCGAAGGTCGGAGGCCAAATGCCCGTGACTGCTGAAGTGTTCGCCCACAGGAAGGGAACTGTTTTGCCTGGTGATTGTTGAGCAATGTTCATTCATCTGCTGTCATAGTGTCTGCATGGTCTCCCCAATGTACCATGCTTCAGGATATCCTTTCTTGCAACGTATTAGGTAGACAACGTTGGCCGAGTTGCAAGAGTATGTACCGTGCACCTGGTGAATGGTATTCTCACATTTGACGATGTCGTCCATGTTGATGATCCGGCATGTCTTGCAGAGGATGCTGTGGCAGGGTTGTGTGGTATTGTGGTCACTGTTCTCCTGAAGGTTGGGTAGTTTGCTGCGAACAATGATCTGTTTGAGGTTGCGCAGTTGTCCGAAGGCAAGAAGTGGGGGGGTGGGGATGGCCCTAGCAAGATGTTCATAATCATCAATGATATGTTGAAGACTCCGGAGAAGATGTCATTGCTTCTCCGCTCCAGGGAAGTACTGGACAACAAAGGGTACTCTGTCCACTGTGTCTCATGTTCATCTTTTGAGGAGGTTAGTGAGATTTATCGCTGTAGCATGTCGATGATGGTCTGTGGCACATGAGGATGGGTCTTAACAGGGATCTTGGCTTCATGTCACACTATCTGTAACTCCCATGACTTGCCTGGGTTAGCAAAAAACCTCACTTACTGTGCTGTCTGGAGACAATACACATCTCTCTAACCTGTGCTCAATGTTTCTTCCACCCACATTGTTAGCCACTTTAAGACTTGAATAGCAGGTTAGGTGTAAGGATTCGCATTCTAATCAGCAATCTGTAAACTGTGTGTGCTGATATGTGTGCTTTTGGAGACCAGAACACCTCATATGCCTGACAAAGGCACAAACGCCGAAAGCTAGCAGATTTACTATCAAATAAATTGGTTGGATTTAAAATTGGTGTTGCTAGACCTCTCACTGAGTTTACCCCAGTCCAATACTGGCATCTCTACATCAAACTAGAAATTGACAGAGACTTAACAAGTATTTTGTATTTGTGTTCAAAATACAAACACAGGAAGTATCCCTGTACAAAAGTAGAAAAATAGAGGCAAGAGGGAGGAAAGAACATATGGTCTGGAATTCAACTGGCCCACCTGCCACAGGAATTGGGCCGGGCGAAGGACAAGGCGTGGGAAGATATATTGACCTTGGATGGATTTTACAGTTTGGGATGAGTAAGACAATAAAATCCCATCCACAATCAGAAAAAGTATGAGGTTAAATAATGGAACTAAAGGCTGACAACTCCTCTGAACTTGATGGCCTGGATTTTTGGCCATCATAGAAAGTGGTTGCAGAGATAATAGGCAGAATTTACCATTCTGTGCATATAGTGCTGCCTGAAGTGTGCAGTTCACAGACTGCACAGCCGACTTTTCTCTCCAAGTAATCCAGCACTGTGCAGAAGGGGTGAGATCCTGTGTTTCTGGGGTAACCCCATGTTATTGAGTGTGTGGGTAGGAACACAGTGCACATTCCTGTGTTGCCTGCCCTCTTTTGGGATTCCCAGCTGCTGGCTTTTCCTGATCTCACCCCATCAGTGTGACCATGTGGACCATGCCTGCAGAAGCAGAGTTTATCTGGATAACTCAATGGCTACCCTGACCATTAACTCGATGTTAGCCTGACATATCAATCCACCTGATCATTGAGCAAAGAGCATCCAGAGGGCTTTATTATAATAAAGGCCAGGACAACCTGGCTACAGAATGTAATGCAGCAAGTATGAAACCAAAAGGCCGGGTGCTCCAAATGAACAAAGGCAACACAAGCACAAGTGTCAGAAGCAACACACAGATAAAACCAGGAGGGGAAAGTTGTGACCAATCTGAAATCAATTGTAGTCTCTGTCATAGAAATCATGCAATAGTTTATTTTTCATCATGTATGCTCATGAGAATACTAATTTAAATTGATTACTGAAGGCTTGACTTCAATATTACAGAGAAATATTTGTGTTCACCTCTCTGAACGAAACTGAGAGACATTTCATAGCAGGTTGGCTCCAGCTAAAAGGCTAGAAAGGTTAGACGTTATAGTATGCAGAAACCATGCTCGAAATTAATGACTTTTAATGCTCCCTTGAGCTATGAAGTTATTGTTGATGTTTTGAATCCATTTACTATGTACTTATTTAATTGTTTTCTGAGAAATTCTCAAAACACATTGCAGGAAATTAAATACATTTGAAGTGTAACCATCATTGTAATGCCGGAAACATGTCAGCCAATTTATAAGGGATGAAATTATGACAAATGTTTTACTGATGCTGGTTGAAGGATAACTGGATAGTAGGAGCAATACCCTGACTCTTCTTTAAGTTGTACTGTTGGATATTTTACATCCACCACAGAGGGCTGACAAGACTTTAATGCCTCATCCCAAAGATGCACCTTCAATCGTGCAGCAGTCTCTCAGTAATGCACTAAAGTGTCATCGTAGCTTATGCATTCTAGATTGGAACTTGAACCCGTAACTTTCAGACTCAGAGTGCAAAATTGCCACCTGCTGAACCATAGCTGATATACATGTCCATCATATTCTAGTGTTTATGAACAGCTCCTCTTGTATAATACTTTATCAAGAGAGTGAAAGCTAAATATTAATTTGCAACCTTTGATTTGATTCAGGAGTTGTGATTCATATCTGCTGCAGTGGTTCTGGCAGAGGTGGCCAGACAAGTACATTTCATACTCCCTCCTCATTTAAATGATGGTGGCATACAGTACAGCCCAACTCATTCTGCTGGCTGGCTCCCGCATAAGAATTAATACTGTTTGAGGTTAGAGTGTGTTCCAGTTAGCCTCAGCTGTTAAAGGCATTCTATTCTTCTTAAAGGGGAACTAAATTGGGTAAATGGATGCCACACATTATTTGTGTTGATATATTCAAACAGAAGGAATATGGAATACCAGTGCAAGGATGTATTAATGGCTTTCAAGCATTGTGCTGAAGACATTTGTGTCCAACTGTTGCAATGGTCTCATACCAGAAAGTCCAAAGGGACTTTAAGAAGGTAATTTCCTCAAGGACATGGCAAAAGTGATGAAATAGGTTTAATGACTGTAAGGGTGTGATTTTCCCAGCCCACTGTAGTAAGATTGTTGGTCACGACTTTCCTCGATCATTATTTATGGCGTAATCAACCTTCCGCCGGGAAACAGTGCAAGGCTGATTACAATATTGAAATTCCAATTTCAGTATTATTAGTGAGCCGGGACGATATTATCTGGGCTTGCTAATGTTTTTTGCCCAGTCAGGAGAGGCACCTTGGGCAGTGCCAGCCTGGCATAAACCTGAGGGAGGCAGGGACTTCTGGGGGGGGTGGTGTTAGTGGTTGGAGGAACCGCTGTGAACTCTGCATTAGGGATTGATGAGGTTGGGAGGGGATGATTGGGACTGGCCCGTGGGGGCGGTTGGTGGTAGGAGATATCAGGGTGACTGGGAGGCCAGCAATTCAGAGGGGTAGTGGGTGGTGGGTAGTGCACATGCACAAACTCCTATGACAGAGTCCACCAGCGGATTCATGCTGGTGTGGGGGGCCTGATCCTACCTGAAAGGCCGGCATCAGTTCAGCCCTCCATCAGACCTTAACTCATGAATGGGAGCTGGTGACCCAACCCCACTGGAGTAAAGGGGGGCCATGGAGGCTGCCCAAAAGATCAGGGGCAAGGGGGTACACCTTTGCACTGCCTACTAGGTGGACAGTGATAGCCTTTTTCCTAGGATGGAGAAAGCTAGCACGAGGGGACACAGCTTTAAATTAAGGGGTGATAGTTATAGGACGGATATCAGAGGTAGGTTCTTTACCCAAAGGGTGGTTCGGGAGTGGAATGCCCTGCCTGCAGCGGTTGTAGATGCGCCAAGTTTGGTGGCATTTAAGAGGTTAGTTGGTAAGTATATGGAAGAGAAGAGAATGGTTTAGTTTGGAGGGTCATTGCTTTTTATATTGGTCGGCACAACATCGAAGGCCGAAGGGCCTGTTCTGTGCTGTAATGTTCTATGTTCTACTAATTACTGGGAAAGGGACAGGTTAGAGGAGGCAGAGCCTAATGGAATAGGGCCTCTCGGTGCAATCGGTGGGTGTGGAAGCTCCCACTACCACACTGCACCTTGGAATTGTAGGCAGAGAAAGGGAAGGCAGCAATCACGATTGGCCATTGGGATGAAAGAGTGTCAGCCTGCTTGGGGTGGGGAAGTAGTGGATATCATGTCTGAAATGGGTGGGCATGGAGGTGTGTGATTGATGCTAGCCTGGACATGTTCAGGAGTCCAGCAATTGGGGCTTAAAGGATCAGAGGGGCAGCATTACAGGATTGTTGTGCTGGTCAGCGATCAAGCTGGCCAGTAATTGGGAGGCTGGCAGTGCAAGACTACTGCATGTGCATTGATATCCATCATGACAGATCAGCACATGCGCAGTGGCCCACTCAGCACCAAGCTACAGCTTTTCCAGTGAGAACAGGCCCGCTTCTGGCTTTTCACTAGGATACACAGAATGTGGGAGATTCATTTTAAAAATCCCAGTGAAAAAAGCAGCAGATTTTCTCCAGTTTTTATGCAAATTTGCTCTTTAGAATTTTTGGGAGAGTTCCAGCCGACATGTTTCTGAAAGAACAAAGAACAAAGAACAAAACAGCATGGGAAACAGGCCCTATGGCCCAACGAGCCCGCGCCGCCACCTCGTTGTTCCCACCTCTACCCGCGATCCCTGTCTATGTTTATAGATCTATGGATTAAAAACCAAATTTGAGACAATTTAGGGAGAATTTGTTTTGCCAATTAGCCTAAGAGCACATCTTTGGGATGTGGGAGGAAACTGGAGCACCCGAATAAAACCCACGCAAGCACGGGGAGAATGCACAAACTCCCACAGAGACAGGCCCAAATCCATGTATCTGCACAGCACAGCAATAGTCACTGAGCTGTCGTGTTGCCCATCAAATGATCCAGGTCAAGTGTACACTAACGACGTGAAGCACTGGGATACTCTCAAAAAAATATCCAAGAGCAGCCCTCTCACGACCCATCGCGTGTTTGCCCCTCATTAGACAACAAGGTGGACCAAAGCACCTGTAGGATAAAAACAAGTACATCAATATCATCATCTATTTACACACTTCCCAGAGACTCCCAAGGCTCATGATCCCTATTTTAAATCAGTTTTCTATACCCCTCCATTGCCATTCTGTTCATGTGCCCATCTAAGTATTTCTTAAGTATCTCCAGAATACCTGCCTCCACCACTTTACTTGGCAGCACATTCCATACCCCCACCACCCTCTGTGTGAAAAAACTCCTGACAAACATAGTCAGGTTTTCACACACCAGTGGTAGAATTCTATCATTTCCAGCCCATATCAATGAGAAAATGGGAGTGTTTTCCACTGGCCCTGCCAATGCCTGTCAGGTGGTCTGCAAAAGAGGAAGTAAGTCACCTATTTCCTTTGAAGAAGCCAAAGCTGTCAATCAGATTTCGAGTCAATATCAACATTGCCATTAGAAACAATGGAGGAACTTGAGATGCATTCAAATGCAAATAAACACAGCTGACTGCAACTCTTTCAAAGCATTGCACTTGAAATTGACAGCAGTCAAAGGAATAGGTTTCAAAGGTTTCAGCTACAAAGCTTCAGAGACACTGAGGCTGAGTGCATACCTGTGCAGCATGGAAATCTGTTCCAATGGAAACCTGTTTAAGGGGTAAATGGGTGTTTTTCTGGTTGGTGATCAGTGATTAGTGGTGTGCCTCATGGATCAATGTTGGGATCGCAATTGTTTACAATTTACATAGATGATTTGGAGTTGGGGACCAAGTGTAATGTGTTAAAATTCACAGATGACACTAAGATAGGTGGAAGAGCAAAGTGTGCAGCAGACTGAAAGTCTGCAAAGGGATATAGATAATCTAAATGAGTGGGCAAGGGTTTGGCAGATGGAATACAATGTTGGTAAATGTGAGGTCATCCATTTTGGTAGAATAGCAATAAAATAGACTATTACTTAAATGGTAAAAAACTATAGTATGCTGCTGCGCAGAAGGACCTGGGTGTCCTTGTGCAGGAATCTCAAGGAGTTGGTTTGCAGATACAGCAGGTGCAGAAGGCAAATGGAGTTTTGTCCTTCATTGCTAGAAGGATGGAGTTTGAAAACAACAAGATTATGTTGCAGCTGTATAAGTTGATAGTGAAGCTGATGCTGGAGTACTGTGTGCAGTTTTGGTCTTCTTATTTGAGAAAGGATATACTGATTCTGGAGGGGGTGCAGAGGAGATTCATAGAACATAGAACAATACAGCACAAACAGCCCCTTCGGTCCACGAGTTGCGCCGATCACATCTACCAATCCACAGACCTATCTATAACCCCCTATCCTATTCTTTTCCATATACTCATCCAGAAGTCTCTTAAAAGACCCCAGTGAGTTTGCCTCAACAACCTCCGACGGCAGTCGGTTCCATTCACTCACCACCCTCTGAGTGAAAAACCTACCCCTGACATCTCCTTTGTATTTGCTTCCCTGCACCTTAAATCTGTGTCCTCTCGTATTGACCATTTCAGCTCGGGGAAATAGTCTCTGAGAGTCCACCCTATCTATTCCTCTCAACATTTTATAAACCTCTATCAGGTCGCCTCTCAACCTACGTCTCTCCAGTGAGAAGAGTCCCAGCTCCCTCAACCTATCTTCATAAGGCCTGCCTCCCAATCCAGGCAGCATCCTTGTAAATCTCCTTTGAACTCTCTCAATAGCCTCTACTAGGTTGATTCAGGAGTTGAGTGAGTTGGCTTATGAGGAGACACTGAGTAGACTGGGCTATACTTATCAGAATTCAGAAGAATGAGGAGAGATCTTATAGAAACATGTAAGATTATGAAAAGAATAGATAAGATAGAAGCAAGGAAGTTATTTCCATTTGTGGATGAAACTAGAACTAGGGGGCATAGACTCAGAATAAGGAGAAGCAGATTTAGGACTGAGTTGAGGAGGAAGTTCTTCACACATAAGGTTCTGAAACTGCAGAATTGGCTGCCCAGTGAAGCAGTTGAGACTACCTTATTGAATATTTTTAAAGCAAAGATAGATACATTTTTGAACAGTAAAGGAATTAAGGGTTATGGTGAGCGGACGGGTAAGTGGAGCTGGTTCATAAAAAAATTAGCCATGATCTTATTGAATGGCGGAGCAGGTTAGAGAAGCCAGATGGCCTACTCCTATTCCTAGTTCTTATGTTCTTATGTTCCCTCAAGTAAAATTGACATTTCCTCTCTGTCTGAAGACTTCAAAAGATCTTCTTACACCTGCAGCTTCTATCGGGGAGAAAGGAAAATCTTCACTGCAGAATAGAATGCTGCAATGAGATTAAAGGTTGCTAGGTGACCAGGAGGCCTGGAGATTAAATTAACCTGACCGCTCTTCACAGCTGACTGGTAGGAATGCAGGTATTGATCACAGGCCTGCCTGAAATCACCATGCAAGTGATGATCTTCAGGTCTGCCAGGGCGAGGGCTAGAAAAGACAGTCCAGCCACAAGACCCCATTTCAGGGGAAAGTGGCAAGGTTAATCTTTTGCCCCCAATCAGAGACCACCCAATCCCCAGGGCATTTAAGGGCTCTTCTTCTGCACTTTGACGACCCTCAGGGCCCAAGGGGCCAGACCAGATATCAGTGTTGGGGTACAAAGGAATGATGCTCTCTTGCCACTACTAAGGTGTGTGCCTGAAGGTGGGCCTGAATGGAGGTCTGAGAGGGGAGTGCAGCTGAGTGAAGGTCCGAGGGAGGCTGACTGCGAGTCCTGAGGGGTAGTGGGCTGAGTGTGACATCTGGGGGGGAGGGAAGAGGGGACTGAGTGGGAGGCATGAGGGGGGAGGGGAGTTCAAGTGGGGAAAGGGGCTAAGTGTGAGTCTGAGGGAGAAGGGAGCCAGAATGAGGGATTTGAAGAGGAGTAGGGCATGAATGGCTACTCTGAGGAATAAAGAAGTCAGGTCATCTTCATGTCTGCATGGTGTGGGGTTGGGGAGGGACTTGTTATTTGAGTAATGAAGTGGGGGGCAGCTTGCCTCTCTTTTCTGAGAGACTGGTGGTGCTGCCTTGGAGTCTTGGGGTCCAGCAGACCATGTTCAGATTGGTGATGACCAACACTGCTCAGTGCAGTTCCAACTGGAGAGATTGGTGAATGGGGCTGAGGGTCTGGTGAATGGGCTAACAAAATCACTAATTGTATTATAGATAGTAGGTTTGCATAATTATTGAGTTGCCACCTGCTCTGGGAAGGTACATGATCGGGTCGGTGGATGCAGTTAGTGCTCAGATCCAGCGGGAATCCCAATTTAGCCCCAACGCCCGATTCAGCGGGCAATTGGAACTTCCACCATCAATAAATGTAGCTGATGAATTTCTCCCCCATCCCTGCTCCGCCCTTCCATCCAGATCTAATGACACTTTGTTTAAAAAAGGCATGGTCTGTGTCTTGCACCATCATTCTTGTGGGCGGAGCCTAAAGACATCAGCAAGGTTGGCGCCACAGAAAGCTCTAATCTCAAGAGACAGGCCCCCATCCCACTCGCAACAGACATAGGGATTCACCCCTCCATTGTTGCCTGCAATCTGCCTTTCTCAATCCATTCATTGTTGCTGGCAATCCCATCTCCACTCTGCACCACCACCCCTTCCACGCCACCAATCATTGGCAATCTCATTGCCAGCCCTCCTGCATCTCCTTTAGTTCATTGTCACTGGAAATCCTCCCCTGTGCCAAGACACAGGACCTTGCTACCCATCAGCATTAATATTCTTTGCAGTTCAAAAACCTTTTCCTGCAATTGTTTGACTTCCTGACTAGTAATGGATTCTTTACTAGTGGCATTGCCTTCTTCTGTTATAAACCAACTTCTCTTGCCAAAACATTGAGACTTGTGTTACAAACAGGATTAATGAGATTGGTACATCCTTTAATGTTAGATGAGGCCTCTTCCTGTGCATTAACAAATTATGATGAAGTAGCAGATCCATTAGACCCTTGCTAATAATAGCGTGGAGTTGTGCGATGAGATTGTGAAGGGGGACATTCCTCAATGAACATGCTGGCAATTACTACTAGATTTGAAGTCAGCTGTTAGACTGTAAGACTGAATGCAATGACTTTACTTCCAAAATCCTCAAAATCAGTTTTCTATGTGTGATGTGTTCTTCCTTTCCGGTGAAGCTATTTGCTGTGAATTTGCCCTCTCACTTGCGGCAACTTGCAAACGGCAACTTGGGCACAAAATATCACGAGAGTTTGAAAATGAGAATCTTGCTGGCAAGATATCAGTTTCTAATTCGTTCTATCCTGAAATCTAGTGATTTCAATAAATGTAAATATAATTAGTGGGATTCCCTACTATATTGTGCCCCCTGCACGAGGGACTCCCACCTGTCAGCGAGGTTTATTTTTCAAAAACGGGAACCAGGTGAAAGGAAAACTCCAGAGGTGCACAGGTAAGTATAGCCTGGGGGAGAGAGACGTACCCAGGCAATATCCCAGTATCCTGATTCAGCTACTGGCACTGTTCACTGGCACTGCTAGGGAGGTCCTCTGGGAAACTCCATTGGGGTGGATGGTTGCTAGGGATACTCCTTGTGCATTTGGGATTGGGACTCCCCTTGCGTGTGTGTGTGTGCGTGTGTGTGTGTATGTGTGTGTATGATGTTTCCTGTGTCCATAAGAGGGGGGTCTCCGTGTGCACATGGGCAGAGTTCCCGTGTTTTATATCAGAGATCAGGTTGCCCTTTAAGAGGGGTGCCTCAATCGTGATTGCTGCTTTTTTCCAGCCCTATTCTACTCCATAGCGTGATATGTGCCCACGCTTCCAGAATTTTTCTGTGCAGATTACCTGGGGAGAAAACCTGTGAGCTGCATGCTGGTGGCCGGTTTTCTTGCCTCAGCCAGCATTCTGTGGAGGAAATGAAAAATTCCACTCATTCAATTTATTTCTGAATTGTGCCCATGTCCTGTGCACAGTGCTACAGGAATGTATTGACTCAAGAATGCTTCTGTTACTTTAGCTTTAATCTATTTATTTGTTCTTATCATCTGATGAAAATGACAAACCTTGTTCAGAATTTGCAGGAAGCTTTGGCATGAAGCAATCCGGATACATCCACCTGGGAAAATTTAAAGGTGGTGTTTTCTGGCTGTTCTCACTGGTGGGATTGTCAATCCCGTTGATGGCAAGCCCTTGACATGGATTCCCTGGCAGTAGAAGCTACGAATAATAACAGCGATGCGATTGGACGGTGACCAGTCATTGTGGAACCAATTCCTGCTTACCCTGGCTTAAGTGGTCGACCATCCCTCGTGACATCTGCAGTCTTCACCTGCCCTGGTTTGCCTTCATCTGCAGGTAACTCATCTGCCATCCATAGAGTCTTGCACGATACAGTCACTTTCAACCAACCTCCCTGTGTGGAGCAGTCTCCTGCAGCTCTGCAGGCCCTGCCACCCCTTCCTCAATAGGGTACTTCTCCTGTCCACATGAGGCCATATGTTAATGCTGGCATTGGTTCTCCTGGTCCATGCCTATACATATCACCGCCAACTCAACTGACTGCATGATAATATAAAGCCAGTGACTGAAAGGGTGGAAACAAATGTGAGCAATGAGGAGTCCTGTCAATGCCATGACTCATTGCCCAATCAAGGAATGGAGCATACCATCAGTGGTTTTTCCCTTCTGTGAGCACCTTTCAAATAACTCCATTCCTTTACTGTCACTCAGAATTGCCATAATCCTACACAAGAATCTCCAAACTCCATGTGACAGACGGGTGTTTACTCAGATAGCCTTAGCGATCTTCAGGAACCCCATGGGCTGAAGATCCAGTGCAAATGTGTTAACCGATTGGCCCTATGCACAGATGTCCCGGGATTGGGGGAATGGATCAGTGGGGATGCTGCTGCAACATCACACGTTGGCACAGTATTGCCTACTGGGCTCTGTAACTTTTGCCCCTTGTATTGTGTGCAAATGCTAAGCGTAAACCATGGATTTCAATATACTGGAGGTGGGGGTTGGGGGGGGGGGGGGGGGGGGTAGGCAGGGAAGGGGACTCATCTTCCAAATCTTTCAAGTTAAGCAATTAGCAGCTTATCTTCAAAATGTTAATTCATGAGTGCCAATCAGTGGCAGATTCATCCGTCACATGTTTAATTTAATGGGCATAATTGACTCACCCAGGAAGGCTCAGGGATTTTAAAAAGCAAGTGCGTTCGCAGGCATTATTTTCTGGTCTCCAGATTTAACTCAACTTGATTATTAACAATTACATGCTTTCTTCTACTCTTCTGAGTTGCAACTCATCTGGGCCTTCCACCGGACACCAAACCACCATGCCACCAGTTCTGTTGGCCAAGTTTGCCAGACCGGTGGCAGACTTCTTCAGCACTGCTCAGGTCTACAGCTGTGCATAGTATTCTGAGGATGGGGGGAAGATGGTAGTGGCATCATTGTCCTTTCAGTTTCAGGGTCCTTCTCCCCTTATAGGTAGTAGCATGTATATTCCAGCAAAGGTGCCCTAAACAGCAGGAGGCCACTTATGCACCCCCCACCAACCCTCAAGTGCTACACTCGCCACATTCATGGAACCTCTACAACTCCAAAGTAAAGATCTACACTAGGCCAGTCTCACAAACTCTCACCCCTCCTAGGAAAGAACCTCCTAGCCTTCCTAGACAGGAACATACTGGCAAGGGACGGGAAAATTGAAAAATGAGATCTTGCCAGCAAGAATTTTGTTTTCTGAGTCTCATGATACTTTGAGACTCCACTATTGTTTACGTTCATGGCTAACTCAAGTTCAAAATCACCTCTTAAGATTCAACATAGGGCAAGGATAGCAATATGCATCAAAATGTCCATTTAAGGGTGAAGGGGGAAAGGTTTAAAGGAAATATTAGGAGGGGTTCTTCACAGAGAGAGTGGTGGGAGTGTGGAATGAGTTGCCAGATGAAGTGGTAAATGCGGGGTCATTTTTAACATTTAAGAAAAGCTTGGATGGGTACATGGACGATAAGGGTCTGGAGGGATATGGTCCAGGTGCAAGTCAGTGGGATTAGGCAGAAAAATGGTTCGGCACAGCCAGGAAGGGCCAAGAGGCCTGTTTCTATGCTGTAGTATTCTATAGTTCTATAAATCTGAACTTTTATACGTCTGACTCCTTCCAGACTGCTATTGGAAATATAATCTTACAGTCAGCTTTATATTGCTGTGTAAGAAGTCACTGAAGAAAACATAATCCCAGTCCCTATTGTTATAACACATAGGTACAGTGAGCACAAGGCTTAGTATGGATTGCAGAGGTCTCATGATGCAGGGAGCTGGCATGATCATGATTTATCTATACTGCAGTAAACCTAAGTGCTATTGGTATTTTACCCACAATTGCAAGTCAAAGGCTGGATATTTGCATCTGCTGATGATGTAGCTCTTCACTCTGGCCTGGAAGCCATGTTTACACGCTCATCAGACCCAGAATGAAAACCATGCTGCCACAAGGGATATTACAGAGAACATCATCAGCATCTTCAAACGATGTTTCTGCTGCTGGACAGTAATGGAGGGACTTCATCTGAGCAACTATTGAGATTTATTGTAGAATGTTGCACAATCAAGTCAGTTCTTTTAGCTTCTAAAATATGTGCAATGCTAGTCCCTGAGCTTAATTTCTCTGCTGAGAAATTCTGTGCAGTGTTTCTCCATCCTCATTGCATTCTCCTCTTCCTCCACTTACTGAGAAGCATTCAGTTCTTGGATATCAGAAATTTGTAAAGAGACGAGAGGATAATATATGAAGTGTGAGCATGCATCACTTGTAACTTCTCAGCCCAAAAAGATAGAGGGATGTGGGATGAGAGAAGGAGGATCGAGTTAACTGATATTCTCATTGTTAATTGCTTTGGGTCAGCCAGTATCCATGGCCTCACTGATGCCATGGGAAAGACAAGTTTATATTTAAAGTTGCCATTTAAAGATTCATCTTGACAGATTTTTAACCTTTTTTGCATTGCATCCATGCCCTTTGAGCCACTTAGCTTTGACCTCTCTGTCTAATTGTTTCCAATTTTTCTTGACCCTATCTCTGGAAGGCCTCATGCTCCCCCTACCTCGATGAATATAAGATATCTCTCCTTCTTTTCACCTGTTCAGCCAAGACTCTGGAGCATTTCCTGGAAATATTGGCCCTTCCACCCTCCATGTTCAGCCAAAATCTCCCACCACTGCCAGTAGCTGCAATGTGTTTCCTCTTTAAGAAGTGCAAGATGTCATTTGATAGTGCTATTTGTGATGTTGTGTGCCCTGCTGATACATGCAACCAAAGAATAGCACAGATAACAATGTGCGTGTGTACTAATGCAATGAATTGCCTGCAACAGAATGAGCCAATATGAGTTATTCACACTACAATCCCCACGCATGGTTTTGAGGATTAATCAATTTCTTCATCATTAACTTTCTAGCTAAATATCTTTTACTTTCTCATTCACCTCCATCTCTCCCTCTAACATTCTCTCGGTTTTATCTATTAGAAATTCCATTTTGGAATTATAATTAAATTTTATCTCTTAATCAGGCGCTTTAGGTGTGAAATTTATTCACTTAGCTCTTGGGAGTAATCTTCTCAAATTCATTAAAACTCTTCACTGGAACACATACATGTGGTAATTGCTGTAATAAAATGATTATCAGAATAAACAATGAGGCCTGTTCACACAGAAATGGTGCCTTTTCATTTGTTTCTGTAATTAGTATAGAGTTAATCAGTAGTCCAGACACATTTTCAAATAGTGCTTACAGTAAGGTCAGAGGATTGTAATGCTGCAATGTGATCAACGTTGAGGATGATTATTTAAGGATGGTAAGCATATGGAATAATGGCAATGAAACATGATAACACAGTCACAAATACCAATGCTGAGCATATGCATACTTATTGTTTTGAGATCACACATAGTCAATGCTACAGTTGACTCAAAGGTGGGATCCTGATGAATACCGTGATCTAGTCTTGTCAGTGATTTCCAAAAGAATAATGTAATCCACTGATAATACACTGATTGGAGGACTTATTGTGCAGTGGGTAGCGTCCCAATGGATGGGTCAGAAATTCCACATTCAAATCTCACTTCAGGACTTGAATCCATGGAAGATGCACTCGTAATGTTGTCAAACAAGTTGATTATTAGCCTGTAAATCCTTCCAATGTGCTTGATGGTAGACTAAAATGGGAAGGTGTTTCTTGGTCAGCCATACTTCTGAAGGCATTAGCAGTACTTTGCTAAGCATAATCATGGATCAATTCAATGGAAGTCCATGGTTACAAAGGGCCTCTTAGGGCTTAATATTTGGAGGAGGAGGAATCTCTGATAAGAACGTGTGATCTTATTTATTCATTCATGAAACGCAGTAGTGATGAAAGGAGAGAATGTTTAAGATAGTGGATGGGAAGTCGACCAAATGGACTGAAGTGGTGTATGATTACTGGAGATGTTGTTAATGACATGCTAAATTATCTGTTGTTTCAATGGATCAAGTCCATAGCATTATTCATGCTTTTGCATGTTACCTGTCAGCCTATTTCCCACCAGATCCTAATTTAATTATTTAACATCAAACTAGTATTTGCTAAATTTCTTCTGGGGCTCTTCCTTCAGCACCTTTGCCTTCCTGAGCCTATTACCTATCTCCAAACTTGTATATTCCCAGTATTATAAGGCATGTGTTTACTTTTTCTCCAACATAATCAAGCATAATTATCCTTTCATCTTGACCCCATTTCTAAGAACAAAAAATTCTGGAAGACTCTCAGCAGATCAGGGACTATTTTTGGAGGTGAATCAGAATTAAAGTATCAGGCCAATTGTCTTTCATTGGAACTTGTCAGTGCTTTTCTCTCCTCTCTGCCAATAAATCAATAATCACTACGTTTTCCTGTATTTCCTTCCAGAATAACCACTCAGTCGCAAACACATCTCTAACCATCTATACCCTTATTATGATTGATTGCTTTTCCATTATAGGTCTGACTGGCACTTTTATGGTGGCACCTTATTCTTTATTTAAGCCTCTCTGCCAGATGTATTTTGCACCACCCAGCCAACAGTTATGTGTCCCTTATCACCAAGTCTAATTTAATTTTGATCAATCTTAAAACTTTCAAGCACATTCCCTTTATTTCACCATTTCATCCTATCACCTTTAGTTTCAAATCCACATTTTCGATGGCTTCACATTGAACTACTCTCGGAGATCTCCATGGTCCTTTCCTTTCTCAGCCTCTGCACTGAATGATTCCACGTTCTTGATTATTTCAGTCTTTGTCACAGTTCTCTTTTTCACCTCTCTTCTGAATTTACTGCCTTCCTATTCTCCCTGATGTCATCTTCCATTTAAACTTGCATGTTACCTCATTTTCATTTATTCATGAGATGAAGGGCTTGTAGACATTTACTGCATTTATTACAGATAAGCAACTTTGCCATAGAGTATCTTGTTTAGACCAGTCCTGGGAATAGTTCCTGTCTCCCCGTTATTAAAAGGGCAGAGAAGCACAGGAAAAAGTGCGAAAAAGAATAACACTAGAACTTTACCGAGGAGATGTCAGGTAAGTTTTTCATTCAGAGGGTGGTGGGTAAATGGAATCGGCCACCGTTGGTAGTGGTAGAGGCAAATTCGTTAGGTTCTTTTAAGAGACTTCCGGAAGAGTACATGGGACTTAATAGGATTGTAAGTTATAAGTAAGCCTAGTAGGTAGAGATAAGATCAGTGCAACCTGGGGGCCAAAGGGCCTATTTGTGCTGTAGTTTTTCTATGATTCTATGATTCTATAACTTAATTATTGTTGAAAAAGGAGACATGATGAAGCATTTTGTCTTGCATTCATCAGGACACCACAAGAATATCTTTGAAGGGGAAAAACAACAAGTTATATTGTTGTAAAGAGCATGCTAACTGGTTAAAAAGTGGACTCTGATTAGTAGAGGCATTACCATAGGGGATGTACCAGGTTATAGTGATTAACAGTTAACTGCCAAGCATTGTTTGAAATTTATGAAATGGCCTTCTGTATTAAGATATATAATTTCTAATGCATGCAGATGAGCCTGACTTATAACCTTAGATTGGTTGATAGCATAAACATTAGCACACTGTGGATCATTGAGCAAATTTTATCCAATCACAGAATCCTACCTAATGTTGAATACTGTTTTTGAGTTTGACAACTAATTTAACAGGGCCCTTTGTGGTCAGAAAGAACAGATACACACATGAAACCCTGTTTCAGTTAAACAAAATAATTGATGGCCATTTGAGGGCTCATTTCTCAGGGCAATGCCTTTACCAACCAGGACAAAGCTGCCTAGTTTAAATTTCAAACACTGTTTGGCAGTTAACTGTCAGTCACCATCAACTGCACATTCTCCATGGTACACCTCTATCAATCAGAATGCACTTTTAAACCAGTTAGCACTCTTACTGGTGGATTGGCCATGCTAAATTGCCCCTAGTGTCCCAAGATGTCTAGGTTAGGTGGATTAGCCATGGTAAATGCATGGGATTATGCGGATAAGGGATTGGGCATGTGTGACATGCTCTTTCAGAGAATCAATGCAGAATTGATGGATGAATACCTTCCTTCTGCTCTGTAGCACTTTTATGGTTCTTCTCATATGGTATAAATTGTTGATTTCTCCTTACACTGGTATTCTTGTAAAGTGTTCTTGTAAGTGTCCTGATGAATGCAAGACAATAAGCTGCCATGTATCTCTTTTCTTCAACAATACTCAAGTTCTGTACTGCCAAATAACTATTTGATACTAGATCTATATCTATCAGGAAAGATTGAACAGGCTGAATCCTTTTGCTGAGGGGTGATTGTATTGAGAGCTTCAGGATGATGAAATAGATTTATAGGCTACAGAACATGTTACTATTTGCAGTGAGAGCAGGATGAGGGGCCATAAATCCAATGGGAATCAGGAGAAACTTCTTTACCTGGTAAATAGTGAGAATGTAGAACTCATTGCCACATAGAGTGATTGAAGTCAATAACATAGATAAAATTTAGGCAAACTATGTCTGCCTGTGGAAGAAAGGAATGGAAGGTTATATTGATGAAAGTCAGATGAAAAAGAATAGGTGGGACACAAACACCAATATGGATCTGTCAGGCTGAATGGCTTGTTTTGTATTTGTAATTGCTTTGTAATTGTAGTCCAAGTGGTGTAATTTTTAGAACAGCGAGAATACTGCTGCCTTATTGATTCATTGTTAGATCTGTTTGGATAACATTAAACTCTAAAGACCCCCAATTTATATCAGCCAATATCACTCACAATTCTAGAATCAATCCCAAAGCAATAATAACCTCCAAATTCTTTAAAACATACACTCTGATCTGTAGCTTTATGTGTAAGGAACTCAACATTTCTTTGCCAACATGGTAGAGATATTTTATTCAGCAATCTCTGCTCTTTCCTTCCCTCTTGTCTACCACAACTCCCAATAAATAACTCCACTTTCTCTTCCATCTGCCCCTCTATGTCTTTGCCAAACTCACTAACCTCTACCTTTTTAACTTTACCTCTTTAAACTGCTGACTACCCAGCTTCCTTAATGTTTATTGACCTTGTAAATGGTTTTTTCCCTCAAAAATTGTCCCTTTCAAAACCACTGTCATCACTCCATTTTTGAATGGTGAATTTTCTTGGACAGCCCTTGGGATGCGCACTGTGATGGACTGTGTTGCTAGTAGGGTGGTTGAACTGTTTAAATGGTGCAGCTTTGTTTTCCATACACACCCACAGTATCACTGGTTTTGGAATAAATCATCTTTTGCCAGGTTGTTTATATTAAATTAGACAGCAATGCTAATTGATATAAATCTTTCTCAGCTAAGTTTATTTTTCTGTCGGCAAGTTTGATAGATTTGATTAGCATTGTAAAATCTACCTTGAGTTCCCTTTCATTGGTAGCATTGATGTCAGGGAGAATCATTCTTCCATCAATGTGCTCTGGTATACCTGAAGCAGTCTTCAGCCTTTTTTTAAAAAAATGTAATTTTCCTCAGTTAATAAAAAAAAGTCTAAAGATAAAAGTCAAGAACATAAATAAGAGAAAATGGTTTTTCTTAATCCCTGGCCCCCATAGAAAAAAGACAGTTAATTACTGTGTTCCCAGTGGAGAGTATCAGCTTGAAGCCATCCATGCTGAGTTTACTCAGGGACTCGCAACTTATAAATATTTAACAAGGAATCAGTGCAAACCCCTCAACAAGGGCAATAGTGGTAAATAGATTATACCTCACGAAGCTGAGTAGCACAAGTATCAGTTGCATCCACAAGATGAGAATCTGATTTGTTCATTGCTGTTTCAGTAAATATTTAATCTTGCAACTGCAAAGAACATTATTAATTAATGCATTCCATCATTTCCAGGATGGCAAACATGCAGCATATCTCCACTGTCCAATGACATAGTCTAAGTACAACATCTTCCACTGTTTTTAACCTACCTGGATATTGAGAACTTGGGAGATAGTTGTAATAAATAGGGGTCACGTAATGAATGGGGATCAGGACAGTCAAAATAACAGCAATGAACATAAGAAATAGGAGCAGAAGTAAACTGTTTTGTTCTTTGAGCCTGACCTATAATTCAATAAGAACATAACCAACTGTCTGGTTCAATTCCACCTTCCTGCATTATCCCCATACCTCTCAATTTTCTTGGTATCCAAAAATCTTGAACATAAGTTAACAACTGGCATCTATTGCCTGATGGAGTAGAGAATTATGAAGATCTGCAGCCTTGGAGTCATATATTGTCAACTCTTTATTCTGAGACTGTGGTTGGAATTCTCCGACGTTGCCCACAACTTTTGAGCGGAGATTTGATTGAGCGCTAAATTCTCTGTCCTTGCTGGTAACAGTCATAGAGGTGTGAGACCTGAGAATTTCTGTCTGTCACGGTGTCAGACTAACAAGAATGAAGAAAATATGGTGATAAAAAGTAACAAATCCCCAGAGCAACAGGATTTCTGTTCCAACATTTTAGAGAATACAGGCAATAATATTGCAGATGCACTGATTATAATCTGGAAACTAAAAATAAAAACAGAAAATGCTGTAAATAATCAAGTGGTTTGACAGCATCTGTGGAGAGAGAAACAGAGTTAAGGTCCAGGACTGCCAGCAGTTCATGCCCCACCACTGTTGCTAGTGAGGACGGAGAAATTGGCGCTCAGCCAAATCTCCATTTACTGCAGTGGGATCAGAGAATCCTGTTGGTGTGAATGATCAGAAAATTCTGGCTAATGTTTCAAGTTGTAATAACTTGAGGGAAGAGAAAGTAAACCTTTATAGACAACACATTTGCGATGCTTACACACATCCAGGGTTCCTGAACTTATTGCTCCGACATTTCCACTGAAAGGGTATGTGTTGCACCTGTAATCTCTCCAGTTCCTTTTTGAATGCCTCCCACTAGTCTGCTGTACATTTACCTGCAAGGAGCTGTTCTCAATCAACTTTGGTCAAATGCTGCCTTATTTTAATAAAATCTGCCTTCCCCCAATCAAAAGCCATCTTTTGCAGGCCACCTTTCTCCTTGTCCATTACAAATTTGAACTATACCATACCATAACTGTGTTCTGGCCATGGTCACTATTGCCATATTGAACACTTGTCCAGCTTCGTTCTCCAGAACCAAATCCAGCACCATGCCATCCCTTGTTGGGCCATCTATATACTAATACAAAAAACTTCCCTGAATACATTTCAAGAAATTCAACCCTAAAAACCTATAACACTCTGACTACCCCAATTTATGTTGGGAAAATTGAAATCCCTAGTATAAAGACCTGATTATTACTCTTGTACATTTCTGTGAATTGCTTACTTATCCTTCTATTTCCTGCTGATTCTTTAGGGGCCTATAATACAATCCCAGTAATGTGGCTCCCACCTAAAATTCCTAAGCTCTACCCACAAAGCTTCATTTAAAGAAACATTCAAAGATATCATCCCTCCTTACGGAAATAATTGACTCCTTGACTGATAGAACTAAGCTAAATAATTTTTACACCCTCCTCTGGCTCACCTGAAGATCCTATATCCAAGAATGCTGAGTTGCCAATCCTGCTCTTCCCTCAGCTATGTTTCTATGATGGCAACAATATGATACTTCCATGTGTCAATCCAAATGGGATATGATGGAAGGTAGAGGGGAGATGGACAGTAGATTATGGAAGCTGGAGTCCAAATAAAGACTGAAATTCAGATAAAGTTGGGGGTGGAATGGAAACAGGACTGCACAGATTGGAGGAGATGCATGTAGACTAGAATACAAAGGAGGTTTGCATTAGGCAGTATGTTGGCAACAGTCAAGAAAACTGGGAGAACGCAGAGAAAGACAATCAGAATCCCTGGCCTTGGGTCAAATAGTCAGAGTGAAAGAATGAATCAGTCCTGAGGCATTCTATACATCATTCTCCAGCTGTGAGTGAGAAGTCAGTCCTGGACCTTTATACACTTCATACTCCAAATGTGAGAGTAAAGTCAGTTGTGGGGCTTTGTGGCTCATGCTATAAGAACATGAGAAGAACATAAGAGCTAGGAGCAGGAGTAGAGCATCTGGCGCCTTGAGCCTACTTGACCATTCAATAAGATCATGGACTCAACTCCATTTACCTGCCTGCTCACCATAACCCTTAATTCCTTTACTGTTCAAGAATTTATCTATCCTTGCCTTAGAAACATTCAATGGGGGAGCCTCAAATGCTTCATTGGGCAGGGAATTCCACAGATTCATAACCCTTTGTGTGAAGACGTTCCTCTTCATATCAGTCCTAAATCATATCAGTCCGTGACAGGGATCACGGGTAGAGGTGGGAACATCGGGGTAGCAGCGCGGGCTCGTTGGGCCAAAGGGCCTGTTTCCTGTGCTGTTTTGTTCTTTGTTCTTTGTTCTAAACCTGCTTTCCCTTATCTTGAGGTCTAATCTGCTCCCCCTAGTTCTAGTTTCACCTGCCAGTTGAAACACTTCCCTGCTTCTATCTCATCTATTCCCTTCATAATTATATATGTTCCCTCATTCTTCTGAATTCCAATGAGTATAGCTCCAGTCTACTCATCTCTCCTTATAAACCAACCCTCTCAACTCCAGAATCAACCTAGTGAACCTCCTCTGCACCCCTTCCAGTGCCAGTATATTCTTTCTCTCAAGTAAGGAGATCAAAACTGTACACAGCAAATTATACAGCTGCAACATAGTCTTGCTGTTTTTAAACTCCATCCCTCTAGCAACGAAGGATAAAGTTCCATTTGCCTTAGTAATTACCAGCTGCACCTGCAAACCAACTCCTTGCGATTCTTGCACAAGGACACCCAAGTCCCTCTGCACAGCAGCATGCTGCAATTTTTTACCATTTAAATAGTAGTCTATAAACATATACAGGGATGACAGGGATCATGGGTAGAAGTGGGAACATCGAGGTGGCGGCGCAGGTCATTGGGCCGAAGGGTCTGTTTCCCATTCTGTTTCTTCTTTGTTCTTTGTCAATTCTGTTGTTATTCCTACCAAAACGGATGACCTCACATTTACCAACATTGTACTCCATCTGCCAGATCCTCGCCCACTCACTTGGACTATCTATATCCTTTTGCAGACTTTCAGCATTCTCTGCACATTTTGCTCTACCACTCATTTTAGTGACATCTGCAAATTTTGACACATGAAGTTGGTCCCCAATTCCAAATCATCTATGTAAATTGTAAACAATTGCAGTCCCAACACTGATCCCTGAGGCACACCACTAATCACTGATTGCCAATCAGAAAAACATATATTTACCCTACTCTTTCCTTTCTGTTAGTTAACCAATCCTCTATCCATGCTAATACATAACATATAACACCGTGCACCTTTATCTTATATAGCAATCTTCAGTGTAGCACCTTGCCAAACGCTTTCTGGAAATCCAGATGCACCATATCCACAGGTTCCCCATTGTCCACTGAACATGTAATGTTCTCAACGAATTTCACCAAATTAATCAAACACGAACCCGTGCTGCATTTTACCATTGGAACAATTTATATCTAGATGTTTCATTATTTCTTCCTTGATGGTAAATTCAAGCATTTTCTCTACTACAGAAGTTAAGCTAACTGGTCTATAATTACCCACCTTGTGTCTATCTCCTGTTTTAAACAGTGGCATCACATTTGCAAACTGTGGGAGCCAACCCAGAGTCCAGCGAATTTTGATAAATTGCTAGTAGCGCATTTGCTATTTCCCTCAGCATCTCTTTTAGGAAATTTGTCTACCTTTAGCCCCATTAGCTTGCCCAACACAACCTCTTCTGCGATAATGATATTGCCTATAGGACAATGCATGATTCACAAATCATTGTCTTGCTTTAGGAAAGGACAAAATCTGTGTTCTGAATTGGGATAAGGAACAGATTCACATATAGGGCATAGTCATGTTGCTGACCATAGCTTTTACTGTTTTGCTGCTAGGCTGGAGATGGGATGGCCAGAATTAGGGGAGACATCTGCAGCCCATAATGGGAGAAAAAAGTAATACAGTGGGTATTATTCAAACTTTCCTGAGAGAGGTGAATTCTCCTTTGTATGTGACCGTGTGCACAGACTTGTGATGGGAAGGGATGAGGTCTACAGTTGATCCTAGGTCATTGACAGTTATGGATTCAGAAAGGAGGGTTGAAATGTCGACCACAATGCCTGTAAGATTTAGGATTATTGAGGGAAACTGGAGAATAATGGAAAACATCTCCACCTGCACACCACGGGATTCCAGGAAGATAGGAGGGACAGTAACAGATATGGACAGAGGTCCAAAGTTGGTCTCATTATATAATCTGAGTACCACCATCTCAGCAATGCGAAGTAATGGCATAGTAACAAATCAAAAGTGGAGAAGAATCTAGGTGGGAAGATCCACATCAGTGTGGGAAGAGACCAGGGATACATTTGAGACACCATTTCAGGGATAGCCTCAACTGCTTGTACACAAATTGGGGGGACGGAGGAGGTTGTGGAGGGGGTGTTGGTGCGGAGGTGGACCTGGTTAAGATCCTCTGACAGAAAGTCAGTACAAACTTTATAGGTTAATGGCCTTCTTCTGCATTGTGGGGATTTTATGATTCCATGAAATGAAAGATACACACAATCAGGACTATAATTCTATAAGACACATAAACACCAGAGTAATTCACAGTTTGAAATCCCTAAAACTTGAAGTCAGTAAGACTTCCCCATTCCTCAAACAACAATTATCTTGAACAAATCCATAAGTTAAATCCAGCCTGTAGTTACCATATAGTACCAAGAGAATAGTCCAGTCTGGAAAGTATCTTTGCTTGATAGGAAAACTGCCTTTATGGAGGTTTCTGCATTAATTTGGCTGTAAGACTTTATAAAGGCCTTCTGCTGTCAGCTGGCTCACTGTTAGCTGTTACCCTGGTATTCCTGTGAGATGTTAAACTGCCCTTTCGATCAGAAATGAAACTGGCCTGTCTGCTTCTGTAGGAGTTGACGATTGTACCTGTGGCTCTCTTTGATTCTGCCTGTCTCTCCTACATTTCTGAGTCTCAAAAATTAGCAATTGTATGACTCCCTGGTCTCTCAGTCATTTCTGTAAACTGATTCCATGATGGTTGGGCTGATAACATCTGATTTTACCTAGATGTCTGCTAGTAATCTCATTTCAGGAAAAAGGATGCATCTCATCAGCCCATTCGAATGTGGGCCTTTGCTGTCACCAGACAGATTCTCCCTTGTTGTTAGGTAGATTACATCCCATTATTCCCTTTGTTAGTTCCACTCTTGTTGTTACCAGGCAAATCCATGACAATTACCAATGAAGAGTAAGAAGGGTCACAACACCAAGTTAAAGTCCAACAGGTTTATTGGGCAGCATAAGCTTTTGGGGTGCTGCTCCTTCATCAGGTGAGTGAGGACTTGTGTTCATAAACAAGGCATACTCAGACACAAACTCAGTTCACAAGATAATGGTTGGATTACAAATCTTTACAGTCCTTACAATCTCAAATGGACCATTGTCCACAGCAAACTACCCAGCTTTCAGGAGAACAGTGATCATGACACCACACAACCCTGCCACAGCAACCTCTGCAAGGCGTGCTAGATCATTGATATGGATGCCATCATCTCACATGAGAACACCAGGTACACGGTACATGCTACATAGAACATTACAGCACAGAACAGGCCCTTCGGCCTTCGATGTTGTGCCGACCAAAATAAAAAGCAATGCCCCTCCAAACTAAACCATTCCCTTCTCTTCCATATACTTATCAATTAACCTCTTAAACGCCACCAAACTTGGCGCATCTACAACAGCTGCAGGCAGGTCATTCCACTCCCTAATCACTCTTTGAGTAAAGAACCTACCTCTGATATCCGTCCTATAACTCATACCCCTTAATTTAAAGCTGTGTCCCCTCGTGCTAGCTTTCTCCATCCTAGGAAAAAGGCTATCACTGTCCACCCTATCTAAACCTCTAATCATCTTATATGCTTCAATAAGATCCCCTCTTAGCCGCCTCCTTTCTAACGAAAACAACCTCAAATCCTTCAACCTCTCTTCATAGGACCTGCCCTCCATACCATGCAACATCCTGGTAAACCTCCTCTGTACCCTCTCCAATGCCTCCACATCTTTCTTATAATGCGGGGACCAGAACTGCACACAATACTCCAAGTGCGGCCGCACTAGAGTTTTGTACAGTTCAACATGACGTTGCGGCTCCGAAATTCAATCCCCCTACCAATAAAAGCTAAGACTCCATATGCCTTCTTAACAACTTTATCCACTTGGCTGCCTACTTTCAGGGATCTATTGACACATACACCAAGATCCTTCTGTTCCTCAACACTATTAAGAGCCCTCGAATTACCTCTCAGGGTAATTCGAGAGGTTGAGGAGGATATAGGCAGGAGTAACAAAGAGATTGTAACTCCTAAAAGTGATAATTGGGTAACTATTAGGAGGAAGGGTAAGAAGCAATCGGGGAGACAATCCCCTGGGGCTGTTCCCTTCCAAAATAAATTTTCTGTCTTGGAGGCTACAGTTGAGGAAGAATCAACTGGAGCTGACCAAAGGGAGCAGGTCTCTGGGGGTGAGACTGCTGAGAATGCTCAGGTGGGTGGGGGGAATACGAGATTAGGCCTAGTTATAGGAGACTCCATAGTTAGAGGGACAGATAGGAGGGTAAATAGTAATAAACGGGACTCAGGGCTGGTGTGTTGCCTCCCAGGGGCTGGGGTCCAGGATGTCGCAGATCGGGTTTTTAAGATTCTTAAGGGTGAGGGGAGTCAGCCCCAAGTCATAGTTCATGTGGGGACAAATGATGTAGGTAGGACAAGGGAAGGGGATATTAAACAGAAATTTATGGAGTTAGGGTGGAAGCTTAGGTCCATAACAGGCAGAGTGGTTATCTCTGGCCTCTTGCCTGTGCCAAGGGATAGTTTAGAGATGAACAGAGAAAGGGATAGTTTGAACTCATGGCTGCGTGGATGGTGCAGGAGGGAGGGGGTCAGGTTCCTTAACAATTGGGACTCATTCTGGGATAGGTGGGACCTCTTCAAGAGAGATGGTCTACACCTGAACCAGAGGGGGACTAATATCTTGGGGGGAAAATTTGCTAAGGCTATGATGGGGGCTTTAAACTGATTCGGGGGGGGGTGGGATCCTAAGTAGTTGGGGTGCTGAGAGGGATGAGAGTAAGGGGGTTATAGAAGAGAGTTGTAAAACACAGCGGCGTACGGGTGTGGTGGGGCATGGTTTGAAATGCGTATACTTTAATGCAAGGAGTATTCGCAATAAGGGGGAGGAACTTGCAGCTTGGACCAGTACCTGGAACTTTGATGTTGTGGTCATTTCAGAGACTTGGGTAGAGCAGGGACAGGAATGGATGTTGCAGGTTCCAGGGTACAAATGCTTTAGTCGGAGTAGAGAAGGAGGTAGAAGGGGGGGAAGAGTGGCATTATTGGTCAAAGACTGTATCACGGTGATAGAAAAGAAGTTTGATGAGGACTTGTCTGTTGAGGTAGTATGGGCTGAGATTAGAAACAGGAGAGGAGAGGTCACCCTGTTGGGAGTCTTTTACAGACCTCCTAATAGTTCTAGAGCGGTTGAGGAAAGGATTGCGAAGTCAATTCTGATTAGGAGTGAAAGTAGTAGGGTAATTGTGATGGGGGACTTTAACTTTGCTAATATTGATTGGAATAGCTATAGCTCTAGCTCGTTAGGGGGGTCAGTTTTCGTACAGAGTGTGCAGGAAGGTTTTTTGACTCAGTATGTAGATAGGCCAACTAGATGTGAGGCTACATTGGATTTGGTGCTGGGCAATGAGCCAGACCAGGTGTTAGGCTTGGAAGTTAGTGAACATTTTGGTGATAGTGACCACAATTCGTTTACGTTCACCTTAGTGATGGACAGGGATAGGCATGAAGCTGGGGGCAGTAGTTATAGCTGGGGGAAGGGTAATTATGAGGCCATCAGGAGAGAATTAGGGTGCCTAGATTGGACTAGGAAACTACAGGGACTGGGAACATCTGGAATGTGGAGCTTATTCAAGGAGCAGCTGCTGCGAGTCCTTGATAAGTATGTCCCTGTCAGGCAGGGAGGAAATGGTCGAGTAAGAGAGCCTTGGTGTATGAAAAAAGTTGATTTGCTGGTTAAGAAGAAAAAGGAGGCTTATGTCAGGATGAGGCTTGAAGGCTCAGTGCAATGGATAGCTATAGATTAGCCAGGAAGGAGGTAAAAAGTGAATTGAGGAGAGCTAAGATGGGACACGAGAAGATGTTGGCTGATAGGATTAAGGAGAATCCTAAAGCTTTCTTTCGATATGTTGAGAATAGAAGATTGGTTAGGGCAAGATTAGGGCCAGTCATAGATAGCAGTGGGAAGTTGTGCGTGGAGCCTGAAGAGATTGGCGAGGCACTGAATAAATATTTCTCTTCGGTATTCACGCAAGTGCTGGAAATGTAGCTGTGGAGAGCACTGAGGTACAGGGTTGCAAATTGGGGAGTATTGTAGTAGATAGGGAGGATGTGTTAGAAATTCTCGAGGGTTTGAAGTTGGATAAGTCCCCTGGGCCGGACGGGATTTACCCTAGGATTCTCGGGGAGGCAAGAGAGGAGATTGCAGAGCCTCTGGCTCTGATCTTCAGGTCCTCGTTGGTTACGGGTGTGGTTCCGGAGGACTGGAGGATGGCGAATGTGGTCCCATTGTTTAAGAAGGTGAAGAGAGACCTTCCTGGGAATTATAGGCCAGTGAGTCTTACTTCTGTGGTGGGCAAGGTATTGGAGAGAATTATTAGGGATAGGATTTATAGTTATTTAGAGAGAAATGAATTGATTGGGGATAGTCAGCATGTTTTCGTGAAGGGTAGGTCATGCCTTACTAACCTCATTGAGTTTTTTGAGAAAGTGACCAGAGAGGTGGATGGGGGTAAGGCGGTTGATGTAGTATATATGGACTTTAGTAAGGCGTTTGATACGGTGGCCCATGGAAGACTTCTACAGAAAATGCAGATGTGTGGAATAGAGGGTGATTGAGCTAATTGGATTAGAAATTGGCTGGCAGATAGAAGACAGAGGGTGGTGGTTGATGGGAGATATTCATCGTGGAGTTCGGTGACAAGTGGTGTGCCTCAGGGGTCTGTTTTGGGCCCCTGCTGTTTGTAATTTTTATAAATGATCTGGATGAGGGTATTGAGGGATGGATCAGTAAATTTGCAGATGACACTAAAGTCGGTGGAGTGGTAGATAGTGTAGAGGGGTGTTATAGTTTACAGAGTTTACATGCTCTTGCAACTCAGCCAATGTTGTCTACCTGATATGCTGCAGGAAAGAATGTCCTGAGGCATTGTACACTGGGGAGACTGCAGACGCTATGACAGTGGATGAATGAAAACCAGTCGACAATCACCAAGCAGGAGTGTTCCTTTCCAGTCTGAGAATACTTCAGCAATCACAAGCATTCAACTTCTCATCTTCTCCAGGACGGCCTTCACGACACATGACAATGCAGAGTCACTGAGCAGAAACTGATAGCCAAGTTCTGCAAACATGAGGATGGCCTCAGCTTGGATCTTGGTTCATGTTACACTATCTGTAACCCTCACAACTTGCCTGGGCTTACAAAATCTCACTAATTGTCCTAGAACATAGAACATAGAACATTACAGCGCAGAACAGGCCCTTCGGCCTTCGATGTTGCGCCGACCAATTAGGAAAAAGCAATGACCCTCTAACCTAAACCATTCCCTTTTCATCCATAAACTTATCTACTAACCTCTTAAACACCACCAAACTTGGCGCATCTACAACTGACACAGGCAGGGCATTCCATACCCTTACCACCCTCTGGGTAAAGAACCTACCTCTGACATCCGTCCTAAAACCACCACCCCTTAATTTAAAGCTGTGTCCCCTCATGCTAGCTTTCTCCATCCTAGGAAAAAGGCTATCACTGTCCACCCTATCTAACCCTCTAATCATCTTATATGTTTTGATCAGGTCCCCTCTTAGCCTCCTCCTTTCTAACGAAAACAACCTCAAATCCCTCAGCCTCTCCTCATAAGACCTGCCCTCCATACCAGGCAACATCCTGGTAAACCTCCTCTGTACCCTCTCCATGCCTCCACATCTTTCTTATAATGTGGGGACCAGAACTGCACACAATACTCCAAGTGCGGCCGCACTAGAGTTTTGTACAGTTGCAACATGACGTTGCGGCTCCGAAATTCAATCCCCATACCAATAAAAGCTAAGACTCCATATGCCTTCTTAACAACCTTATCGACTTGACTGCCTACTTTCAGGGATCTATGCACAAATACACCAAGATCCCTCTGTTCATCAACACTATTAAGAATCCTACCATTAGCCCTATACTCTACACGTTTGTTATTCCTGCCAAAGTGCATTACCTCACACTTTTCCACATTAAACTCCATTTGCCACCTCTCGGCCCAGCTCTGCAACTTGTCCAAGTCTCTCTGCAAACTATAACACCCCTCTTCACTCTCTACCACTCCTCCGACTTTGGTGTCATCCGCAAATTTACTAATCCATCCCTCAATACCCTCATCCAGATCATTTATAAAAATTACAAACAGCAGGGGCCCCAAAACAGACCCCTGAGGTACTCCACTTGTCACCGAACTCCAAGATGAATATCTCCCATCAACCACCACCCTCTGTCTTCTATCTGCTAGCCAGTTCCTAACCCAATTAGCTAAATCACCCTCAATCCCATACATCTGCATTTTCTGCAGAAGCCTTCCATGGGCCACCTTATCGAACACCTTACTAAAGTCCATATATACCACGTCAACTGCCTTACCTCCATCCACCTCTTTGGTCACTTTTTCAAAAAACTCAATAAGGTTAGTAAGGCACGACCTACCCTTCACGAAACCATGCTGACCATTGTCCTGGCTGGAGACAATACACATCTCTTTGACTTGTGCTTGTCTCTCTCTCCACTCACATTTCTGTATCTTTAAGACTTGATTACCTGTAAAGACTTGCATTCCAACCATTATCTTTTAAATTGAGTTTGTGTCTCTGTATGCCCTGTTTGAGAACACAAGTCCTCACTTACCTGATGAAGGAGCAGTGCTCTGAATACTTGTGCTGCCAAATAAACCTGTTGGACTTTAATCTGGTGTTGTGACACTTCATACTGTGCTTACCCCACTCCAACACCGGCATCTCCACGTCATAATTACCAATGAAGGCAGTCTTCTCATTTGGAGAGGCAATTGCAGTTACTTCTCCAAAGCTGGTGAGCCATTGTTGAACTTTGGAGCGACTCTCTTTTCCAAAGCCATTTCCAAATATATTCTTCTCCAAGATGGGTTTGAGAGAGTGAGGGTAGAGTTTAAGTATGATACCTGGACCTTCAATCCCCATTAAGAGACAGCAGAATGGGCGAATCAGTTCCTTGACCCACCACATGACTTAAGAGAATCTCAGCTGTGCATAACTAATAAGCAAATGAACATGAGATCAGGTGTAAATTCCTACTATGCCACCCAATGGAAAATGCTGCAGTCCACCTGCCTGATCACTTAGTTTCGAGAAGGAAAAATTCTGCAAGTCAACACTGTTGCCAGACCTGCTGAATACTTCCAACATTTTCTGCTTTATACTCTTCCAAAGCTCTCTAATGTTTGGATTGGAAAACTGTACCTGTCACTGCAATTTAAGAAAGTTAAGAGTGAAAATGAAGGGGATCGTCGACCGGTTGGTCCAATGTTTGTGGTAGGAAATTATCAAAGTCTATGGGCGAATTATACTGTTTTTTGTCTTTCCAGGCAGATTTTTAACATGTTGTCAAAAAAGGAAAGGGCAGGTCCCATCATGTCATATTGGTGGAGCAGATTCAGATTGAGCCCGTCCCACCAATAACTTATGGTTTTGATAGATCAAGGGACAACCTAGTGTAAAAAAAAGGAAAAAAGAAACACCCAATAGATACAGAACACCTAACCTCCCACAGACACAGAACTCCCCTCTCACCTCACCACTTTGCCCCCGCACGGAACCCCCTGAATGCCTAGCATGGATTTCTCTCCAACTGCCCACACCTCCCCATGGAACACCCCCTGCCTGGCACTTCCCTGGCAGGTGCATGATCTAATGGACCTGTTCTCATTCATGTGAATGGACAGTCCAATGTGAGGGGACAATATCAGTGGGGATCTTGACCTTTACAGGCTGTTTTGGGTCTTCCATTTGATCTCTGCCCCCTCTGCTGTTCATGTTTCCCAAAAATGATGCAGAAACTCCATCCCTATATTTATCAATAACACCAAAGACTTTGAAAATCTATCAAAGATGAACAACGTGGATTTATAAGGAAAAAGAGATACTTCACTAATCTTATTGAATTTTTTGAATGTAATAAACAGGAGAATCTTTGTGGGTGTTAAATTTATGGACTTATTTGATAAAATCCACTGAAGAGACTATTATCTGAAGTTGAAACTCATAGAATTGAAGCTGAAGTATTATTCTTGTTAGGAAATTGATTGAGTGGCAGGAGACAGAGAGTAGGATAATGGGCAGGTACGCTAATTGATAGAATTTGACTGCTGCAGAGGAATTTTTCCATCCTTCTCGCTAGGGGAATTGTGAGGGGATAAACCATGCAAAGGTTTGTTTACCTCAGGCAGAATTTTCCAGTTTTGGGGCAAACATGACTGGAATATTCCACCCATAGGCCATGATTCTCCCATTCTGATCTGCTAATTTTTTGGCAGGTCAGGCCAGGAGAATCGCGCGGGTGCGATTGAGATTCATACATGTGTTCCCAACACACCAATGTGACAGGGGCCGGGGGGGGGGGGGGGGGGCTGGAGGGGTAGCACTGTGGGGATCCCGGGCTGGCTAGCCATTGAGCTGGCCAGCAAACCAGAGGCTGATAAATCAGGGCGACTGCTCACGCGCAGAGACCGGGAACTGTCAAACACTGGTGTGAATACGCCGTGCCCGCCCCCTCACCCCCCACCCTCACCACCGAGCTTTTAATGATATTCACTATTGTGATCTCTGCAGTGCACTGAATGCAAGAGATTTGAGTCTGAACTCCCACTGAAAAAGCAATTATGATTTATGCCAAGTTTCTCACAAATTCAGCACCAAGAAATTTTTGGGAGAGCCGCCCCTGGGGTGTCTGGCAAGAATCTGGGGGGGGGGGGTCTCATTACTTACCATATTTATTAATATCTTAGACAACGGGATAGAAAACCACAAATTCAATAGGACAAGGATAGGTTGTTAATAGCTATTGTTGACTGTGTAAATGGAGTAAAAAATTACAAAGAAATATTGATAGATTAAGTTGAAGACAAAACATTGAGAAATAGATTTCAGCGTACAATAGTTAGCCAGAAATTAAAAGTGATTTTAATTCTTTCTTTTACTGGGTAATGATTGCTATAAGACAATTGGACCTGGGTAAATGAAGTTATGGGCCATTCTCTAAAAATTAGAGTTAAACCTTTCAGCAGTGAAACAAATTTCACACAAAGGGTGGTAAGGAGATTGAAACTTTCTTCCCCAAAGAGTATTTGATGATAGATTATGTACGTTAATGTTAACTTTTTGTCACTCATGAACAATGGCACCAGATGCAGAATTTCATCATCACAATACACCTGTTTTCGGACGTGAAAAAGTTGTAAAGTTGTAAAGGGGGGCAAAAGGGATTAGTACGATTTGCACTCATTTTCACGACAGCTCCGACTTTGCAAAGGGAAAATAATCGGCACGATTGGGATCCCACCCAAAATGGGCGAGACATCAATTTAAATGATTTTTCATGCATCACAATGCAAGTAGCAAGCTGCACGCTCCATTTTACTAGCCCGGCTGCCTTTATCACCTCATTCGTCCCAGACAGATTGGTCTGGAAAACAACTTCTCTTTAAAAGTCGGCTTCTAGCGTTCCATTAGTGAGAATTAGTGAAGACTTAAGTGCCTACCAACAGATAGCTTCCTGGTGTTCACAAGCAATCATTTTGTGATGTTGCATTTCATGCGGGAGGGGTCAGCAAGTTTGTTGGGGGGACCCTGTTGCTGATCGCAGTGTCCAGTGTCCAATTTTCAGCATGGACCAGGTCTCAGCACTGACCTCAAGGTCCCAGGGATACCGTTGGGTTCTAGTGCACACAGCACTGTGGGAAATGTGCTGGAAACCCTTTGAAGTGGCAGTGCTGCTGTCTCAGGATTTTTCAAGTAGCAGTGTCTGTGGTCACTACTGCATGGGCTCTGGCTGTGTGTTACTGGGAATTATGGGGGGCTTTGTTGCTGGGAGGCGGTGGGGGATATGGGGTGGCTGTTCTGCTGGCGGGCTATGGGAGGGCTGTGTTGCTGGCGACTGTGGAGAGCTGGAATGTGTGTTACTTGGATAGGAGCAAGCAAAGTTCCTTAACATCTCCATATGTCTCTGCACTTCTCCAAATCCCCCTCCTTCCCTGCCCCATTCAGATTGATGAGATGGTTTTCAGTGCAACCGACTGATCTTGCTCCTCTTTCGGTTGCTATTGGAGCTGAGGAGGAGGAGCAAGAGGATGAATTAGGGGCTGAGGAGACCCAAGGCTTACCACTCGCAAGAGTAGAGAGAAGGCCATCATTCACCCCAGTATGGGAGGGGCATGTGTGGCAGGAAGAAGGGAGAGAAGGAGGGAGTGAAGACCCCGGGAATTCCTCATGCAAGTGTCCTTCGAACAACTGTTGGACATTGCGTGCTGCCGATGGCTCCAGCTCCAAAATGAGACTGTTCAACACCTGTACAGAACCTGGCACCTCGGAGCACAGAAGGGTATCCACTCCCGGTGGCAGTGAAATTGATGGTCACTTTAAACTTTAATGCCACCAGATCCTTCCAGACTCCCAGTAGAGATCAATGTGGCATTTCACTGTCAGCCACCCACAAGTATGTGAAGGAGATATTGGGTATCTTAAATTTGGCCTGGAGCAAGACTATCAGGAAGCCCCGGCTGCAGGATTTGTGGCTATTGCGGGGATGTCAAATGTGCAGGGGGCTATAGACTGCACTCACATCGCCCTCAAGATCCCGGTCGAGAATCCCTAACGATTCATGAATATATAGGGCTTCCATTTCCTAAATGTGCAATTGGTGTGTGACCATAAGATGAATATCATGCATCTCTGCATCCAGCAGCATGCACGACAGCTTCATCTTCAGGACCCTAGTTATCCCAGAGGTCCTTGTGGAGGAGCGCAGGATGCAGGGATGGTTTATGGGGGACAATGGTTCCCACTTTGGACTTGGCTGATGATGCCTTTGCAGAGGCCTGCAACTGATGTGGAGACCCGATATAATGAGGTCCACATTGCCACGCTCTCAATAGTGGAGTGGCGCATAAAGCTCCTCAAAATGCAGTTCAGATGCCTGGACTGCTCTGGTGGTGCACTGCAATATAACCCCTGATTTCTTACTGCATTGTGACGGTGTGCTGTGTCCTTCACAATCTGGTAGAGGAGGACATGGAGGCTGACCACCTGAGTGTCGCTGGAGAGGAGGCTGCCCAACAGGAGGCAGAGGAGGAAGACGAAGAGGACGAAAATGCTGAGCTACCACGGCACTAGATGGTTGACAGCAAGAATGTGCCACGGCGAGGGACACATGGGTTCCATTCTGCCCTCCCCCAAATCCTACTATCTCCTGCAACATTGTAAAACCAGAGTGATGGGGCCTGGGTATGCTGTGTTAGCAAGTTTTTTTGACAAACAGAAGGATGATGATGTCTTGCTATGTGCCATTATGAATAATGCTATGGTACAAGCATCATCACAATAATGCATTGGTACAAACTAATCTAACTCCTACCTGAACTCTCATGCATGCTGGCACCTGACATCTGTGTAGTGGGTGAAGCATCATTGAACCCCATACAGGGCCCCAGGGCAAGTGGGGAGGGAATTTCTTGTGGGTTCTGGGGATGCCATACCAGATGCTCTGAGTTGTTGCCAATGCTTGCCACTCACTGCTGCCAGTGATTTATTTGAGTGCCTTCATTTTCTCAGTGACACAGCATTGAGAAGCCTCCTCACTGATATCAGCATGAAGGGTCCATTGGTGTCTGTCAGGGTAAGAACATTCCTGTTTGAGGCGGATTAGTCACAGGTGGGTGGTGAAAAACATTTATTGCTGACAATAAAAGTGTCTTATTGACAAGTGCTAAGACAGCAGGAAATATTGAAGTGCTTAAACATCTGTCTATCTGGTGAAGCTCTTCATCTGTGCCATCTTAGTGCTGCTACAACTTCTTAACCGTATGTGACCTATGTCTTGGTATTCCATCAGGATATATATTAGAGTTGGAGGAGGCCAGCTGCTTACAGAGCCTGTGACCTGTGATGCTCTTAGCAGATGTCCTGCTGGAGAGCCTACACCTTGAGGGTTCTGGCTGGCATCCAGGTGTCTGGGATGTATCCATAACACCCTCTTCATGCTGCTACCCCCTTGAGATGCCCTAGTCTCAGGAAGGGGAAAGTCAGAAGGTGTAGTCACAGCCACAGTCTCCTGGCTGGAATGCTCTGAGCTCAAGCCCTTCCTCTTCCCTCAGAAACTGGGTTGTGCCATGGGATAGCGGTGCTTCTGCAGTGAGCTCTGGAAGCTCCAGTGTTACCTGGCCCTGCCAGTCCTGGAGGGCCACTTGCATTCTACCCACGGTGGTTGAGCCCTCTGTGATGGCCATCTGAGTTGGAGGCCACTTGTCAATGGCAGCAACAAGTGCTTTCTGAGACTGGGCCACACTATGCATCCCCTCAGCCATGACCCTCTCCGAGTGGGCCACGTTCTTAAGGGTTGCTGCCATAGCCCGCTTTGTCTCAGTGCTGTCCCGCTGGATGTTCTGCAAACTCTCGAGCCTTTCAGCCATGGGTCGCAGAACCTCAAGAGCCCTGTTGAGTCCCTCAGCCGTGGCCTCTGGAACTCAGCTGTGGCCCGCTGTGACTTGGCCATTGCTTGGAGCTTTCCAGTCATGGCAAGGATTCCCTGCCCTGGGTTTTCCACCACAGATGTCACTCTTGCAGTTTTGGGCTGGGAATCATACAAGATAGGCAATAGCTGATCCACCTGAAAACTTTGGGACTCTCTTCCCCCCAGTAGACGCAGACCAAGGGGAGGTCATTGTAAGTATTCTGGGAGGCAATTGCTACATCTGTTAATGCCTTGCCACTGGGCACCAGAGCATAGAACATAGAACATAGAACATTACAGCGCAGAACAGGCCCTTCGGCCCTCGATGTTGCGCTGACCAATTAGGAACAAGCAGTGATCCTCTAACCTAAACCATTCCCTTTTCATCCATAAACTTATCTACTAACCTCTTAAACGCCACCAAACTTGGCGCATCTACAACTGACGCAGGCAAGGCATTCCATACCCTTACCGCCCTCTGGGTAAAGAACCTACCTCTGACATCTGTCCTAAAACCACCACCCCTTAATATAAAGCTATGTCCCCTCGTGCTAGCTTTCTCCATCCTAGGAAAAAGGCTATCACTGTCCACCCTATCTAAACCTCTAATCATCTTATATGTTTCAATAAGGTAAGCAGGGAAGCAGTGCCGCAAGGTGAATGTTGAACTCTATCTAGCATTTCCCCCAAATCACCCCCAGATTCCCCACCCGTGGCATCCTGCATGCTTCCAGCCCCTGAGCCCCAAGTGTCTCGTCCTCCCCGGGAATACTTTTCTTATTTTTTTTAAATTCCGCTGGCGTCTGCTGTGAATATCACATATCACATGATTACCTCTGACTTAGTACTCACACATGCAATGATTGTGACACCCTATTGTGTGACTGGGTTTATTCTCATTACTACAGACAAGTTTCACTTGAATATCTGCAATGTTTATTAAAGTGGGGATTGAAGATTGATTTTACTTGAGCATTTGTTGCAGCCATGATAGTGTTCAATGAACCATTAAAAATAAGTAAGACTTGTATTTATGTAGTACCTTTCATCACCTCAGCATATCCCAAAGTGTTTTGCAGTCAACAAATGCTTTCAAAGAATAGTCACTATTGTAGTGTCGGAAACATGGCAGCCAATTTTCAAACAGCAAGCTCCTACAATTGGGCTGTGATAACAAGCAGGTAATATGTTTTAGAGATATAGATTAATGGATAAGCATCAGCCAAGACACTTTAGATAATTCTTCTTTGAAATAATATCATGGGATTTTTATGGCTAACTGATTAACATCTCATCTGAAACACAGCACCTGCCAACTGTGCAGCATTCCTTCAGTACTGTATGAGAATGTCAGCCTAGATTTTTGTGTTAAAGTGTCCAGAGTGAGAACACAAGCTCGTAGTTCAGAGGTAAAAATATTATGCATTGAGCTCCAGCTACCAACTACAGTCACATTAGATTCAATTGATTCTCAAGCTTGGAAGTCTCATTTTATGTAAGCCATCTGATTGATGTGTTCAGATGTATCTGTTAGTTCTTAACTTGGATCTTGTTATAGTCTCCTTTAGCTGGACTCAAAGTTGAAACTTATTTCATTTGTAGTTTCTTCAGAATAGTATTGACAGTTTCAGACCCAATGGGCAAATCATGTCATCTGTATGCCAGATGAGTGCATCCCCAAGTAGTTCCTTTTTGGGGAACTCTCTGCTGGAAGATGCTCGCATGGTGGACGGAAGAAACATTACAAAGACACACTCAAGGCCTCCCTAGAGTTGTTTGACATAGACACGATCATCTAGGAAATGCTGGCCTTTTGTCTACTTCCTTTTTTAAACAGTGGCGTAACAATAGCTGTTTTCCAATCAGCTGGCACTTCTCCAGAATCCAGCAAATTTTGATAAATAACTACTAATGCATCTCCTTTTACTCCTATGTTCATGCCAAATCCAAAGCAAATAAGGTTGATGGAAATCTAATAACTGTGTGCTGAAACTATCAATGTTGTGTTGTTTGTCCATCGTCGTCGATGAGGATCTCGACATCATAGTCATTTTGAGGCTGGGTACGGTGTGTCCGAAGATGACTAAATCAGGCCAATTTGGGCACTGAATATCCTGCCACATATTGGACAGACTTGTATAGGCATTGTAGTTGGTGCGTTGGTGGCTTGACTTGTGCAGCTCACGCTTAAGTTGTACTTCAGCAATGCACATTGCTTCATAAGCTTGACAGTCCTTGTGGGTAACTACAGGCTGGTTAGCTTAGTAGCTGGGAAAATGCTTGAATCCATCATTAAAGAAGAAATAGCAGGACACCTGGAGAAGAATAGTTCGATCAAGCAGGCGCAGCATGGATTCATGAAGGAAAAGTTGTGTTTGACGAATTTACTGGATTTCTATGAAGATGTAACAAGTCCGGTTGACAGAGGGGAACCGGTAGATGTGATTTTTTTAGATTTTCAGAAGGCATTTGATAAGGTGCCCCACAAAAGTGCTGCACAAGATTGGGGTACATGGAATTGGGGGTAAAGTGTTAGCGTGATTGAGGATTGGCTATCTAACAGGAAGAGATCTGACGACACCAATTTTAAATCCAACCGATTTATTTGATAGTAAACTTGCTAGCTTTCGGCCTACTATCAAATAAATCGGCGTTTACTATCAAATAAATTGGTTGGATTTAAAATTGGTGTTGTCAGGCCTCTTACTGAGTTTACCCCAGCCCAATGCTGGCATCTCTACATCATATCTAACAGGAAGCAGAGATTTGAAATAAATGGGTACTTTTCTGGTTGGCAGTTGGTGACTAGTGGCGTGCTGCAGGGATCGGTGCTGGAGCCTCAACTGTTTACCATATACACAGATGACCTAGAGGAGGGGGCTGAGTGTAGGGTATCAAAGTTTGTTGATGACACAAAGATGAGTGAGAAAGCAAATTGAGTGGAGGATGCAGAAAGTCTGCAGAGAGATTTGGATAGGCTGAGTGAGTGGGTGAGGATCTGGCAGATGGAGTATAACATTGGCAAGTCTGAGGTTATCCACTTTGGAAGGAATAATAGTAAAATGGACTATTACTTAAACGGTGAAAAATTACAACATGCTATTGTGCAGAGGGACCTGGGGGTCCTTGTGTATGAATCGCAAAAACCCAGTCTGCAGGTACAGCAGGCAATCTAGAAGGCAATTGGAATGTTGGCCTTTATCACGAGGGGGATAGAATATAAAAGCAGGGAAGTCTCGTTGCAATTGTACAAGGTACTGGTGAGACTGCAACTAGAAAACTGTGTGCAATTTTGGTTCCCTTCTTTGCAAAAAGATATATTGGCCTTGGAGGGTGTATAGCAGGTTGATACCGGAGATGAAGGGGTTAGCTTATGAGGAGAGATTGAGTAGATTGGGCCTGTACTCATTGGAGTTTAGAAGGCTGAGGGGGGATCTTATAGAGATTTAAGATAATGAAGGGGCTAAATAGGGTAGAGGTAGAGAGCTTCTTTCCATTTCGAAAGGAAACAAGAACTAGAGGACACAGCCTCAAAATAAGGGGGGGGGGTGTCAATTTAGAACAGAGTTGAGGAGGAACTTCATCTCTCAGAGGATAGTGAATCTCTGAAATTCTCTGCCTATTGAAGTGGTGGAGGTTGCCTTGTTGGATATGTTTAAGTCACAGATAGATAGATTTCTGATCGATAAGAACATAGAACATAGAACATAGAACATTAAAGCACAGAACAGGCCCTTCGGCCTTCGATGTTGCGCCGACCAATATAAAAAGCAATGCCCCTCCAAACGAAACCATTCCCTTCTCTTCCATATACTTATCAACTAACCTCTTAAACGCCACCAAACTTGGCGCATCTACAACTGCTGCAGGCAGGGCATTCCACTCCCGAACCACCCTTGGGTAAAGAACCTACCTCTGATATCCGTCCTATAACTATCACCCCTTAATTTAAAGCTGTGTCCCCTCGTGCTAGCTTTTTCCAGCCTAGGAAAAAGGCTATCACTGTCCACCCTATCTAAACCTCTAATCATCTTATATGTTTCGATCAGGTCCCCTCTTAGCCTCCTCCTTTCTAACGAAAACAAACTCAAATCCCTCAGCCTCTCCTCATAAGACCTGCCCTCCATACCAGGCAACATCCTGGTAAACCTCCTCTGTACCCTCTCCAATGCCTCCACATCTTTCTTATAATGTGGGGACCGAACTGCACACAATACTCCAAGTGCGGCCGCACTAGAGTTTTGTACAGTTGCAACATGACGTTGCGGCTCCGAAATTCAATCCCTCTCCCAATAAAAGCCAAGACTCCATATGCCTTCCTAACAACCTTCTCGACCTGACTGCCTACTTTCAGGGATCTATGCACATACACACCAAGATCCCTCTGTTCATCTAGACTACTAAGAATCCGACCATTTGCCCTATACTCTACACATTTATTATTTCTGCCATAGTGCATTACCTCACACTTTTCCACATTAAAATCCATTTGCCACCTCTCGGCCCAGCTCTGCAACTTGTCCAAGTCCCTCTGCAAACTATAACACCCATCTTCACTATCTACCACTCCACCAACTTTAGTGTCATCTGCAAATTTACTAATCCATCCTTCAATACCCTCATCCAGATCATTTATAAAAATTACAAACAGCAGGGGCCCAAAACAGACCCCTGAGGTACACCACTTGTCACCGAACTCCACGATGAATATCTCCCATCAACCACCACACTCTGTCTTCTATCTGCTAGCCAATTCCTAACCCAATTAGCTAAATCACCCTCTATCCCATACATCTGCATTTTCTGGAGAAGTCTTCCATGGGCCACCTTATCAAACGCCTTACTAAAGTCCATATATACCACATCAACCGCCTTACCCCCATCCACCTCCTTAAGGGAATTAAGGGAATAAGGGAATTAAGAGTTATGGGGAGCAGGCAGGAGCCTTGGATTTGTTTGTTCTGTCTTTCCACTAAGTGGGAATATACCATATCAGTGCCTGAACTATCTTCTCTAAAGGCAGCCTATTGTTCAGATATCTTCTTGTCTGCCAGATGATTCCAATTGATCTGGACCAGACCTATTCTTACTCCATGAAACTAGTTTTCTCTCAGTTAATTATTCTTATTCTGGATTACTTCTTGTCCTTTTTCATTACCAACCCAAAGTTTATGATATTATGCTCACTGTCCCATGAATATTCCCCGATTGACACTTAATCCATATGGCCCGTGACATTTCCAAAATCCACGTCTAGCTGTACCCCCTTACAGTTGGACTGGAAACATACTGCTGTAAAAACTTGCCTTAGCACACTCTGGGAACTTCTGGTCCTCTCTGCTCCTTGAACTACTACTATCTCAATTAACATTTGGATAATTAAAATCCCCCATTGTAACTATAATTCTTGCACATTTCCTTGCAATTTTGTTCCTCTACATTGTTCTCACTAATTGGTGGCCCATAGGCTATGCTGAGCAATGTAATTACACCCTTTCCCATTTGACAAGTAAGCCTTTGAAATCTCTATTGTTATCATTTGACAGTAAAAGAGCCTAGAAGTTTTGTTAAGGATAATTCTATACACTGCTCTACAATAACAAATTAATCTATTTGGTGACAATGGTTGAGGGATGAATATTAGCCAAGAGAAGTGAAGAGAGAACTGGCCTATTGCAAAGACTTGGGACTTCTATAAGCAACGCACAGCAAGCAGGATTTTCCAGCCTTACCAATCAACAGGATCTTCCCATCTTGCTAAAGGTGACTTTGCCCATGGTGGGTTCCCTGGTGAGCAACACAAATTGGCATCATCCTCCATGGGAATGGAAAATACTGCTAGTGGCAGATGGCGAGCTATCTCCAGCACCATAAAATCTGCCACATGGTGGCCTAAAAGTCCCAGCAAGACATTCATGTGGAATGGCAAAAAAAAGTTTAAGAGACAAGTGAAATAAGAATATTATCATTCAATTATGCAAGAGAAGAGTTATAGTTGTGCTTACTTTGACAACATTGAAATGGCTCTATTGTCCAATACAGCAACATCTGCCATTATTGTTCATCAGATATGGCATCCTATTACCTTCTAATATCTGATAACAACTCACATATTTTCAGCAGATAGCTTCACTAAGTGGAGATGCAGAGGAAAATCTGAAATATAAGTTAGAAATGCACAGCAGAAACAAATTAACATCCAAGTTGCAACTTTCCATTTGACTCTGTTGCATTATGTTAGCAGAAGAAAACAACTTCATAATTACCACAATAAATCTGAGATAATGGACAGTCAGGATAATCTTTCGAAATATTTGCACTTGATGATGTAGCAAAACCCTGAATTAATATTGCCACACAGCCAACATTACGGTCCCATTACAGCAGGATGGGAATTATGTGGACTGGAGGGTCAGTAAGTAAGTTTTTGTGAGCTGTTGCATGCCATGCATATAATATAAATCATGTTAGCAATATTAAAACTATGGTCTTCTAGTATGAAGAAACTTTCTTAGTTTAGTTAATTAAATCAGTTGGATTAACATTTACAACTCTTACCCCACCTGAATTATAATGCATACAATACTCATAGTGTGGAACTATTGGATTATTTTAATAAGTATTTTAAGGAAACAGGTGTTTACTTACAGATAACAGATATACAGATTTTACCTCAGTGTTGTTTTTGTCTTGTGAATAGGGATGAATTACTTATTGATTGATAAATTACTGAAATCAGAATAGTATAAATATTTGCCAGATCAATGAAAACAGTTGATTTGCACAGCTACCAGTAAATTTTATAATTTGCCTTTTATATCCATTGGAACGTTAACCTGGGTCTGTGCTGAAAGTCCAACGTTTGATCCTGTGAGCAACAAGAGCTCCCGCCACCACAACCACCCCCCCCCCCCCCCCCCCCCCCCCCACACACGCACACACTTGTAGTCCCCCCAATCCGAAACGCAACATGGCCACCATAAAATAGCCTCCCCCCTGAAAAACACAGAGCAGTTTGAATCCAAGAGACTTACCTCCTCACTCGCCCACGCTAATGCACCAGACTCCAGTTTGTATAGAGGAGATGTTTTCCAGACCGATTCAGCTTTGGCGAGTGAAGTGGTGAAGGCATGTGAGCTGGGATGATGGGACCTGTGAAGGTTTATTAGTGACATGATGATGAATGCAAAAACATGTAAATTGACATCTTGCCCAGTTTAGGTGGGCTCTGGATTGCATTCATTCTCTTACTGTGGTAAAGTGGGAAAGGGCGCCATTCCTGCTAGATGCTTCATGTCTGATTTTTCAACATTTTGCGCCCAAAAATGGGCTTGACATTGTTGTAAAATCCTGCCCAAAGAGTTGCTGGTAAAGAAAACATGAAAAAGGAGAGCACAGAGAGCAGTGTTTAAAGTGAAAAGGGGAAAATGTCTCAAGGAGCTGCAGCAAGGGGATGGGGGGTGCAAATGAAACATGCTGCATGTCCCAGTGAAATTGACAAGGGATTCCACCACTTCACTGGTATCTTGCAGCATGGGAGCCATCCACCCCCTCCAGCTGTGAAAGTGACAGCTGCCTTAAACTTTATATCACTGGGTCCATCCAAACTGCCAGTGGAGACCTTTATGTAATTTCCAAATCATCTGTCCATAAATGTATGAAGGAGGCCATAGATTCCCTGTATGCCTGGGCTGGCCAGTATAGTATATCTGACCAGGACCAGTGCCAGCAGGAAGTCCAGACTGCAGGATTCACGGTCATTGCGGAGGTGCTAAACATGCAGGGGGCCTCAAGACCCTAATGAAAAATACAGAAGGATTCATGAACAGAAAGGGTTTCCAGTCAATAAATGTGCAGTTGGTATGTGTCCATCAGCTGCACATCATGCATGTCTACATCAGACACCCCGGCAGCATGCGTGACGGTTTTATATTAAGGATTTCCGATGTCACAGAGGTCTTTGAAGAGGAGCCCAGAGTGCAGGGATGGCTTGTGGGGGACATAGGGTACCCGCATCGGACTTGGCCGATGATGCCTGTACAGAGGCCTAACACTGAGGTGGAGACTGGATATATTGAGGGTCACATTGCCCCCCCTTCAATAGTGGAGTGGTGCATCCTCAAAATGCAGTTAAGGTGCCTGGACCTTGCTGGAGGGACCTTCTAATATAGCCTCCTGATATTGTCCTGCATTGTGGTGGTGTTCTGTGCCCTATACAACCTAGCGCATCAATGAGACCTTTTAGAGAAAGAGGACATGGAGGCCAACCAGCCAGGTGATGCTGGGGAGGAGGCCACCCAGCAGGAGAAGGAGGAGGAGGAAGAGAAGGACAATGACGAGCAACACCATCCAGGGGCTGGAGGGCTTGGGGCAGCAAGTGTCAGGCATGTGAGGGCAGCAAGGGAGACACTGATCACCGTGCACTTTGGTCACAAGGAACATATATTACCACACATGGGTTCCATTCCCCCTCTTTCCCAACGGAGTTCTATTATCTCCTGCAACATCAGACTGGTGGGCCTGACTACGCTGTGTTAGTGGGCCTGGCTACGCTGTGTTAGTGGGCCTGACTATGCTGTGTTAGTGGGGTTCTGTGGCATGCAGGAGGATGATGATGACTCACTATGTACCATTGTGAATAATGCCAAGGTGCAAACTAGCCTAACTTCTACTTGAGCTCCGCATGTGTGCTGGCTCCTGGGCCCACATCTGGATGTTGGATAAGGGAGCACTAGAGCCCATGCAGTGCTCTGGGACAGGTGGGGTGGGAAGGAGAGGGAACCCCTCGTGGGCTCTGTAGGTGCCGTGGCAATTGCTGTAAATTATTGCCACTGCGTTCTACCTGATATAGTCAGTGAATTATTTGAGCAGCTTGATTTTCTCAGTAGCAGTGAGGGTCCTCCCCCACTGACATCAACATCCAGGGTCCCTCCACGGACCATCGGAGAAAGAACATTCCTGTTAGAGGCTAATCAGAGACAAATTAATCACAGACGTGGAGTGAAATAACATTTATCGGTGCCAAAAGAAGTGCCTTCATTATAAGTGATAATATAAAACATGTGAAAGTGAGACTTTAAAGTGCCTAAATATCCTATCTAACTAGTGTTGCCCTTCACTAGTGCCATCTTAGTCACTACAACTTCTTATCTTTACGTGGTCGATCACTGCACCTCAGTATCTCCCTCGGATGTTCATCAGTGGCCTGTGATGTCCTTGGCGATCGTCATCTGGAGGGCCTGGACCTTGAGGGCATTGGCCAGCTTCTATATCTCAGGGTCGTATCCAAGACACCCTCTTCATTCCACTGCCCCTGAGATGCCCTGATGTCAGGAAGGGGGGAGTCAGAAGGTATAGCCACAGCTGCAGTCTCCCAGCACAGACTTGAGCCCTTCCTCCTCCCTTGGGGTTCTTGTGGACCCCTGGGTCACTCCATGGGATGGGGTGTTTCTTCAGTGAGCTCCAGAAACTCTGGGGTCCCCTGGCCCTGCCGATCCTGGAGGGCTATCTGCTTTCTTGCCATGGCGGCTGAGCCCTTTGCAATGGCCATCTGAGTAAACGGCAGCAGCAAGAGAGTGGGCCACGGTCTGCAGCCCCTTATCACGACCCTCTGCGACTGGACCATTTTCTCAAAGGCTGCAGCCGTAGCCCAGTCTTTCTCAGCGCTGTCCTGCCGCTGGGTCTCCTGCAAGCTCTCGAGCCTCTTGGTCCGGGGTCGCAGAATCTCGAAAAGCCTGTTGAGACCCTCAGCTGCACCCTGTAGTGACTTGACGCTGGTCCTCTGGGACTCTGCCATGCTGTTACTCGCTTGGACCATCGTTTGAGCCCTGACACTCATGGTGAGGATTTCCTGCCCCAGGCTACCAACTGTGGCTGCTACCCTTGCAGTGTTGGCCTGAGAACATGCAAGACAGGCAATAGCTGGGTTGCCTACACACATTGGGGCTCCTCTCAACAGTCTAGCTGTCAGTCTAGTGTGGCCTTCAGCCCCTCCTATGTTCCCTGGCCCTGTTGCTGCATCTCTGGCAGCTGAGGGAGAAAACTGATCTCAGGCTTAGCATATAGTTTGGGACCAGCTGAATGCTCACCTCCAGCAGGCTCCCATGTGCCAGAGGCCTCGGCTGTTCTCTCCTCCACCCAATGTACATCAGTGGATGTGTCGTGCACACCAGAAAGCAGAAAGTGACTCAGATGGTTCGCCACTAACTTGATCCCACCAATGTGAGAGTCTCTTATTAGTGAGTTGCGACGTGGAGGCTTACGCAAACTGGTCAATTCCACCATCGTCTCCCTCCAAGGATTCTTCCAAGCTGTCAGGGGCAGAATGGGTGGGAGCAGCAGTGGGGGCCACAATGCCAGATGACTCAGCTGTGTCAAGGTCCCTTCCTGCAATACAGGACCCAAGGTTAAGTGTAAGGGAGGGAGCGGAATCTGGGCTACCTGCAATTTTCTTGAAATATCTCCAACGAGTGGGGGATTGGCAAATGTTCACTTTTATGCTCCAACCCGCCCATGCTGTCACTGATGGTCCAGCGCCCGGTCCTCAAAAGGGGAGAGGACCCGAATCTCGGGTATACTGCCTTCTGTCTTCACCCTCTCCAGGCAATTATGGGCATTCTTCTCCAGTTGGAACAGAAGGAGCCATGTAAAATCCAATGGCACGAATCCTGAAGGGTATCAGGGGATGTCCTTCATAGGGCAAGGGTTATGAGACACTTAGAGGGAAGGAGATGCATGGAGGTCAGAGGCTAGAAGCATACAGAGTGCTGGGGTGGGGGATCTAGGGGTCATTTAGGGGGAAGATGCTGGATGAGGTTAAACAGTCACCCTTGCTGGCTGGATTAGGTAATTCAGTTTCTTGTGGCACTGCCTCCTGGTTCTCCTGGCCAATGTCCTGGTGCTAACATATACTATCACTGCCTCTCAGGTTGTGATTCCACCCTTTTCCCTTGGACGGCGTCCTACTGGGGGGAAAGAGGGTGTCCAGTCTTGCCTCCAATGCCTCTAGCAACCTGGCTAGACCAGCATTAGAAAAACAGGGAACTGTTTTCCTGAAGGCCCTTTCTTCCTGCACTGCCTGCCTGTCCGTTCATCCTTGGGGTTTTTATGGAGCTTTCACTTGTCAGGGCAGATCATTTGCAGGTAGTTTGGGCAAGTCAGACACCATAAGAGCATTCCAGCGAGTTTAATGCAGTTTACCTTGTTACCATGGGGGGAAAGCCCAGTCAGCACTTGCAGGTGTGCAGATGGAGGTGGAGGGGCAGGTAGCGGGACTTGTGCCTTTGTGTTGATCGAGGGCAGAAGAGAGAGAGGGTCATGTCAGCCAGCCACTGAGGACTGAGGTGTTGAGAGGACCATGTGCAGATGTGTCTGGGATGGAGGATTAGGGTGGGTAAGGACTCAGTAATGTTGGGATGTGGTACCTGATGTCCTCTACAGGGGGCGGGGGCCTGGGAGACTTTATCCAGTCGGGGGAGAAGGGGAGTTCTGCCAGGAGAGCTACTTTTTTTCGCTTCTTCTGTGCATGTGCATTTTGTGACTCTGATTTGAGCTGCTGGCTGTCGAGTGAATTAAACTCTGCCCACTGCCTCTAGTGGCTAGAAATAGTTTAGTCTACTTTTTCAAAGATCGAGTACATAAGATTTGGCATGAAAACTAGCCTGAGAAATAGATCAGGAACTTTCCCATTTTCATGTTATCTGGATATTCAGAAAAAAATCTGATAAAATTCCACCCATAGTGTTTGCTAGCATGTTGCTGTATCAGCCTAATTATTTCTAAGTGAGGATGTTGGTTTTAATCTGAACTGTTTCTGCTGCTTTCCCTTGATATGTGGTAGAGTGAAGCTTCATTGGGACAATTGGCAGATATGGTCATGTGACAGGGAAGTTGCCCTTTTTCATAAAATATTCAAACTCAGATGCTGCTTTTTAGTTCAGAGAGAGAAGCCTCTCTCTTTACTTTTTTCTAAAATTGGAGATTTTACTGTATGGGAGTTGCTGCTTTGGAACCTGCAGAGAGAGGGGTATTATTTTCTGTGTCTAAGGTCTGGAAACTGGGAATTGCCAATGTTTGGGTTTGCCTCTTCAAGATTTGTTTGCTTTGAAAATATACCTTTCTCTGATATTTTGTTACCTGGACTTCTGTCCAGAAGTATTAAAAAGCTGAAAACACAGTATCATGTGAACATACTTGTTTTTGTGCCAGTTCTGAAGAATTAGCTATGGGATATCATTTTAAATTGGAACAACAGAGATAGCTAGCTATTAAGAAATACACTGTCATGTTTAAGTCTTATAGTTGGTAAAAGTTATGCTAATTCTTTTTTTATATTCTAATTGTGTTCTTAAAGAAACTTTGTTTGATAAAAGCTTTCTAATGGGTCACTTAAATCATACCTGGAATGAAACATGTGATGCTCACTCATTCCAAAATGAAATGTAAAATTTAGAGTCTAGGCTAACTTTACAAAACATCTTGGAGTTTCTAGACTAGTCTTAATACTGCATGATGTTCAGAACCTTGGATACTGAAACAGTCCATAACTAATTGCAACAAGACTTTGACATTATCAGGATTGGCCTGACAAGTGGCTAATAATATTTATACTACACAAGTGCCAGGCAATAACTATCTCCAACAAAAGTGAATCCAACCATTGTGCCTTAACATTCAATGGTATTATCATCACTGAATCCCTGACTATCAACATGCAGGGGGTTACCATTGACCAGAAATTGAACTGGACTAGCCATATAAATACTGTGACTACCAGAGCAGATCAAAGGCTAGGAATTCTGTAGTGAGTAACATACCTTCTGACTCCCAAAAGCCTTCGTCACCATCTACAAGGCACAGTTAGGAGCATGATTGAATAGGCTCCATTTTCCTGGATGATTGCACCTTCAATAACACTCATGAATCTAGACCCCATCCAGGACAAAAGCAGCTTGCTTAATTGGTACTCTTTCCAGAAACATTCATTCCCTCCACCACCGAAGAACAGTAGCAGCAATGCGTACCACCCACAAGATGCACAAGTAGCAATTTTAAATTCATGAAGATGATTATTGAGCTGATCTGGAATAGCCCAAAAACCGGATTAGAATTACAATCCATTTCACCTTGATATCAGGAGTGATACACTTATACCTCACTCCCTACATTCAACTCTTCTGTTCATGCTTAAATCAAGGCTATAATAAAGTCAGGAGCTGAGCCTTGGTGGAATCTGAAACAAACATCAGCAAACAGGTTATTGCTAAATAAGAGTCACTTGTTAGCATTCTCAAGAACATTTTCCAATTTCTTACTGATGATTGAGAATAGACTAATGGAGCAATAGTTGGCCAGATTAGGTTTCTCCTGCTTTTTTGGTGATAGAACATGCCTGGGTAATTTACCACATTGTTGGGCAGATGCTAGTGTTGTAGTTATGCTGGAAAAGCATGGCTGGGGGTTAAATTATTTATAATACCTTTGTGAAAATGTCAGGCCCTTTACAATATCCAGTGCCTTTAGCCATTTTTTGATATCATATGGAGTGAAGCATATAAGATATGAAGTGAAGTAATTCTCAAAGCAGGCATAAAAGTGTTCCAGGAAAAAAATAGTTAAAATATTACATGTCCATAATCTGGTGTCCCTGCCATATACATCTCACATCTGTGCTGAAGCGTCAAATCAGAAGGGAATATTCAGAGACAAGGACATTCAGATATTTTAAAATCAGATTGCTTTTAGAATGAGTGGCTCATTGTTCTACTTATCTTGCTGTCCTGTGCATCTAACTAGTCAAAGAACCAGATTGAGCAGCTTAGTGCCATTGGCTCTCTGGTGGCAAATGCTATACCTTGGAGATTATTTGTGATTGTATGAAGTTATTCAGTGTAAGCTCAAATTAACTTTCCTTGGTTTCCAGCTGTCTACTTCTCACAAGTAAGTGACTTAATGTGAATGTGTGAAGAAAGAGTAAAAAACATACTTGTAGAATTAACTATTCCAATTCACTCCTGACTGGATTCCTGTCTTCTACCCTCTGCAATATGAACTCACCCAAATCTCTGCTACCCCTATCCTAACTTGCACCAAACCCAGTTCATTTATATTTCTGTGCTTTGGCTCTAGCTAAGGAATGCCTCAATTTTGATAATGAACATCGTGACTTTAATCTCTCCAGTATTGACTGCCAAGACCCTCCAGTCTGGAATTCTCTTCTTCAACTTTTCTGTCCCTCTACCTTTCTTTCCCTTTTTAAGATTCTGCTTAAAAGCTACATCTTTGACCAAGTTTTTGGTAATCTTCCCTGATATTGGCATGTGTTACTTAGCATCTAATTATTTTGGTGATATTCCTGTAAAGAGCCTTAGAGCATTTTGCAATATTAATGGTGATATGTAAGTGCAAGCAGTTCTTGGTGTTATACATAGAAAGTGGTGAAGGCAAGTACTTATAAGTACCAGAGTAGGTCAGTCTTATGCAAATTTTGTTGAAGACTTTTGCTTCTAATTGTGGAGAAGTTGAGGCTAAAGCACAGAAACAATTCATTTGGCTGAATTATTCAGTGCCAATATTTACCTTCCAATGGAGTCACCTGCTACTCCTCTTCTCATCTATAAGCATCACCTTCTATACCTTTCTTCCTCATGTAATCCTGTAGTATAGGCTTTCCCACAAATGAAAACATCTTCTCAACATCTCCAACATTAATTGCACAATTTAAAACTGATCTACGCCAGATACATCTATCCACGGTAGGAATGACCACTGCACAGTCATTGTGGTGATGAAAGACCCACAAAGCTCATCTTCACATTGAGATACAACCCATTGTGCCATGTGACACTACCACTGTGTTAAATGGAATAGACTTTGAACAGACCTAGCACGTCAAGACTGGGCATCCATGAGGCGTTATGCAGCAGAATTGTACTCAACCACAATTGTAACCTCATGGTCCAACATGTACCCTGTACCATTGCCACCAAATCAGGGCATCAACTCTGATTCAGTGAAGAGTGCTGGAATGCATGTTAGGAGAAATAGTAGACATACCTAAAATAAGGTGTCAACCTGGTGAAGCTACAACACAACACTATTTGCATTCCAAACAGCAAGAGCAATAGAGCTAGACAATTCCATAACCAATGGATCAGACCTAAGGTCTGCAGTCCAGCCACATCCAGTCATGAATGGTAGTGGACAATTAAACTGGAGGACAAGGCTCCATAAATATCCACATCTTCAATGATGAAAGAGCCCAGTACATCAGCACAAAAGACAATGCTGAGGCATTCATAATAGTCTTCAGGCAGAAGTGTCAAATGGATGATCTACCGTCACAGATGCCAATTCGATTCAATCCATGTGGTATCAAGAGATGGCCGAAGGCACCAGATACATGAAAGGCTATGGGCCCTGGCAACATCTCTGCAATAGTACTGAAGGCTTGAGCTTCAAAACATGCCGCCAACCCTAGCCAAGCTGTTCCAATGCAACTACAACACTGGTATCTGCAAGCAATGTAGAAAACTGCCCAGGTATTTTCTGTTCACAAAAAAAAAGGACAAATCTAATCGAGCCAGTTACAAGCTTATTTGTATACTCTTGATCATCAATGAAGTGATAGAAGAGGTCATCAACAATACTGTCAATAATAACTTGCTCACTGATGCTCAGCTCGGGTACACCAGGGTCGTCAGCTCTTGATCTTATTGTCATCAGTTCAAACAAGGGCAAAAGAGCTGAACTCCACAGAGTGACTGTCCTTGACAACAAGGTCACATTTAACTGAATGTGACATCAAGAATCCTAGCAAAATTGGACTCATTGTGAATCGGAAGAAAACCTTCCACTGGTTGGAAACATACCTGGCACAAAGGAAGACGGTTGTGGTGATTGGAGGTTAATCATGGCAGTTCCAGGGCATCACTGCAGGAGTTCCTCAGGGTAGTGTTCTAGGCCCAACCATCTTCCCCTCATTCCCCTATGAGCTTTCTTCCATCATAAGGTCAGAAGTGGAGATGTTCGCTGATTGAAGTAGATAGGGAGGATGTGCTAGATATTCTCGAGGGTTTGAAGTTGGATAAGTCCCCTGGGCCGGACGGGATTTACCCTAGGATTCTCTGGGAGGCAAGAGAGTAGATTGCAGAGCCTCTGGCTCTGATCTTCAGGTCCTCGTTGGTTACGGGTGTGGTTCCGGAGGACTGGAGGATAGCGAATGTGGTCCCATTTTTCAAGAAGGGGAAGAGAGACCTTCCAGGGAATTATAGGCCAGTGAGTCTTACTTCTGTTGTGGGCAAAGTATTGTAGAGAATTATTAGGGATAGGATTTATAGTTATTTAGAGAGAAATGAATTGATTGGGGATAGTCAGCATGGTTTTGTGAAGGGTAGGTCGTGCCTTACTAACCACATTGAGTTTTTTGAAAAAGTGACTAAGGAGGTGGATGGGGGTAAGGCGGTTGATGTGGTATATATGGACTTTAGTAAGGCGTTTGATAAGGTGGCCATGGAAGACTTCTGCAGAAAATGCAGATGTATGGGATAGAGGGTGATTTAGCTAATTGGGTTAGGAATTGGCTAGCAGATAGAAGAAAGAGGGTGGTGGTTGATGGGAGATATTCATCTTGGAGTTCGGTGACAAGTGGTGTCCCTCAGGGGTCGGTTTTGGGGCCCCTGCTGTTTGTAATTTTTATAAATGATCTGGATGAGGGTATTGAAGGATGGATTAGTAAATTTGCAGATGACACTAAAGTCGTGGAGTGGTAGATAGTGAAGAGGGGTGTTATAGTTTGCAGAGGGACTTGGACAAGTTGCAGAGCTGGGCCGAGGTGGCAAATGGAGTTTAATGTGGAAAAGTGTGAGGTAATGCACTATGGCAGAAATAATAAATGTGTAGAGTATAGGGCAAATGGTAGGATTCTTAGTAGTCTAGATGAACAGAGGGATCTTGGTGTGTATGTGCATAGATCCCTGAAAGTAGGCAGTCAAGTCGAGAAGGGTGTTAAGAAGGCATATGGAGTCTTAGCTTTTATTGGTAGGGGGATTGAATTTCGGAGCCGCAACGTCATGTTGCAACTGTACAAAACTCTAGTGCGGCCGCACTTGGAGTATTGTGTGCAGTTCTGGTCCCCACATAAGAAAGATGTGGAGGCATTGGAGAGGGTACAGAGGAGGTTTACCAGATGTTGCCTGGTATGGAGGGCAGGTCTTATGAAGAGAGGCTGAGGGATTTGAGGTTGTTTTCGTTAGAAAGGAGGCGGCTAAGAGGGGACCTAATCGAAACATATAAGATGATTAGAGTTTAGATAGGGTGGACAGTGATAGCCTTTTTCCTAGGATGGAGAAAGCTAGCACGAGGGGACACAGCTTTAAATTAAGGGGTGATAGTTATAGGACGTATATCAGAGGTAGGTTCTTTACCCAAAGGGTGGTTCGGGAGTGGAATGCCCTGCCTGCAGCAGTTGTGGATGCGCCAAGTTTGGTGGCGTTTAAGAGGTTAGTTGATAAGTGTATGGAAGAGAAGGGAATGGTTTAGTTTGGAGGGGCATTGCTTTTTATATTGGTCGGCGCAACATCGAAGTCCGAAAGGCCTGTTCTGTGCTGTAATGTTCTATGTTCTATGTTCTATGTTCTAACTGCACAATTTTTAGCACCATTCATGATTCCTCACATATTTAAGCAAGATCTGGACAATATCCAGGCTTAGGTTAACAAGTGGCAAGTTCACACCACAGGCAAAGGCCATCTTCAACAAAAGAGGATCTAACCATTGACCCTTAATATTCAATGGCTTTACCATTGCTAAATTCCCCAATATCAACATCTTGGGGGATACCATTGACTAGAAACTGAAGTGAACTAGTGATTATAAATACTGTGGCTACAATAGTAGACACAGTAAGAAGTCTCACAACAGTGTTGTGAGACTTCTTACTGTGTTTACCGCAGTCCAATACCGGCATCTCCACATCATGGCTACAAGAGTAGGTCAGAGGCTAAGAATCCTGAAGTGAGTAATCCACCTCTTGGCTCTCCAAAAGCTGTCCATAATCTATAAGTCACTCATACTCTTCACTTTTCTCGATGAGTGCAACTCCAACAACATTTAAGAAGCTTGACCATGCAGAACAAAGCAATCTATTTGATTAGTATACATTCCACAAACATTCATTCCCTCCACCACCAATGCACAGTAGTAACAGTGTATACCATCAACAAGATGCACTGCACGAACCCACCAATGCTCTTTAGGCAGCACCTTCCAAACCCAGGGACACTTCCATCTAGAAGGACAAGAACTACAAATACATGGGAACATCATCACCTGGAAGTTCCCCTCCAAGTCACTCACCAAGCCTAACTTGGAAATATATCACTGGTTCTTCATTATCACTGGGTCAGAAACCTGGAACTCCCTCCCTAAAGGCACTTTGGGTGTCCAACACTTAAATGGAATGGCAGCTGAACGGCAATTAGGGATGGCAATAAATGCTGACCTAGCCAACAAAACTCACATCTCTTAAACTTTTAAAAAAATGAAATAAGGACACAGCGATAGAACATCAGATAAAAGCTCCTTTGCTGAATTGGAAGCAGAAAGCAGATGGAAAACTCCACTGTGCAATTGAGAATCTGTGGAGATCCATTGTAAATGGTCACAGAGTGCAAGGTTAAATGACCTAGAAGAGGTTTTATCTCTTTTGATATCTGGTACGGTGTAACATGCTGCATATAGAATGTTTTCAACCTGAAAAACAGCCCTGCATTTACAATGGATTTGAACAGAGGATTTTGTTTCATTGATGACTTCAGGCCAAGGAGCCAAGTAGAAGAATTAGAATAAACATCTGTCCCTTCACTGACATTACACCAAAACTTCTATGTGTGTAAGACATGGACTAGGTTATTTAATAGGAAGAATATATTGTGTTTTGATACAGTAAGTGGAAATAAACTGTTTCAGCTGCAGGAGTATCAGTGACCAGAACACACAGGTTTGAGATTATTGGCAAAATAATTGTTGGAGAGATAAGGAGAAATTTTCTGTGCAGCAAGGTGTTATGATCTGGAATGTGTTGGTGTCTTATCAGTTACATTGTTAAGGTTTGTTCATATTATGTCAATAACCTTTTTAAGGTCAAGACAAACAGATGATGGTTATTAATTATCTTTTAGCACATGTAAATAGGGAATAGTTGGGACACTGCGTTGCGTGGGAAAAGAGCTGTAGGTCTGTACTGTTGAGTAAACTTTCTCAATAAAGAAAAACCCTGTGTTTTGTTTGTGGCTTCACCAACCAACTTGGATCCCATTAACAATGAATTAACTCAAAGGATGCTGAAAGCAATTCAATAATGAATTTCAAAAGGGATTAGATAAGAAGATTATGTGTAGAAATATAGAAAATAGGAACAGGAGTAGGCCATTCAGCTCCTCAAGCTTGCTCTGCAATTCATGGTTAATCATTAACTCAGTAGCTGTTCCTGCTTATCCCCATCCTTTGATCTCTTTAGCCCCAAGGGTTATAACTCCTTCTTGAAAATATAAAAAATTTATTTTATTTTCACCTTAACCTGTATTAGAGAATGCGACAGACCCATCACTCTCTGAATGAAGAAATTTCTCATCATCTCAACCCTAAATGGTTTACCTCATATCCTTGGACCTCTGATTCTAAACTCCCCTTCAATGTATTTGGGGGCTGTAGGAAATGCTGGGGTTTCAGTTGGCAGTTAGTGTTTGTGGGTTAAGTCAGTGTTGTGGGAGTGGGGTCAATTCGGGAAAATGAATGGGTATCGGCATAGAGAGAGAGGTTACGAGCAGACAGTTAGTTGTGGGATGGAGAGGAAGGGGCAGGTTTGCTGGATGTTGGAGTTAGATATTGAGGTTAGTGAACCAAATAGGTTTTAACAATCAATAGTCAAAAAGACAAAGATGAGTGGAAAAGCAAATTGTGTGGAGAGTGTGGAAAGACTGCAGAGGGATCTGGATAGATTGAGTGAGTGGGCAAGGACCTGGCAGATGGAGTATAATGTTAGCAAGTGTGAGATTATCCACTTTGGGAAGAATAATGGTAGGAAGGACTACTATTTGTTCTTTGTTCTATTTAAATGGAGAAAAGCTGCAGCATGCAATGGTGCAGAGGGACCTGGGGGTCTTTGTGCACGAATCGCAAGAACACAGTATGCAGGTGCAGCAGGTGATTAAGAAGGCGAATGCAATGTTGGCCTTTATAGCGAGGGGGATAGAATATAAAAGTAGGGAGGTTCTGTTGCAGCTGTATAGGGTGTTGGTGAGGCCACAGCTGGAGTACTGTGTGCAGTTTTGGTCGCCGCATTCAAGGAAGGATATATTGGCCTTGGAGGGGGTGCAGAGAAGGTTTATTAGGCTGATACCGGAGATGAGGGCATTGGATTATGAGGAGAGACTGAATAGGCTAGGTTTATACTCTTTGGAGTTTAGAAGGCTGAGAGGGGATCTTATAGAAACGTATAAGATAATGAAGGGGATGGATAAGATAGAGTTGAGAGACTCTTCCTGCTTAACAAAAATAGCAGGACTAGAGGGCACAGCCTCAAGATTGGGGGGGCCGGTTCAGATCAGAGTTGCGGATGGGTTTCTTCAAGCAGAGGGTGATGAATCTTTGAAATTCTCTGCCTGATGAGGTGGTGGAGGCTTCCTCGCTGAATATGTTCAAGTCAAGAGTGGATAGGTTTTTAATTCAGTAAAGTCTGGCAACACTAATTTTAAATCCAACCGATTTATTTGATAGTAAATCTGCGAGCTTTCGACCTTTGTGGCCTGCGTCAGGCAAATGAGGTGTTCTGGTCTCCAAAAGCACACATATCAGCACAGACAGTTTACAGATTACTGATTAGAATGCGAATCCTTACACCTAACCTGCTATTCAAGTCTTAAAGTGGCTAATAGCAGAGGTTAGAGGGATGTGTATTGTCTCTAGACAGCACAGTAAGTGAGGTTTTTTGCTAACCCAGGCAAGTCACAGGGGTTACAGATAGTGTGACATGAAGCCAAGATCCCTGTTAAGACCGTCCTCATGTGTGCGGAACTTGGCTATCGGTCTCTGCTCAGCGACTCTGTGCTGTTGTGTGTCGTGAAGGCCCCCTTGAAGAACGTTTACCCGAAGGTCGGAGGCCGAATGCCCGTGATTGCTGAAGTGTTTGCCCACAGGAAGGGAACTGTTTTGCCTGGTGATTGTTGAGCGATGTTCATTCATCCGCTGTCGTAGTGTCTGCATGGCCTCCCCCAATGTACCATGCTTCGGGACATCCTTTCTTGCAACGTATTAGGTAGACAACGTTGGCCGAGTTGCAAGAGTATGTACCGTGTACCTGGTGAATGGTATTCTCATGTTTGACGATGTCGTCCATGTCAATGATCCAGCATGTCTTGGAGAGGTTTCTGTGGCAGGGTTGTGTGGTATTGTGGTCCCTGTTCTCCTGAAGGTTGGGTAGTTTGCTGCGAACAATGATCTGTTTGAAGTTGCGCAGTTGTCTGAAGGCAAGAAGTGGGGGTGCAGGGATGGCCCTAGCGAGATGTTCATCGTCATCAATGATATGTTGAAGACTCCGGAGAAGATGTCATAGCTTCTCTGCTCCAGGGAAGTACTGGACAACAAAGGGTACTCTGTCCACCATGTCCTGTGTTCGTCTTTTGAGGAGGTCAGTGAAGTTTATCACTGTGGCATGTCGGAACTGTCAATCGATCAGTTGAGCGCCAAATCCTGTTCTCATGAGGGCATCTTTCAGCATCTGGAGGTGTCTGTCACGATCCTCCTCATCTGAGCAAATTCTGTGTATACGGAGGGCTTGTCCTTAGGGAATGGCTTCTTTAACATGTCTAGGGTGGAAGCTGGAGAAGTGGAGCATTGTGAGATTGTCTGTCGGTTTGTGGTACAGTGTGGGGCTGAGGTGACCATCCTTGATGGAGATGCGTGTGTCCAAGAATGCAACTGATTCTGGAGAATAGTCCATGGTGAGTCTGATGGTGGGATGGAACTTGTTGATATCATCATACAGTTGTTTCAATGATTGTTCACCATGAGTCCAAAGGAAAAAAATGTCATCAATGTGTCTAGTATATAGCCTCGGTTGAAGATCCCGTGTGGTGAAGAAGTCTTGTTCGAACCTGTGCATGAAGATGTTGGCATATTGAGGTGCAAATTTGGTCCCCATGGCTGTTCCGTGTGTCTGGATGAAAAGCTGATTGTTGAAGGTGAAGACATTGTGGTCCAAGATGAAGCGGATGATTTGTAAAATTGCATCCGGAAACTGGCAGTTGTTGGCATTGAGTACTGAGGCAGTTGCAGCAATACCATTGTCGTGGGGGATGTTGGTGTAGAGCGCCGAGACATCCATTGTGACAAGGAATGTCCCTGTTTCCACTGCTCCATGTGTGCTGAGTTTCTGCAGGAAGTCCGTAGTGTCAAGACAAAAGCTGGGGGTTCTTTGTACGATGGGTTTCAGGATGCCCTCGATATCGCCGGAGAGGTTCTCACACAGGGTCCCATTGCCCGATACGATGGGACGGCCGGGTACGTTTGCCTTGTGTATCTTTGGGAGGCAGTAGAGATCTCCAATGCGGGGAGTACGTGGAATGAGAGTCCGGAAGGTGTTCTGAAGGTCCGGATCAAAGGTTTTGATCAGAGTGTTGAGTTGACGAGTGTGTTCTTTGGTTGGATCTGCTGGTAACTGTCTGTAGTGTTTCTCATTGTTTAGTTGTCGGTACACTTCTTCACAGTAGTCTGTTCTGTTCAGTATGACGGTGGCACCTCCTTCGTCTGCTGGTTTGATGACAATGTTGCGGTTGATCTTGAGGGCACGGATGGCCTTGCGCTGTACTTGGGTGATGTTTGGGACTGTCTTGTAAGTGCGGTTGATGAATCTGGTGTTCACGCACCTCCTGATGGCTTGGGCTTACATGTCCAGTCAGGGACAACGGCCTTCCAGATGAGTCACTTTAAGACTTGAATGGCAGGTTAGGTGTAAGGATTCGCATTCTAATCAGCAATCTGTAAACTGTCTGTGCTGATATGTGTGCTTTTGGAGACCAGAACACCTCATTCGCCTGACGAAGGCCACAAAGGCCGAAAGCTCGCAGATTTACTATCAAATAAATCAGTTGGATTTAAAATTGATGTTGTCAAACTTTACTGAGTTTACCTCAGTCCAACGCCGGCATCTCTACATCATAGGTTTTTAATTGACAAGGGAATTAAGGGTTACGGGGAGAAAGCGGGAAAGTGGTACTGAACCACTACACATCAGCCATGATCTTATTGAATGGTGGGGCAGGCTCGAGGGGCTGGATGGCCTACTCCTGCTCCTATTTCTTATGTTCTTGTTTTACTTAATTCCAGTTATTTAACTTGCATGACTTACCACAGTGGAACAGGAGCTTGGATCGCTGTATGGCAAGTGCTGAAACAATACCACTACACCATCACCTGCTGTTCATGCAAAACAAGCAATGGGGAAAGTGCAGGGCAGTGGATTCTAGGATATATCTGTTAAAGAGTCATAATGGACTAAATAGCCTTCTTCTGAACTATATGATTCTGCAATTATATAACAGCCCTGGGCAAATGGACTAAGTGCTGGATTTTTTGGCAGGTCATTGTTGCCTGAGGTGTTCTGAAGGTGATAATAGGGTCTGTCAATGACAGAATCTGAATAGTTCATCTTCCTTGGCTACCTGCCTGGGGAATGCCATTCTATCATCACTACCATACGCTATGTATTAAAATGGAAGTATGTACGAGTTCTTTCAAACAAGTCCGCAGTTGTTTACATCTATACAAACTCCTCGGTCAATGAAAGAGCTGTCTCCTTGCAACAATTAGAAAACAACTTTCATGCCTGGGGAAGCTGAAAGAGCTTCCACTTTTGAAGTGGTTGGATATGAGAGAGTAGTGATGGGACCTGGCCAGGTTTACTCCGGCTGAGCAAAAAAGACAATGAAGTCTGAAGTATTTTTACTAAATACCTGAGCTGGATGTTTTCTGCTTACAAGGATTTTATTTTTAATCATTTGCAGCCCACTCAATGTTGTACCATGTGAATTTGTTCCCTGGTGTCAAATGGATATTTCTCCTTATCACTTTGGTAGTTATTTATCCAGTTAGTGATCCATCCACCCACCTGTTAAAAGAGTCTCTTCCCATTTACTGGAATTGATGAGTGACCCACCCTCATCTCTCCAGATATCTAACCTTATTTTCATCACATCAACACTTAGCCTGACTGCTACTCTATTCAAACCGTACTCGTGGGTAAAATGTCACATGGTTTATTGTATGGAATCTGACAGCTCATCTCCCAAGTACACTTTACTGTAGACTTTGATTTGATTTGATTGATTATTGTCACATGTGAAAAGTATTATTTCTTGCACACTATACAGACAAAGAATACTGTATATAGAGAGGTAAAGGTGAGAGTGTAGAATGTAGCTAGCATGTAGATGGAGGCGAATATGCCTGGCACTGCATATTTATGTGATACAGTGGGAGACAGTGTTGCATATTTATAGGATACAGCCAAGGCTAGAATTTCATCTGAAGGAACTTGTACTTGGAATAGCAAATACCATCCAAAGCACGTTGATCAGCTTTATTGATAGAAAGCTTTAGGCTATTAAAAGCTCGGCTCTGGCTGAAGATGCATGGAAAGTGCAATTTGAAATCCATTCTATTTAGCGCTGTTCAACTGCAATGTTATTGAGAGTAAAATCAATTAGAGTGCTTCATCTGCTTGCACAGATGCAGCTCTGAACTCGATCCTGCAGCAAGTTTGCAAGAACTGTTGCTACTGTTTATACTGGCCTCACCAGATGCGTGAATTAGTGTAGGTGAAATACAGAATCTTCACAAATATGGCAATCAAAAGTCAACCAGCCAAGTTGGTCATTGAAAGATGTGGAGAAAACAGCTTGATATCAATAACAATCAGCCAGGTATTGGATCCTTTCAAGCAGATTCCTCCTCTCTGAGAACAGAGTGCATCTCATAATCATAGAGCGGAGAGGGGACTGGCAGTGATACAACTCATATAGTGAGTAAATTGAAGAAAAAAAGACTTTTTTCATGTCAGAACATCCCAAAGTGATCCATTATGTAGTGCTCACTATTGTAATATAAAAACACAGCAGCCAATATGCACACAGCAAAGTCTATCAATGTGACCATGAGAACACATATCTGTTTTGTGACGGTTGACTGAGGGATAAGTATTGACTAGGTGGAACTCCCCTGCTCTTTTTAGAAGTAGTGCAATGAGATCTTTGATCTCTATCTGACAGGGCATCACTTTAGTGTCTCTTCCAAAAGACAGCACTTGCAATAGGACAGCACTCCCTCACTGTTCAAGTGTTGGCCTAAAGTTTTGTGCTCAAGTCCTGGAGTGAGATTTGAGCCCCAACTTTCTGATTTGGTGAAGAGAGAAAGAGAAGGTATAGATCTGTGGGAAGAAATAATGTCAAAAATAAAGTAACATAATGGAGTGCAAAGTTCCACACAGGAAGGGAATTCTGTAGTGTAGAGTGGTTGAAAAATGATATATTTTCAGGTTGAGAGAGCAAACCTGTATTCTATTCCTGAACCACTGCATGGCTAGAACTTACTTTTACAAATCAGAGCTATAGTAACTTTATCAAATCAGGTAAGAGGTTGATTAGTTGTAAGGTTGTGTTGATGATTTCTGATAGCCAGATCTGTGCCCTGCCTTCCAGACAACATAAAGATTTTGTTGGAAGTAGAATTGAGCATTATTGAGGCTGATATGTCTACCTATTGGATGACTTTTTTTTGTTCAAGACCTTCCATTAAAGTTATAAGTTCTACATTTATCACTACTTATCAACAAGCTACACTATGATAATATTTTCTTTTGACCTTCTCAGTTTTACGTTTTAATTGACAATTTGGTACCTAAATGTCCTATACCACTTCTCACTTCAGTTCATTTCCCTGAAGCTGGAAAATCTACAATCATAGAATTGTTACAGCACAAATGGAGGCAATTCAGTTCATTGTGCCTGTGCTGGCTCTCTGCAAGACCAACTTAGCTAGTCCCTATTGAATATCACACTTCAATTTGCTTGCACCACATCCTCATGCAGTGCATTGCAGATTCTAATCATTCGCTGTATATAAAAAAGATTGCTCGCATTACCTTAGGTTTTTTTTCATTCAAACGTGGACTTTGCTGGTTAGGCCATTTATTGCCCATCTCTAATTGAAGCTGATGGAGGGCGGCCTTCTTGAATTGCTGTAGCCCATTCACTTTAAATCAGTGCCCTCTGATTCTCGATTGTTCCATCAATGGGAACAGTTTCTCCCTGTCTACTTGATCCTGATGTCACATGAATTTGAATATCCCAATCAAATCACCTCTCAACATTCTATTTTCCAAGAAAAATAGTCTAAATTTCATAGAACTTTGAATATAACTGAGGTTCCTCAGCCTGAAGCCATTCTCGGGAATCCTTTCTGTACTCTGTCTAATGCCTTCACATCCTTTCTAAAATGTAGTGTCAGAATTGAACTCAATTCTGATCCAAGCCCAGTGTTTTTTACAGATTCATCATGGCTTCCTTGCTTTGTAACCTCTGTCTCTATTTACAAAGCCCAGGATCTTATATGCCCTATTAACCACTTTCTCAATTTTCTGCCCTGTCACCTTTCAACCATTTGTTCACATACATCTTAATCCCTTTGCTCCTTTACATCCATTTGAATTGATTTTTTTAAGCCTGCACTTTCCATCTGCGAGAATGGTGACTTGTGGTCAAAAGACCGTGATTCGCACTTGGGAGTTTCTGGGTTCTGATCTCATTGGCCCTCATCCGTGGAGAGGCTTGAAAGATGCCACAGTGTATGCTTAAACTGGACCATCAGATGGGCAACATGACAGCTCAGAGACTATCACTGTTGCTGTGCAGACACATGGATTTGGGCCTGTGTCTGCAGGAGTTTGCGCGTTCTCCCCGTGGTTGCGTGGGTTTTCTCCGGGTGCTCCGGTTTCCTCCCACATCCCAAAAATGTGCTCTTAGGCTGATTGGGTAACAAATTGTCCCTATTTTGGTCCCTATATGGGAATCTTCCACAATAGGCATAGCCTAAAGTCATGGATATATCATTAAGACGTTAGGACGGCGGCGCGGGCTCGTTGGGCCGAAGGACCTGTTTCCCGTGCTGTGTTGCTCTTTGTTCTTTGTTCTTTGTTGTTTGACTGCCGAAAGCTCATTTTAACACATTAACATGTCACTTGCAAGAACTCTGTGATTTCCCTCCTCACTGGATATTCAGCAAACACCATTTAAACAGGTTTACTTAGATGTGAACCGGTAAATGAGGTCTTCCCAGGGTGATAAAATTAAATATAGCCCCTGGGGGAGAGGGATGTGGTCAGGCAATAGCATAGCAACGCACCTGACATGGGTTGGCCCTGCCAGCAGTTTGGAGGTAGCAGCTGCCAGACTGCACAAAGCTGGTGGGTGAACCTAGCCACAATGAGGGCAGCCCTCATGATCGTGCCCTGCCGGACCCTCACCAGTGTTGTCTGTCCTCCATCCTCCAGCTCCTCCTCAGCTTCTTCCTCCACGTCCTCCAGATCCTGCTTCTCATCCTCCTCCAGGAAATCTTCCACTGCTACGCCAGGCTGTGGAGCGAACGGTCGATCACGATGATGCAGGACATTCTCAGGGGATTGTAGTGGAGGGAACTGCCAGAGTGATCCAGGCAGCAGAACTGCATCTTTCGGAGCCTGATGCTCTTTTTGATGATGGGCCTCGTTGTAATGTGTCCCCACTTCGGTTTCTGCTGCTCTCCCCACTGGTGTCATCAGTCAAATCCTCAGTGAGTATCCCTTACCTTTCCATGAGTTATCCCGTCAACCTGGCCTGGTCCTCAAAATGTCCAGGGATGTCCTAACACATGCATGATGTTCGGCTTATGGTCACAAACTACCTACCTGTTCCCCTGACTGTGTGGGAACCATAGGGTGATGTGCATGCCATCTACAGCCTTCTGCACATGGGTCACGCTGGCAATGGCGACGAAGCCTGCAGCCCAGCTTCCTACTGGGTCTGACCCACATCGAAGTGGATGTAATTGGAGGATTTCTCTGACCTCGCGATGTACTTGAGCATTGAGGGCTGTGAGATATACAGATTCCGATGCTGGACACTTGGAAGAACCTATGGCATAGATATTGAGGGCCGCCATGACATTCACTTCCACTGGGAGTGGGTGCCCTCCTGTCCCTCAAGGTACCAGCTCTGTGAGGGACAGGCTTATTCCCCCACCCCTCCCACATACACATTCTATGGGAGGATGCACTCACATGCCCTGTCCCTGATCGGCAGTCTCCTGCTCTCCTGCTGTGACTCACCAGGCCTGGCAGTGGCCTGATGTCTCCCTCCTCTTCCTCAGCAGGCACTACAATGATTGCCATCTCAACTGTGGGTAGCACAGTGGTACAGCGGTTAGTACTGCTGCCTCACAGCACCAGGACTCGGGTTCAATTCCAGCCTCGGGTTACTGTCTGGGTGGAGTTTGCACATTCTCCCCGTGTCTGTGAGGGTTCCCTCTGGGTACTCCAGTTTCCCTCCACAGTCCAAATATGCATGGGTTAGGTTGATTACATAGAACATAGAACATAGAACATTACAGCACAGAACAGGCCCTTCGGCCTTCGATGTTGTGCCGACCAAAATAAAAAGCAATGCCCCTCCAACCTAAACCATTCCCTTCTCTTCCATATACTTATCAATTAACCTCTTAAACGCCACCAAACTTGGCGCATCTACAACAGCTGCAGGCAGGGCATTCCACTCCCTAATCACTCTTTGAGTAAAGAACCTACCTCTGATATCCGTCCTATAACTCATACCCCTTAATTTAAAGCTGTGTCCCCTCGTGCTAGCTTTCTCCATCCTAGGAAAAAGGCTATCACTGTCCACCCTATCTAAACCTCTAATCATCTTATATGTTTCAATAAGATCCCCTCTTAGCCGCCTCCTTTCTAACGAAAACAACCTCAAATCCTTCAACCTCTCTTCATAGGACCTGCCCTCCATACCAGGCAACATCCTGGTAAACCTCCTCTGTACCCTCTCCAATGCCTCCACATCTTTCTTATAATGTGGGGACCAGAACTGCACACAATACTCCAAGTGCGGCCGCACTAGAGTTTTGTACAGTTGCAACATGATGCTGCGGCTCCTAAATTCAATCCCCCTCCAATAAAAGCTAAGACTCCATATGCCTTCTTAACAACTTTATCCACTTGACTGCCTACTTTCAGGGATCTATTGACACATACACCAAGATCCTTCTGTTCCTCAACACTATTAAGAGCCCTACCATTAGCCCTATACTCTACACATTTATTGTTCCTGCCAAAGTGCATTACCTCACACTTTTCCACATTAAACTCCATTTGCCACCTCTCGGCCCAGCTCTGCAACTTGTCCAAGTCACTCTGTAAACTAAAACACCCCTCTTCACTATCTACCACTCCACCAACTTTAGTGTCATCTGCAAATTTACTGATCCATCCCTCAATACCCTCATCCAGATCATTTATAAAAATTACAAACAGCAGGGGCCCCAAAACAGACCCCTGAGGCACACCACTCGTCACCGAACTCCACGATGAATATCTCCCATCAACCACCACCCTCTGTCTTCTATCTGCCAGCCAATTCCTAATCCAATTAGCTAAATCACCCTCTATTCCACACATCTGCATTTTCTGTAGAAGTCTTCCATGGGCCACCTTATCAAACGCCTTACTAAAGTCCATATATACTACATCAACCGCCTTACCCCCATCCACCTCTCTGGTCACTTTCTCAAAAAACTCAATGAGGTTAGTAAGGCATGACCTACCCTTCACGAAACCATGCTGACTATCCCCAATCAATTCATTTCTCTCTAAATAACTATAAATCCTATCCCTAATAATTCTCTCCAATACCTTGCCCACAACAGAAGTAAGACTCACTGGCCTATAATTCCCTGGAAGGTCTCTCTTCCCCTTCTTAAACAATGGGACCACATTCGCTATCCTCCAGTCCTCTGTAGAAGTCTTCCATGGGCCACCTTATCAAACGCCTGGTGGAACCACACCCGTAACCAACGAGGACCTGAAGATCAGAGCCAGAGGCTCTGCTAAATTGGCCATGCTAAATTGACCCTAGTGTCAGGGAGATTAGCAGAGTAAATATATGATGTTACAGCAGTAGGACTTCGCTGGGATTGTGGTTGGTGCAGACTCGATGGGTCGAATGGCCTCTTCTGCCCTCTGCAGATTCTATTCTGTGAAATAGTTGTTGGCGGAGGTGGGGGGGGGGGGGGGGGGGGGGGCGTGGTTGGATGGTGACAGAGGGAGAGAGAGAAACGTTTGGTACAGTTATCCATCCCAGGTCCTCCCAGTAACCCACGAGTATAGACGCTGGCAACCCAACACCATCCCGGGTTCCCTACTATTGACATCCTGGTCATGGCAGGATTGGAAAGCATACTGGTGGGTTTGTGAACCCCTGAAGCATTGACATAGGTGCAACCACTGGTTTGCTTTCCAGGTACATGTTGCAGTTCAGACAGAAAGCGGAGGGAAAGCCTGCTGACTATCACAAGATGGATTCACATTGAAGGCAACACTGCTGATTCGGTGCAGTGTGAGGAGACACGTTAACACCTGCAAAACTCCCTTGACTGAAGCAGCAGCTGCCAGACCTGCTGCCTCTTACTGTTAGTGGGGCCTGGGATGCAAGGTCTGCAGTCAGCCTGTCCAGAAGACAGATAGCAGGGCAAACAGTCAATATTCATGGTGGACTTCATGTGGCACCCCTCTGGGGTCTCTCTGCACCCAAAAGCAATGCTTGAGGCTGGAGCCAGCGAAGACTTGTGAACCCTGAGACCAGCCTGCCTCCCCCAAACCACAGTACCCATGCAAATCCCCCACCCCTAGCAACTTTGCAGTGCCTAACTCTTCCCCTAGGTTTGCTCAATGGGGTTTACTTTCTCACCCTCCTTTGCTGTTGCTCTGCTTGACCCTCACTTTTATAAATCATCTGTGAGTCACACCGGCATAGAGTCACACTGGAGACGTGGGAAAGATACGAGAGGGAGGAAAGGATTGTGCCAAATGACACATTAACCTTTTCAAATGCATGGGAATTGACTTCTCAGCCAACTGTTCATGTTGGAAAAAATTACCTGGGAGGAGCCCGAACCACCCAGTGCCGGGCACAATTACAATTTTTCGGGTCTCACTGTTTTCCTGCCCTACCAGTGCAATGGGGCAGAAAGATCACACCCATAGTCTTTAAGTGGGCATGGATGCAAGTATTGACATCAGCAATAGTGATCCCACAATGGAGTTTAACATCCTGATCTGGAGAAGGACACAATACAGGAAGGTTCCTGCTGTTGACACCTATACAGTAAATCCTGCTGGAAAGTAATGGATGTAAAGGGGAGCAGCTGCAGGCTAGTTATTACACCCTGTTGGATTGGCTGGCTTAGCTCACATAAAACATAGAATATAGAACATAGAACATAGAACAATACAGCACAAACAGGCCCTTTGGCCCACGAGTTGTGCCAATCACATCTACCAATCCACAGACCTATCTATAACCCCCTGTCCCATTCGTTTCCATATACTCATCCAGAAGTCTCTTAAAAGACCCCAGTGAGTTTGCCTCAACAACCTCCGACGGCAGTCGGTTCCATTCACTCACCACCCTCTGAGTGAAAAACCTACCCCTGACATCTCCTTTGTATTTGCTTCCCTGCACCTTAAATCTGTGTCCTCTCATAGTGACCATTTCAGCTCAGGGAAATAGTCTCTGAGAGTCCACCCTATCTATTCCTCTCACCATTTTATAAACCTCTATCAGGTCGCCTCTCAACCTACGTCTCTCCAGTGAGAAGAGTCCCAGCTCCCTCAACCTATCTTCATAAGGCCTGCCTCCCAATCCAGGCAGCATCCTTGTAAATCTCCTCTGAACTCTCTCAATAGCTTCTACATCCTTCCTATAATGAGGCGACCAGAACTGCGCACAATACTCCAACTGGGGTCTGACAAGAGTCTTATAGAGCTGCATCATTACCTCCTGACTCCTGAACTCTATTCCTCGATTAATGAAGGCCAGTACACCGTACGCCTTCTTGACCACTTCCTCCACCTGCGAGGCCGATTTAAGAGTCCTATGGACCCGGACCCCGAGATCCTTCTGCTCTACAACACAGCTAAGACTCCTACCCCTTATATTGTACTCCTTCATCCCATTATTCCTGCCAAAATGGACCATTACACATTTATCTGCGTTGAAGTCCATCTGCCACTTCTTCGCCCAGTCTTGCATCCTGTCTATGTCCCGCTGCAACTTTTGGCATCCCTCCAGACCATCCACAACACCACCGATCTTTGTATCGTCGGCGAACTTGCTAACCCATCCCTCCACTTCCTCATCCAGGTCATTTATGAAAATGACAAACAGCAGGGGTCCCAGAACAGATCCCTGGGGCACTCCACTGGTTACTGACCTCCATGCAGAACAAGACCCATCCACAACCACTCTCTGCCTTCTGCCAGCAAGCCAGTTCTGAATCCACGAGCCAAAGCCCCTTGGATCCCATGCCCTCTCACCTTCTCCAGAAGCCTTGCATGTGGGACCTTATCAAATGCCTTACTAAAGTCCATGTACACTATGTCCACCGCCCTTCCTTCGTCAATGTGTTCAGTCACATTTTCGAAGAACTCAACTAGGCTCAAAAGCCTACGAGAGGAGAGGCTGTACTTGACCTGGTGCTTGCTAATGAGCCAGGGCAGGTATCGGATGTCACGATAGGTGAGCATCTTGGGAATGGAGATCATAATTCTATCTCTTTCACGATAGCGACGGAAAGAGATAGGATCAGGCAGGCTAAGAAGGTGTATGTCTGAAGTAAGGGGAAATATGAAAACATTAGGCAGGTAATTGGACGCATAAACTGGAAGGAGGTGTTCTTGGGGAAGAGTACAGAAGGAAAGTGGCAGTTTTTCAAGGAATGTTTGTCTGGGGCTCTGCAAGACAACGTCCCGAGGAGTCAAGGAGGTTCTGGTAGGACGCGGGAACCGTGGTGCACGAAGGTTGTGGTAAACCTAGTTAGGAAGAAAAAAAAGGTATATAAAAGGTTCAGAGAGCTAGGGGATGTTAGGGATCTAGAGGAGTATAAGGTGTGTGAAGATTAGTTGCTGAAGCCCAGTAAGAGGAGATGAAAAGTTTGAAAATTGATGGTGGAGTAGGAGAAAGCCTCTTGGATGTTTAGGAAAATTGGAAGTGCCAGCTGCAATAACAATATAATGGCTGGAAGCTGTAAGAGAAAGCCTTGATTCAGTCTTAATCGCAACGGTCTCAATGAAGGATTTGTTCCTATAGTGTCCTTTCTGAATCACTTGATTAGAAAGTAAGAAAAGGAAGTGTTGTCATTTTCTGAGCTTTCCACATGGATTCACTGACGCAATCCAAAACCTTGCATTAGAACAAAGAACAAAGGACAAAGAAAATTACAGCACAGGAACAGACCCTTCAGCCCTCCAAGCTTGCACTCACCATGTTGCCCGACTTAACTAAAACCCCCCACCTTTTCAGGGACTATGTCCCTCTATTCCCACCCTATTCATGAACTTGTCAAGAAGCCCCTTAAGAGTCACTACCGTATCTGCTTCCATTACCTCCCGCAGCAACGATTTCTGGGCACGACCTCCCCTTCACAAAACCATATTGCCTCTCCCTAATATATCTATTTATTTCCAAATGGGAATAAATCCTGTCTCGAAGAATCCTCTCCAATAATTTCCCTACCACTGATTTAAAGCTCAGTCTCCTATAATTACCTGGATTATTCTTGCCTGGAATCTTATCTGATTTATATCCTGCTGTATCCTCTGATGGTCCTCATCACTATCCACAAATCCTCCAACCTTTGTGTCATCCATAAAATTTATTAATCAACCCAGTTACATTTTCCTCCAAATTTATTTATATTACAAATAGCAAAGTTCCAGCACTGATCCCTGAGGAACACCACTTGTCACAGCCCTCCATTCAGAAACGCATCCTTCCACTGCTAATTTCTTATTCTTTGACTGAGCTAGTTTTGTGTCCATCTTGTCAGCTCACCCCTGATCCCATGCGACTTCACCACCTGCAACAGCCTGCCATGAGTAACCTTGTCAAAGGCCTTACTGAAGTCCATGTAGAAACAGCCTTATCCTCATCAATCATCTTCGTCACTTCATCAAAAAACTCAATCAAGTTCATGAGACACAACCTCCCCTTTACAAAACCATGTTGCCTCTCCCTAATACATCCATTTGTTTCCAAATGGGAATAAATCCTGTCTCGAAGAATCCTCTCCAATAATTTCCCTACCACTGATATAAGGCTCACTCTCCTATAATTACCTGGATTATTCTTGCTACCCTTCTTAAGCAAAGGAACAAGATTGGTTATTCCCAAAATCTTCTGGGACCTCCCCTGTAGCCAGTGAGGATACAAAGGTTTCTCTCAAGGCCCCAGCAATTTCCTTCCTTGCCGCTCTCGATTATTCTGGGGAATAATCCCATCAGGCCCTGGGGACTTGTCTACCTTAACATTTCTCAAGAACCATAATACCTCCTACTTTTTGATCTCAACATGACTCAAATTATCTACACATCCTTTCCCAGACTCATCATCCACTAAGTCCTTCTCTTTGGTGACTATTGATGTACTCATTTTACACTGTCTGTGTAAAATATCTGCTTTGTACATCTCCTTTAAACCTTGCCCCTCGCACCTTAAATCTATGCTCCCTAGTAATTGACTCTTCCACCCTGAGAAAAAACTCCTTACTATTCACTTTGTCCATGCCTCTCATAATCTTGTACATTTCTTTCAGGTCTCCCCTCAAGCTCTGTCGCTCTATTGAGAACAAACCAAATTTCTCCAACCTCGCCTCATAGCTAATGGTCTCCATAGCAGGCAACATCGTGATAAATCTTGTTTGCACCCCCTCCAAAGCCTCCACTTCCTTCGTTGGCGACAGAATTGAACACTATATTCCAAATGCAGCCTAACTAAAGTTCTATGAAGCGTCAACATGATTTGCCAATTTTTAAACTCAATTCCCCGGCTGATGAAGGCAAACATGTCATATGCCTTCTTGATTACCTTCTCCACCTGCATTGCCATTTTCAGTGACCTGTGTATCTGTACACCCAGATCCCTTTGTCTATCAATATTCTTAAGGGTTCTGCCATTTACTCTATATTTCCTATCTGTATTAGACCTTCCAAAATTACCTCATATTTGTCCAGATTAAACTCCATCTGCTATCTCTCCACCCATACCTGATCTATATTCTGCTGTATCCTCTGATGATCCTTATCGCTATCCACAAATCCACCAACCATTGTGTCATCCGCAAAACTTATTAATCAATTCAGTTACATTTTCCTCCAAATCATTTATGTATATTACAAAGAGCAAAGGCCCCAGCACTGTTCCCTGAGGAACACCACTTGTCAAGGCTCTCCATTCAGAAATGCACTCTTCCACTGTTAACCTCTGTCTTCTTTGACCAAGATGTAAAGATGCTGGCGTTGGACTGGGGTAAACACAGTAAGTAGTCTGACAACACCAGGTTTAATTCCAACTGATTTATTTGATAGTAAACTCGCAAGCTTTCAACTCTATGGCCTTCGTCAGGTGAATAAGGTGTCCTGGTCTCCAATAGCACACATACCAGCACAGACTGTTTACAGATTACTGAGTCGAAAGCTTGCGAGTTTACTACCAAATAAATTGGCTGGATTTAAACCTGGTGTTGTCAGACTACCTTCTTTGATCAAGACAGCCTTCACAACACTCAACAGTGCAGAGTCGCTGAACAGAGACTGATAGCCAAGTTCCGCACACATAAGGACAGCCTCAACCTGGATCTTGGGTTCATGTCACACTGTCTGTAATCCCCATGACTTGCCTGAACTTGTAACATCTCACTTACTGTCCTGATTGGGGACAATATACATCTCTTTGACCTATGCTTAATGCTATCTTCACTCACATTGTCTGCACCTTTAAGACTTGAATAGCAGATTAGCTGTAAAGGCTCACATTTTAATCTGTATTCTGTAAACTGTGTGTGCCTTTGTATGCCCTGATCAGAACTTTCTACTCACCTGACAAAGGAATAGCGTTCCAAAAGCTTGTGAGTTTACTATCAAATAAACTTGTTGGACTTTAACCTGGTGTTATGAGACTTCTTACTACCCTCTTTGACTGAGCCAGTTTTGTATCTACCTTGCCAGCTCACCTCTGATCCTATGCGACTTCACCTTCTGCACCAGTCTGCCATGAGGGACTTGTCCCTCCTACTCCGATCTCCCTCCCAATACATATCATCTGAGAAGGATCTGAAATCTTGTATATTGTATAGAATACAGTACACTATGACCATTCTGTAGATAATGGCTGGCACATACTGAAGGATACCTTCAAATCTGTCAAGGCACTTGAAGCACATCTTCAGTATGGTGATGGCCTATCCTTTTGCACATGTGGTGACAATATGGTTAACATTGTATCATTGTTTTGGCTTCTGATGGGTATTATCAGCAAAGTTTAAGATTAATATTTCTCATCTCCAAACAGCTGCCTTCAAATCTGTTTGTAGATCTGAAGATGCCAAAGAGGTTGGCCTTCCACAGAATGAAACCATCATGGCAGCCATCTGAGAATCTGCCACACACTTGCAGAAAGATCTTTCTATGGTTACTCACAGCTTGCAAGTTGATGAAATGGAAACCCTCTGGTGGACTAATCTCCGACCTGGGAGAGCATTAATTGCCTTGTATGAGCAGTCGATGATGCTCTGCTCCTGAGCAAAGTCATCAGAGTGCAACCCTGAGTCACTGCTCACGCTGATTGGTATCATTGCAGGGCAAGTTCAGTTAAGTACCAGACCTGCAAAACAAGCAATCAGGAACCTATTTTATGCATTTGTGGGCCATTGACTGAGAGAGCTCCTGAAAAATCTCAAGATTCCTCTTCTCTGCCACTCCCCTTTCTACTCTTACTGCACTCTGGTACTCCCCTCACTGCTGCCTAGCTATAGGTCTTTGAACAACAGATGCTGCTATTGATGTTGCTGCTAATCCTGGTCACATTTGTCCTCATCCAAGGTCTGATCTATTGCAGCTAACAAGCTGCAGAATCTTTTTTGATTCACAAAACCTCCAAAGTGCAGAAAGTAATCTCTCAGCAATAGTCCTGTGAAAAAAATCCTTTCTCATGTATAGGTAAGAAAGCAGTTGTGAGTAACCACTGGTTCTAAATATCTTCAAAGGAATGACTTTAGTCAATCTGATCTGTATGTGACCCGTTAGTGCTGCTGATTCTCAGCTATTCTCTGAAATAGTCTGGAAAACCATTTAGTGGGGTAGGAATGGACATTGAATTTTGATCGTATCTAAGGTGTCAACATCCCATTAATGAATCAAAAAATAGGAAATGCAATTTCCATGAAGTTGTAGATATGGGTTCCGTGCACCAATTCCACTGAGGAGGTGTAGTGAGCTGACTGTCATATTGCAGCAGGTTTCAGGTTGGCCATGATAGCGCCTGGCACTAACTCTAACTCAGGACTAAGCCAATATTTCAGCTTAAGATGCCATTGTACCATCGTATCGATTTTTGGGTGCCGCTATAGTATGTGGGGAACCCTCCCTTCCTCCCCGTCACACACACACAGACTTCACATATTTTTATAAAATACACATTGGAAAATTTACCCACAATCTTTTCCTTATTTTGGCTGGCTGTTAGCATTGCAAGTTATTGAATTGGACTTTCCTGTTATTGTAATCTATCGGCACTGTCAGAATGGAAAATCTGCATCATCATTACCTACACTGCAAATCTATGTCAAACAGGACATGGCAGTGCTGTACATAGCAGAGTAAATAATGGAAACATGGGAGTAAACACCCCCATGTCTGCCCGACTCATTACTTCACACATTAAAAGCTTTTGAAAATGATATGAACAGATAAATATGAATGGGGCTCATCTGATGCAGAAAACAATAGGTATTGATCAGTGGAGATGAGGTGACAAGAAGGGAGTTTATTAATTAGACACTGACAACCAATTCCCTGGTGTTGTGAGCAGCAGCATAGTGAATTTTGATAAGCTTGCATGTGGACTAAAGGAGAAAGAAGCTCATGAGCATAAAGATATAATACTGAATAAACAAAGACTGAGATTATCCGTCTGATGAGGTAAGGTTGCATAAATGTGTTCAGGAGAGATATAAGGTAATAATTTCAATAAATTGGAGTGTTCTGGATATTGCTAAGGTTGGACCATTGTCTGTGTGAGTCGAAGGTTCGGGGACAATAAATCCTATCAGAGGTTTTCTGCAGACACTTTTCCAAACAGACAGAACTGCTGACTTGGACTGGCGGCCAGCAAACGGCTCCTTCTAATTAGCCTCACACAACCCGCAATAAACCTCAGTTTTGTTTATTTTTGGAAACATTAATATATTCTGTTACACAGGAATGCAATCATTTTTCTCCCACAGATACCGGGAAGGGATTCTACTGCTCTAAGCATTGTACACTGTAGCGTAATAATGACCTATCAGTATCACATCAACTCACAAGGAAACCATGTTACAGGAACGTTCTCTAGCTTTTCATTTCATTCCTCCAAACATATTAACATAAGAGCTGATATCTACTTGTGTGTTCATCACTAATCCTAAAGCAAAGCACTGCAGAAACTGGAAATATGAAGTATAAACAGAAAATGCTTCAAATATTAAGCAGGCCTTGCAGCACTTGTGGAGAGAGAAAAACAGAAGTTAACAGCGGGATTTTCCGCCACTCCCATGGCATGTTTTGTGGAAGTGGAAGCGGCCCAACATTAGTCAGCAGTGGGATCTTCTGGTCCTGTCACTGTCAATAGATTTTCCCCTTGCTTGCACCCTCTGTCAATGTGGAACCCATGACAGGGACATGGCGTTAGTGGGACTGGAAGATCTCATTGTGGGAAATTTCAGCCAACATTGCAAGTTGAACGTATATCAGAAGTTAAGAGTTTAAGCAGGTACAGAGCCAGAGAAAGAATAAATGGGAGGGTCTATGATAGGGTGGAGGCAGGAAAAAATAAATGACAAAAGGGTTGATAATGGGGGAAGTAAATAAAAATAAAAGATTTGTCTAAAAAGGGTAAATGGCAACAACAGAATCATCATCAATGACTGACATCCAAAAAATGGGATTGATGATTATATTCTGAGAATATTGAAAATTAACCATTGCCACTCTGATTTCTCTGTCCTCCACCTCCTGCAAAACAGCAATCTCATCTTTCATTTTGGCATTCTTATGGCCTTACAGACTCAATATTGGAATCTCCTGATAAATTGCAGTCAGCTGGAATGCATTTGACTGTTTCATCTTGCTAAATTTACCTGGATATTGAGTGAATGAAAACACAATTCAGTTAGTTGGGGATGTGAGATTCAGTCAGGGGAATAGCTGGCCACACTAGGGTGGAATTTTATGGCCTCACTCGTCCCAAAACCTTAAAATCTTGCCCATGTTCAATGGAACTTTCCACTGTCCAGCCCTCACTGGCTCTGATTCCCAAAGCGGATAGTGCAGTAAAATTCCAGCCTAAATCTCAAGCTTAAAAAACCCAAAATGAATCTGTGTCAGTTGTGATTCATGGTACCACTCTGTCCTGTGAGTTCAATTCTTATTCTCCAAGAATTATATGTTCTATGTTCTATGTTCTATATTCCAGGCTGACATTCCATTGGAGCACTGATGAAGAGTTGCAGTGTCAGACATGCTGGTTTTTACCTGAGACATTATACCTGTCTGTCTTCTAAAGTGGGCATAAATAATCCCATGGAAACAAATGGGTGTCATTATTAAAATTTTCACAATATCTAACTCTACTCCTGTGTAATATAGTTGGAGTGATGACCACCAAGTGAAGTAACAATAAAACTATTTCTTAGCTATGGTACTTATTTACCGAGAGTGAGAATGATGCTATCAATTGCTCTGAATCATAGCCTGCCTGGCAGAGCTCAACCTCTGGGTTCGCACATTCCATTATTTGGCTGAACAGATCACACGACCCTCTGAAACCTCATGCCGAGAAGAGGCTGCTACTACATCCCATACCCTTTATGTCCCTGATTAACACATACCACAAAATTAAATAATTTCCAATAAAACAGCATGAATGAACTCTTTAGCATAGTCCATTAGGAAGTTAGTCTATCAGGAGATTTCCTCTCTTTTTTGGAGCATCGTTGTTCAAGGGAGGTGTCTTATCAGCGGAGGTAGATTCCCTTTTCCTTCCAGAAGTGGGACTTTCATCTGGTAAAGGTGTATCAGCACAAGGCACTTTTCCAGTTCCCACAGGAATCTTAATCAACCCTTCAACAGGTTCATAGAATAATAGAATCCTTGCAGTGCAGAAGGAGGTCATTCAGTCCATTAAGTTTACACTGACTCTCCAAAAGACCATTTTATCCAGGCCCATCCTTCACCCTAACCCTCAAACTCTATGCATTTAATCTGCTAATCCTCTTAACCTACACATCTTGGGACCCGAAGAGGCAATTTACCATGGCTAATCTGCTCTAACTCACACATTTGGACATTAAGGGGTAATTTACCATGGCCAATCCGTCTAACCTGCACACCTTTGGACTGGAGGAGGTAACTGGTACTCCTGGGGGAAACCCATGCAGACACGGGGAGAATGTTGAAGTTCCGCACAGTCACTCAAAGCTGGAATTGTCTCTAGTGCTGTGAGGCAGCACGGCTAACCACTGTGTTGCCCAAATTGTGCATCGTTTCTATACTGCTGTCAGCCACAATATCACTGGTGAGCATTCTCAGAGTGGATTGCCTAGAATACTTTGTGGCTTTCTCTGTCTCTTTTGTGTCTTTGTGTTTTTTGTATCACTCTTTGTGACTCCCTTCTTTTCAAGTATCTACGTGCCTCTTCAGTCTTTGATCTTGAACTTCTACTTTGTACGATACCAGTCCATCTTGGCCACAACACTTGGGAACCAACTCTTATCTATTCCAAAATTTGAATATATATTAAATTATCCTCTTTGAATGATCCCTCAGGTTTTGTAGCGTCATATTTCTTTTTCACACTCTGCTTTGCATCCACCCGTATAGCCAAATTTTGAAGCACCAGGCCAAAACTGCCTACCCATCAGTGATTCGGCAGGGGATACTCTATGAGTAGTGAGAAACATGCTGACTTGAGCTGTCCAGATGCTGGTAGTTGCTTTTTCATGGCTGCTTTAACACTTAAAGCCAGTCAATTTGAGGGGTGGTGGTACAGAGCAGTAAATAATTGTTTAATGCCATTTGACAGCATGAAATGCTGGAACTCCTCCCTGGTAAATGCTGTCCCATTGGTTGAAACCAACATCTCTGACAAACCAGGGGTGGCAAACATTTGCCTTAACTTTTTTATTATTTCCATGAAGTTGTGGACTTCATTTCACAGATGTTTCGTTATTTTAAATGTGTGCCCTCTCTAGCTCCCGTGATTGGTATATCATCCATGTAAATAATTACCTTAGGTAAATCTTGTAATATGTTTTCCATTGTGCATTGAAAGATTGCACAAGCTGATGAGACACCAAATGGCAGCCTGGTGTACTGGGTAGGCCTGTATGTGAGTTAATAGTGACAAACTCTGGATACTGCATCAAGCTCTATTTAAACTTGCAATTGCTTCTTCTGTGCCCTTTCCTGCCACAGGTGTAACACACAGCTTTCCTAAACTTACAACCCTCCTGGAGATGGGCTCCCCAACACCAACAACAACCTTCACAGTTGTGAATCCAATCTCCTGTACATCTGCACTATCTTCTGGCTCTGTACTTCTTCGATCATTAAACCCTGCACTCACATTACTGGCGCTACTGCCATTAGCAGTTTCCGTCCAAACTTGGTGGACCTCACCAGCTTGAATGCTTTGAAATTCCATCATGCCACTTTCTGCGCTTTTCTTAGCAAGGGCAATTTCTAATATCTTTAGTGTTATTTCTGTTTTCTGTTGCTGCCAACAGTCACTATGGGTGTCTTATACTATTTCTGTGAATTCCTCAAAAGCTTTAGTGTCTGGGATGTTGGGAAATTCAGGCTCCTTATTGGCTTATAGAATTGGGCAGCTCAGGCAGTTAGTAGAATTACTTGCTGTTTCTACTCCACTCCTATTTTGTTTTCTTTGAAGAAGTATTGGAAGTTCAACATATTGAACACAATCCTCCAAATTAGGGTTGAGTGGCTCAAGCTTCCCATGTAGAGACATTTTGAAAACTCATTGACTGCTGAACAGACCTGTATATGAGATTTGCTGTATCGTTTTCTGTGGCAGATGGAATGTACTTCCTTGATCCTCATTGCCAATGTAAGGAGTAGTTAACATTAAATGGAGAAACAACAAAAATATTTATCAACTATAATAACTATTTACAGAGAGGGAGAATGTCGTTACTGATTGCTAGGCTGCCTGGAGGAGTCCGTCCTTAATCCCACAATTTGTGCGCTTCCACCCAATTGGCCGAATGGATCACATGACTTTCAGAAACCTAAAAGGGCTTGTTATTACACTCTTTCCCAATTAATCTGTTTTGAAACCCTCAAACATAAAGCTGGGTATACCAATGCATTCCTGTCTGGTCTCCACATTCTGCTCTCCATGGATCATCCAGCACTCTGCTATCCATATCCTAATTTGCACCAAGTCTAATTCAACTGCCATCCCTGTACTTGCTGATTCACATTGGCTCCTAGTTAAGCAAGATCACAATTTTAGAATTGCTGAAAAGAGATTTTTTTTGTCAAAGCTTTCATCCTGTACAAGATGAAAATCTTTGACAAAAATTGTCTATTTTTTCATAGAATTTCTCCAGTGCAGGAGAGGCTACTTGACCCACCGAGTCTTCACTGACTCTCTGAGTGAACATCCTAACTAGGCAACCTCACCTGCCCTATCTCTGCAACTCCATACATTTAATATAGCTAATCCATCTAAGCTCCACACCTTTGGACACTAAGGTGAAATTTAGCATGGCCAATCTATCTAACGTGCTCTTTGTACTGTGGGAGGAAACCAGAGCAACCAGACAAAATTCGTACCGATATTAGAAGAATGCATAAACTTGACACAGAAAATTCCCCCAAGGCCAGAATTGAACCTGAATCCCAGGAGCTGTGAGGCACCATGCCACCTACAGTATTTTCAACAATACTCAAGTACTGTATCCCACATCAGGCAGATGTTGGGGCGAATAAACTGGAAGGAGGTGTTCTTGGGGAAAAGCACAGAAGGAAGGTGGCAGATATTCAAGGAATGCTTGTCTGGAGCTCTGCACGACAACGTTCCGGTGAGACAAGGAAGTTTTGGTAGGACGCGGGAACCGTGGTGCACGAAGGCAGTGGTGAACATAGTCAGGAAGAAAAGAAAGGTGTATAAAAGGTTCAAAGAGCTAGGAGATGTTGGGGATCTAGAGAAGTATAAGGCTTATAGAAGAAAGCTTAAAAAGGAAATTAGGAGAGTCAGAAGGGGTCATGAGAAGGCCTTGGCTGGTAGGATTAAGGAGAATCCCAAGGCCTTCTACAAATATGTGAAAAGTAAAAGGATAAGAGAAGGGATAGGACCTATAAAAGGTGAAGGGGGAAAAGTCTGTATGGAACCGGAAGAAATGGCAGAGGTGCTTAATGAGTACTTTGCCTCAGTATTCACGGTGGAAAGTGATCAAGTTTGCAGCAGACTGAAAAGATTGAGTATGTAGATATTAAGGAAGCGGATGTGTTAGAACTTCTAAATGCTATCAAGATAGACAAGTCTCCGGGACTAGATGGGATGTACCATCTAGTTATTGATGTACCATCATGTTATTGTGGGAGGTGAGGGATGTCATTGCAGAGCCCCTGGCGATGATCTTTGCGTCGTCGATGGAGACGGGAGGGGTTCCGGAGGATTGGAGGATTGCGGATGTGGTCCCTATTTTCAAGAAAGGGAACAGGGAGAGTCCTGGAAATTACCGACCGGTGAGTCTGACCTCAGTGGTTGGTAAGCTGATGGAGAGGCTTCTGAGGGACAAGATTTATGAGCATTTGGAGAAGTTTAGGTTGATTAGAAATAGTCAGCATGGTTTTGTAAAAGGCAGGTCGTGCCTTATAAGCTTAATTGAGTTCTTCGAAAATGTGACTGAACACATTGACGAAGGAAGAGCAGTGGACGTGGTGTACATGGACTTCAGCAAGGCATTTGACAAGGTCCCACGTGCAAGACTTCTTGAGAAGGTGAGAGGCCATGGGATCCAAGGGGCTTTTGCCTTGTGGATCCAGAACTGGCTTGCCTGCAGAAGGCAGAGGGTGGTTGTGGATGGCTCTTTGTCTGCATGGAGGTCGGTCACCAGTGGAGTGCCCCAGGGATCTGTTCTAGGACCCTTGCTGTTTGTCATTTTCATAAATGACCTGGATGAGGAAGTGGAGGGATGGGTGAGTAAGTTCGCCGATGACACGAAGGTCGGTGGTGCTGTGGATGGTCTGGAGGGATGTCAGAAGTTGCAGCATGACATCGACAGGATGCAAGACTGGGCGGAGAAGTGGCAGATGGACTTCAACGCGGATAAATGTGTTGTGGTCCATTTGGCAGATCCAACGGGATGAATGAGTACACTATCAAAGGTAGGAGTCTTAGCTGTGTGGAAGAGCAGAGGGATCTTGGGGTCCGGGTCCATAAGACTCTCCAATCGGCCTCCCAGGTGGAGGATGTGGTTAAGAAAGCTTATGGTGTACTGGCCTTCATTCATCGAGGGATTGATTTCAGGAGTCAGGAGGTAATGCTGCAGCTTTGTAGGACCCTTGTCAGACCATACTTGGAGTACTGTGCGCAGTTCTGGTCGCCTCACTATAGGAAGGACGTGGAAGCTATTGAAAGGGTGCAGAGGAGATTTACAAGGATGTTGCCTGGATTGGGAGGCATGCCTTATGAAGACAGATTGAGGGAGCTGGGACTGTTCTCCCTGGAGGGACGAAGGTTGAGAGGCGACCTGATAGAGGTTTACAAGATGTTGAGAGGAATAGATAGGGTGGACTCTCAGAGACTATTTCCCAGGGCTGAAATGGTCTCGACGAGAGGGCACAGATTTAAGGTGCAGGGAAGCAAGTACAGAGGGGATGCTAGGAGAAAGTTTTTCACTCAGAGGGTGGTGAGTGAATGGAATCGGCTGCCATCAGTGGTGGTCGAGGCGAACTTGCTGGGGTCTTTTAAAAGACTTCTGGATGAGTATATGGGATCCAATGGGATTGGAGGTTATAGATAGGTCGATGGCTGGGTAGGTTTTGATGTGTTCGGCACAACTTGTGGGCCGAAGGGCCTGTTTGTGCTGTAGTGTTCTATGTTCTATGTTCTAAATGACTCATTTTAAAATTTGCAATCTTGTTTTCAAATCCCTCCATGGCTTTACGCCTTAATTCTACAATCTCCTCCAGCTTCACGATCCTCTGAGGTGTCTCCACAGATGTAATTCTGATCTCTTCAGCCACTCTGATTTTAATGGCTCCACTATTAATGGCAGTGCCTTAAGTTGCCTGGGCCCTAAGCTCTGGAGTTCTCTCCCTACACCTCTCCATCTACATATCTTGGTTTCCTCCTTTAAAACACTCCTTCGGTCCTAGGGACAGAATGTTCCACATGGTAGTGAAGGTGATCCATTGTTGGTGGAGACAAGACCTTCAGATCACTATGAAACCCATGGTAGAAGTTTCGCCATAATTGGAAACTGAAGATCCTGCCAGTGTGAACAGCTGGAAAGTTCTGACTAACATCTTTAACAAAGCCGTTGGTCTTCAGCTTGGACATCTCCTTATGTTCCAGTATCATAATGTTTGTGAATGCTCCAATGAAGCATTCTGGGGTGCCTTTAAGGGGCTATATAAACACTAGATGTTATTGCAGACTGTTTCTTTTTCAGCAGCACTGTCATATACTAATGAGTACCACTCCTTGGTTATTATAAATGAACTGGAAACTTGCCACAGGCACCCTTTTAATTAAGGTAGCAAACCATAGTTGGGACTGACTGATTCAGTCCTTCTCCCTCAATTAGTCAACAGAGCAATTTGAATATTATGCATTGTTGGCTATTGACAGATCCTGGATATGTCCCCACCAGAACCTTGCAAAGATCTCAAGGTTCCTCCTCTCTACCATTGCTCTCTCTACTCCAACTGCTCTCTGGTACTCCCCTCGCTGCTGCCTAGCTATATACAGTGGATGCTGCTATTGATGTTGCTGCTAATCCTGGTCACATTTGTCCTCATCCAAGGTCTGATCTACTGCAGCTAACAAGCCACAGAATCTTCTGTGATTCACAAAACCTCCAAAGTGCAGAAAGTAATCTCTCAGTAATAGTCCTGTGAAAAAAATCCTTTCTCATTTACAGGTAAGAAAGCAGTTTACCCACCTGGTTCAAAATATCTTCAAAGGAATGACTTTAGCCAATCTGATCTGTATGTGACCTGTTAGTGCTGCTGATCCTCAGCTACTCTCTGAAGTAGTCTGGAAAACCATTTAGTGGGGTAGCAATGGGCATTGAATTTTGATCGTATCTGAGGCGTCAACATCCCATTAACGAATCAAGAAACCGGAAATGCAATTTCCATGAAGTTGTCGATAAGGGTTCTATGCGCTAATTCCACTGAGGAGGTTTGGCGAGCTGATTGACACACTACAGCAAATTTCAGGTTGGTCAAGACAGCATCCAGAGCTAAGCCAATGTCCCAGCTTAAGACTCCATTGTGCCATCACATTGTCTTTTTGGTGCCTCTATAGTGTCTAGGAACCCTCTCTTTCTCCCACACAGACACAGATCTCTTGTTTCTTTATACAGTCCAGAAAGGAAAATTTACGTTTTATTTATTTTGGCTGGTTGTTAGCATTGCATGTTATCAAATTGGACTTTCCTGTTATTGTAATCTACCAGCACTGTCAGAAGGGAAAATCAGCATCATATTATAGAATCAAAGAAACTCCATAGTGCAGAAAGAAGCCACTTGGCCCATCAAGCCTGTTCCAATCACCATCCCACCCCGCTCTACCCTCACATCCCTACATATTTTATCCATTAATCCCTTTAATCTATGCATCTCAGGACTCTAAGAGGCAATTTTAGCATGGCCAATCAAACTAACCTGCACATCTTTGGACTGTAGGAGGAAACCGGAGCACCCGGAGGAAACCCACGCAGACACAAGGAGAATTTGCAAATTCCACACATATAGTGACCTCAGCCAGGAGTTGGACCCGGGTCCCTGGAGCTGTGAAGCAGCAGTGCTAACTACTGTGTTACCATGCTGCCCATCATCATTACCTACACTGCAAATCTATGTCAAACAGGACATGGCAGTGCTGTACAAAGCAGAGTAAATAATGGAAACATGGGAGTAAACACCCCCATGTCTGCCCGACTCATTACTTCACACATTAAAAGCTTTTGAAAATGATATGAACAGATAAATATGAATGGGGCTCATCTGATGCAGAAAACAATAGGTATTGATCAGTGGAGATGAGGTGACAAGAAGGGAGTTTATTAATTAGACACTGACAACCAATTCCCTGGTGTTGTGAGCAGCAGCATAGTGAATTTTGATAAGCTTGCATGTAGACTAAAGGAGAAAGAAGCTCATGAGCATAAAGATATAATACTGAATAAACAAAGACTGAGATTATCCGTCTGATGAGGTAAGGTTGCATAAATGTGTTCAGGAGAGATATAAGGTAATAATTTCAATAAATTGGAGTGTTCTGGATATTGCTAAGGTTGGACCATTGTCTGTGTGAGTCGAAGGTTCGGGGACAATAAATCCTATCAGAGGTTTTCTGCAGACACTTTTCCAAACAGACAGAACTGCTGACTTGGACTGGCGGCCAGCAAACGGCTCCTTCTAATTAGCCTCACACAACCCGCAATAAACCTCAGTTTTGTTTATTTTTGGAAACATTAATATATTCTGTTACACAGGAATGCAATCATTTTTCTCCCACAGATACCGGGAAGGGATTCTACTGCTCTAAGCATTGTACACTGTAGCGTAATAATGACCTATCAGTATCACATCAACTCACAAGGAAACCATGTTACAGGAACGTTCTCTAGCTTTTCATTTCATTCCTCCAAACATATTAACATAAGAGCTGATATCTACTTGTGTGTTCATCACTAATCCTAAAGCAAAGCACTGCAGAAACTGGAAATATGAAGTATAAACAGAAAATGCTTCAAATATTAAGCAGGCCTTGCAGCACTTGTGGAGAGAGAAAAACAGAAGTTAACAGCGGGATTTTCCGCCACTCCCATGACATGTTTTGTGGAAGTGGAAGCGGCCCAACATTAGCCAGCGGTGGGATCTTCTGGTCATGTCGTTGCCAACATATTTTCCCGTTGTCTGCACTCTCTGTCAATGTGGAACCCATGACAGGGACATGGCGTTAGTGGGACTGGAAGATCTCATTGTGGGAAATTTCAGCCAAGCTTGCAGGTTGAACATATATCAGAAGTTAAGAGTTTAAGCTGATACAGAGCCAGAGAAAGAATAAATGGGAGGTCTATGATAGGGTGGAGGCAGGAAAAAATAAATGACAAAAGGGTTGATAATGGGGGAAGTAAATAAAAATAAAAGATTTGTCTAAAAAGGGTAAATGGCAACAACAGAATCATCATCAACGACTGGCATCCAAAAAATGGTGATTATATCTTCTGAGAATATTGAAAATTAACCACTGCCACTCTGATTTCTCTGTCCTCCACCTCCTGCAAAACAGCACTCTCACCTTTCATTTTGGCATTCTTATGGCCTTACAGACTCAATATTGGAATCTCCTGATAAATTACAGTCAGCTGGAATGCATTTGACTGTTGCATCTTGCTAAATTTACCTGGATATTGAGTGAGTGAAAACACAATTCAGTTAGTTGGGGATGTGAGATTCAGACAGGGGAATAGCTGGCCACAGTAAAGGTGGAATTTTATGGCCTCACCTATCCCAAAACCTTAAAATTCTGCCCAAGTTCAACAGAATTTTCCACTGTCCAGCCCTCACTAGCTCTGATTCCCATGGCGGGTAAAATTCCAGCCCAAAATTCAAGCTTAGAAAATCCAAAATTAATCTGCGTGTGTTGTAGTTTATGATACCACTTTGTCCTGTGTTTTCATTTCTTATTCTCCAGAAATGATGTTCCAGGTTGACATTTCACTGAGAACTGATGAAAAGCTGTACTGATGAAGAGCTGTACATGCTGGTTTTTGCCAACAACATTGAACCAAGGTGCTCTAAGGTGGGCAGAAATGATCCCAAATAAACAAACCTCTGTCATTATTAAAATTGCCCATTTTCACATTGTCTAATTCTATCCCTTTGTAATATAGTAGGAGTGACAACCACCAAGTGAAGGAACAGCAAAACTATTTATTAACTTTGTACCTATTTACAGAGAGTGAGAATGATGCTACCAATTGCTTTGACTTCGAATCCTAGACTGCCTGGGAGAGCCTGTGGCCTTTGATTTGCACACTTCTGCCTGCTTGGCCAAACAGATCACATGATCCTCCAAACCATCAAGCCTAAAAGGGGCTGCTACTGCATCCCACTACCTTCACGTCTCCGATTAACACATACTAACAAAACTTAAACTATTTGCAATATAACAGCTTAAATGAATTCTTTAGCATAGTCCATTAGGAAATCGGTCTCCCAGGAGATTTCCTCTCCCTTTTGGAGAAATGCAGTTCAAGGGAGGTAAGTGTCTTATCACAGGGGAAGATTCCTTTTCACTTCCAGAAATGGGACTCCCACCTAGTAAAGGTGCATCAGTGCAAGGCACTTCCCCAGTTCCTACAGGAACATTACTTGACCCTTCCACAGGTTCATAGAATCATATAATCCCTACAGTGCAGAAGGATACAATTCAGCTCATCTAGTTTGCACTGACTCTCCAAAAATGCATCTTACCCAGATTCATTCTCCACCCTAACCTTGTAACTCTATGCATTTACCCCACTAATTCCCTCAATCTAAAAGTTTATTTATTAGTCACAAGTAGGCTTACATTAACACTGCAGTGAAGTTACTGTGATAATCCTCTAATCGCCACACTGTTTAGGTACACTGAGAGAGAATTTAGCCAATGCACTCAGCCTGCACATCTTTATACTGTGGGAGAAAACTGAAGCACCGAGGGAAACCCGTGCAGACATGGAAGAACGTTGCAAACTCCATCCAGACGGTGACCCAAGCTGGGAATCAAATGTAGCTATGAGGCAGCAGTGCTATCTGTTGTGCTACTATGCCACCTAACCTACACATCTTGGGACACTAAAGGGCAATTTACCATGGCAAATCCACCTGACCTGCACACCTTTGTTTGGAGTGGGGGAGCAAACCAGAGCACCCAGAAGAAACCCATATATATACAGGGAAAATGTGCAGATTTTGCACAGTCACCCAAGGCTTGAGTTGAACCCGGTCCCTGGCACTATGAGGTAGCAGTACTAACCACTGTGCCACCTGACATGTTGATTCGTTTCTATACTGCTGTCAACCACAGCATCGTGGGCATTTTCAGAGTGGACTGCTCAGCACTTCCTGTAGCTCTGTCTGTGTCTTTTGTGTCTTTGTTTTCTGTGTCATTCTTTGTGACTCCCTTCTTTTCAAGTGATTTCGATGCCTCTTCAGCCTTTGACCTTGAACTTCTTTGAACTTTGTACGATACAAGTTCATCCTGGCCACAACACCTGGGACCCAACTCTGACCCATTCCAAAATAGACTAGATCATCCACTTTGGATGTTCTCTCAGGCTTTGTAGAATGATATTTCTTTTTCACACTCTGCTTTGCACTCATCCTGGTTGCCAAATTTTGAAGCACCACCCCAACCTGGTTCGAATATGCCTATTAATTGGGCAGGGGATACTCCAGCAATCAGTGAGGCGTTGTACTATCAGTAATAAGAAATGTGGTGATTTGGGTTGTCGGGATGCTGGTAGTTGCTTTTTCTTGACTGCTTTAACAGTTTACACAGCCCTCTCAGCCAGTCAATTTGAGAGGTGGTGGTACGGTGCAGTAAATATTTGTCTAATGCCATGTGACAGCATGAAATGCCAGAACTCTTCCTTGGTAAATACTGTCCTATTGGCTGAAACCGACATCTCTAGCAAACCATGGGCAGCTAACGTTTGCCTTAACTTTTCTCTAGTGAAGTTGTTCCCAGTGAAATTGTGGACTTGGTAAATACTGTCCTATTGGCTGAAACCGACATCTCTAGCAAACCATGGGCAGCTAACGTTTGCCTTAACTTTTCTCTAGTGAAGTTGTTCCCAGTGAAATTGTGGACTTCATTTATTGATGCCTTGCTATTTTGAGTTGTGCCCTCTCTGGTTCCTGTGATTGGTATATCATCCATGTAAACAATTACCTTAGGTAAATCTTGTAATATGTTTTCCATTGTGCATTGAAAGATTGCACAAGCTGATGAGACACCAAATGGCAGCCTGGTGTACTGGGATAGGGCCATGAGTTAATAGTGACAAACCTTCTGGATGCCTCATCCGGTTCCAGGTCTGTTTAAACTTGCAATTGCTTCTTCTGTGCCCTTTCCTGCCACAGGTGTAACACACAGCTTTCCTAAACTTACACCCCTCCTGGAGGTGGGCTCCCCAACACCAATAACAATCTTCACAGTAGTTGGTTTGTAAATCCTATCTCCTATACCTCTGCACTGTCTCTGGCTCTGTACTTTGATCATTAAACTCTGCACCCACATTACTGGCGCTTCTGCCATTAGCAGTTTCTATCCAAACTTGGTGGACCTCATCACTTTGCAATTCCATTATGCCTTTTTCTGCACTTTCCATAGCAAGGGCAATTTCTAACACCTTCTGATTGGTTATTTCTGTTTTCTGTTGCTAACAACAGTTTCTTCTATATGGCAGTACTATTCACTCAAGACACCAGTCTCTTAACATCACATTAAGGGCGGACCCAAATTTAGAATGTTCAGCCTTCTGCCTCAACCTCACCACAGAAGTTGTTATGCTCTGCATAGTCACTGAAGGCTTCAACTGATCATGTCCTTGTACCATTTCTATGATCTTCTCAAAGCTTTAAGTATTAGAGATGTCTGGAGAATTTAGGCTCTTTATCAATTTATAGGTTTGGGCACCTCAGGCAGTTAGAAGAACTACTCCTGTTTTGTTTTCTTTGAAGAGATATTGGAGATTCAATGTATTGAACACAATTCTCCAAATTAGGATCAAATGGTTCAAGCTTCCCAAACAGAGGCATTTTGAAAACTCACTGACTGCTGAACAGATTTGTACAAGAGATCTACTGTATCGTTTTCTGTGGCAGATGAAATGTGCTTCCTTGATTCTCAACACCAATGTAATATAGTAGAGGAGTGGCTACCACCAGGTGGAATAACAACAAGATTATTTATTAACTTTAACAACCATTTGTAAAGATTGAGAATCATGTTACTAATTGCTTTGACTCCAAATTCTAAACTGCCTGGAAGAGCCCACTCTCAACCCCAGAATTGTGTGCTTCCACTCAATTGGCCAAATAGATTACATGACTCTCAGGAACCTACCCCTAAAAGGGCTCACTATTACACCCTTTCTCAATTGATCTGTTTTGAAACCCTCAACCATAAAGCTGGGTATACCAGTGCACTCCTGTCTGGTCTCCACATTCTGCTCTCCATAGATCATCCAGCACTCTGCTATCCATATCCTAATTTGCACCAAGTCTAATTCAGCCATCATCCCTGTACTTGTTGATTGACATTGGTTCCTAGTTAAGCAAGACCATAATTTTAGAATTGCTGAAAAAGGAGATTTCTTTGTCAAAGCTTTCATCTTATACTCATCAGGACAAGGTGAAAATCTTCAACAAAAAATGTCTATTTTTTCATAGAGTTCCTCCAGTGCAAAAGAAATCATTCGACCTACTGAGTCTGCACTGACCCTCTGACTGAACATCCCACTCAGGCAACCTCTTCTATTCTATCCTTGCAATGGTATATATTGATCATGGCTGATCCATCTAACTTACTCATCTTAGGATACTAAGGGCAAATTTAGCTTGGCCAATCCACCTAACCTGCTCTTATACTGTGGGAGGAAAGTAGAGCGCCCAGACAAAACGCACATACCCACTGGAAGAATGCGCAAACCTGATCCAGAGAGTCCCCCAAGGCTAGAATTCAGCCTGAATCTCAGGAGCTGTGAGGCAGCAGTGCTAAACACTGTGCCACTGCGCTGCGCACAGTATTTTCAACAGTACTCAAGTTCTGTATCAACAAATGACTCATTTTAACATTTGCAACCTTGTTTTCAAATCCCTCCATGGTTTGCTCCTCCTTAATTCTATAATCTCCTCCAACTCCACGATCCTCTGAGGTGTCTGCACAGATCTAACTCTGATCTCTTCAGCCACTCTGATCTTAATGCTCTACTATTAATGGCTGGGTTTTAAGCTGCCTGCGTCTTAAGCTCTGGAGTTCCCTCCCTACACTTCTCCTTCAATCCTGGGAACAGGATTTTCCATGAAACCTGCCACATGCTTCACAGTAGTGAAGGCAACCCACTATTGGCAGAGTCAGGATCTTCAGGTCACTGTGAAACCCATGTTATCAGTGTGCCATTAGTGGAAGCAGAAAATCCTGCCAATGTGAACTGATGGAAAGTTCTGGCTTACACTGTTGACAAAGCCTTTGGTCTTTGACCCAAACATCTCCTATGTTCCAGCATCATAATGTTTGTGAATGCTCCAATGAAGCATCTTGGCATGCCTTATCATGTTTAAGGAGCTATATAGACACTAATTGTTATTGCAGAGTGTTCCTCTCCAGCAGCACTGTAGTGTACTAATGAGTACCACTCCTTGATTATAGTTCAACAGGAAATTTGCCAGAGGCACCTTTCTAATTAGGGTCATCAAACCATAGAAGGCACTGGCTGTTTCCATTATTTAGTCAATGAAGAAATTTGAATATTATCAATGTTTGCTGTAAATGTAGTAAAGTTTAAGATACTTGCAATAGCAAAAGAAAGAGTACAATCAAGATTCTTTAACTTCAGGTAAAGTTATGAAGGGGAAAACAAAATGAAATACCTGAGTTTATATCATATCATTTGTGACCTTAGGATGACCCAGATATTTCACAGCCATGGAAGCACTTCGACAAGTGCAATTACTGTTTTAATGTACGAAATGTAGCAACTAATTTTCATACAGTAAACTCCCACAAAGGTATTTTGGTATTGAATATAGTTTTTTAATGGCACTGTTGAAAATAAGGGGTTGCCCACATAAGATAGTATTTCTTCTCTTGGAAGGTAGTGAATCTGTGGAATTCTTCACTGCAGAGAGGCTGTAAAAGCTGGGTCATTAAGGATATTCAGGACTGAGATAAAAATCAAGCGTTGTTAGATTAAGGTGGGAAAGTGGAGGTAAGAATTATCATATCAGATCAATCAAGACTTCATTGAATGGCAGAATAGATTCGATGGCTGAATGGCTTACTTCTGCTCCCAAGTCTTATGATGTTATGGAATTAATGTTGTCTAAGGCAACAGGGGAAACTGTGGAATAGAAGGGACTTCAGTTTAATTCCTCTTTCAAAAGAAGATCTGCTAATGGAAAAGCAGTCAGCCTTGGTTTGGTGCACAAATCTTAAAATGGATCTGTAACCCACATCCTTCCAAATCTAAGATTAATGTGCTAACCATTGAGTCACAGTGAACTAACAATGTTGTGACAAGGGGTAGATACAGAGAGTAAATACAGTATACAGAAAAACATAACAAGGGGACTGCAGAAAGATTCATTCCTTTGGAAAGAAATGCAGTGGAAGAGGTAGGAAACCAAGTGAGTAACAAGGGCCAAGAGAGGATAAAGAAATCTCCTACTGTTTGTAGACTATAGATTTGATTAGCAGAGATGGATATGTGCTCAAACCAGTTAAAGAGGTGAAGAAACTGATTCAGAGAAACAAAATATATAACAATATCAGGATTACAGAATGCACAATTGGGAAAGACCTGGGAAAAGTAGATGACATGGGAACCAAATCCCTGAAGGAATAAAACTAATGATCAAGGAATAGCTAATATTTGAATTATTTCTTGATGCTAGTAATTACAAATGAGTTTGAGGGAAGATAAAGTAAGGGGAAGATATTATTCTTTCCAGAGAACCCAATACCTTAGGTGTGATTGAGGTAAATAGTAATTATACATTCAAGAGGAAGCTTAATAAAAAAAGGAGAAATAAATAAAAAATGCCCTTGACAGGGTTAGATAAAACAGCGAACAAAAATACTCATGTGGAGCACAAACACCAGCAAAGACCTGTTGTCTTACATATTCCTGATAATTCTGTGTAAATTGACTATGAAATAGTGATAACCTAACTTAAAAAGAGCAAGGTATCAGCTCTGACAGATTTCAAAAACAAAACAGTAATGGAACTGGCAAATTAAATTGAACACATATTGATAGACATCTTAAGGGAATTGCTAAATATGGGAATTGTGCCAGGGATCTGAAGAGGCCAATGCAATGCCAATCTATAAAAAGAAACAGATACCCCAGGGGATGGTAGACCTGGAGCTTGACATCAAGAGTTGTAAAAATAGTAAGTATCCTGAAAGAGACAACAGAGAATCATTATAGAAGCAGAATGATAAACCGTAGTCATCTCATAATTTATATGCATCAACATACTTTTGTTAATTGTATTAGTTGAAGCTAAGTATATACAGATGGACTATAATGTTCTAACTATGTAGGGTTGTGGATTTTACACATGTTTGTACAAGTAGATTCAAATTTACAAACAACACATTTATTCTAGGATCTCTGGCCTAAACAGAGAACAAACTGAAACTAAAACAGCAGCCTGTGCAATATCCTCATGACATCACCATCAAATCATATGATCAGCTCTTAAAGCAATCATGCAACTATTTAAATATATAACTTCATTATTATATATATATATACAATATATATATATAACATATTTAACCCTTTTACTTATGTGGGCATGATAATAAATAATCCAATGTTATACATACGATCAATATTTCTCTAGACAATACTATGCACCATTAAACATTATATAAGTCAATAAAAAGTGGATTGGGAGGATGTCTATTCTTCTTTGATCGTATACAATATTCTGGAATTTAGCTGTTCTTGACCACAGTAGTCTGATTTGTACAATCTAATCTATAAATAGTGCATCAAATCTATCAGTGTTCTGTGAAGATATTACATCATATTGGTTAATGATAGGAGTTTAATAGATTTAATATACCTAGACTCTATCCAAGCCTTTAATAAAATCCTGCTTGGAAATTGCTTTACAAAGTAAAAAATCAGTGAATAGGAAGAGGAGTTTTTGAAGTTGATAACTAGTTGAGCCAAAGATGTAAAGAGTATTATTGAAGGAACAGCTCTTCCATGGAAAGTGGTGATTAGCATAATGCTTCAGAAATTGGATTTTGGGATCAATGTAGCTGAGATTGCGTGTGGTAATTCAGGGCAATCAACAATATTAACAGTCTCCAAAATCCCTGATGAATCCAAATTAAGGGGATCTTCAATAATCAGAATCAATTGTTTTTTTAATATACTCTTTAGAGAATATTGGCATCATCAGCAAAGCAACATTTATTACCATGTCTAGGTGTCTTGTGAAAGGTGTTGTGGCTCACTGAGTAATGTCCATTCCTCTGAGTCAGAAACACTGAGTTCCACCCCAGGATTTGATGGCCATGGGAAGTGTATTCCTAACCTGCTATATCTACTATAGGTAGAAGTGTGAGTGAGACTCTTGGTTAGCCATGCTTCATACACAGTTTTGTCCCGTAAACAAAAACCTCTGGTAATAGGCTAGCAACCTGATCCAGGAAAAATTAACTATAGAAACAGTTATATGCACATGCTTTGTTTGCCTTGTGCACCACTAAACGTGGGAAGAGAGCTAAAGAAGAAGATACTGGTGAAAATGATTTTCGCAGTCCCCCCATTGGTGCAGGTACTTCCACAATGCTATTAGCTAGTGAGTTCCATAATTCTGAACCAGCAACAATGAAGGAATGTAACACATGTCCAAATTTGGATGGTGTTTGACTTGAAATAGAAGCTTGAGGCGATGAACAATGATCTGTTTGAGGTTGTGCGGTTGTCTGAAAGCAAGAAGTGGGGGGGTGGGGATGGCCCTAGCAAGATGTTCATCGTCATCAGTGTTCTGCGCTGTTATGTTCTATGTTCTATGTTTTTGTCACTGAAGAGACGTAGGTTGAGAGGCGACCTGATAGAGGTTTATAAAATGTTGAGAGGAATAGATAGGGTGGACTCTCAGAGACTATTTTAATGAGCTGAAATGGTCACTATGAGAGGACACAGATTTAAGGTGCAGGGAAGCAAATACAAAGGAGATGTCAGGGGTAGGTTTTTCACTCAGAGGGTGGTGAGTGAATGGAACCGACTGCCGTTGGAGATTGTTGAAGCAAACTCACTGGGGTCTTTTAAAAGACTTCTGGATGAGTATATGGAAAAGAATAGGATAGGGGGTTATAGATAGGTCTGTGGAGTGGTAGATGTGATCAGTGCAACTCGTGGGCCGAAGGGCCTGTTTGTGCTGTATTGTTCTATGTTCTATATGTTGAAGACTCTGGAGAAGATGTCGTAGCTTCTCCGCTCCGGGGAAGTACTGGAAAACAAAGGGTACTCTGTCCACTGTGTCCCGTGTTCGTCTTCTGAGGAGGTCAATGCGGTTTATTGCTGTGGCATGTCAGACATGCCCCAGAGCAGAGAAGCTACGACATCTTCTCCGGAGTCTTCAACATATCATTGATGACGATGAACATCTCACTAGGGCCATCCCCACCCCCCCACTTCTTGCCTTCAGACAACTGCACAACCTCAAACAGATCATTGTTCACAGCAAACTACCCAACCTTCAGAAGAACAATGACCACAATACCACACAACCCTGCCACAGCAACCTTTGCAAGACATGCCGGATCATAGACATGGACAACATCATCAAACGTGAGAATACCATTCACCAGGTACACGGTACATACTCTTGCAACTCGGCCAACTTTGTCTACCTAATACGTTGCAAGAAAGGATGTCCTGAAGCATGGTACATTGGGGAGACCATGCAGACACCACGACAGCGGATGAATGAACATCGCTCAACAATCACCAGGCAAAACAGTTCCCTTCCTGTGGGCGAACACTTCAGCAGTCATGGGCATTCGGCCTCCGACCTGCGGGTAAATGTTCTTCAAGGGGGCTTTCATGATACACGACAGCGCAGAGTCGCTGAGCAGAGACTGATAGCCAAGTTCCGCACACATGAGGACGGTCTTAACAGGGATCTTGGCTTCATGACACACTATCTGTAACCCCCGTAACTTGCCTGGGTTAGCAAAAAACCTCACTTACTGTGCTGTCTGGAGAAAATACACAATTCTCTAACCAATGCTCAGGATTCCCTTCACTCACATTGTTAGCCACTTTAACACTTGAATAGCAGGTTAGATGTAAGGATTCGCATTCTAATCAGCAATCTGTGACTGTCTGTGTTGATATGTGTGCTATTGCAGACCAGAACACTGCATTTGCCTGACGAAGACGAAAATCGAAAGCTCGCAAATTTACTATCAAATAAATCAGTTGGATTTAAAATTGTGTTGCTAGATTCTTACTGAGTTCTTACTACCCCAGTCCAACGTCGGCATCTCTACAGCATTCTCATTGAGACAGACAGTACACAAACCTGGTGCATTGAATCAAGAAAAGCTGTGTGCTATTTGACCAGTGTTGCAATTTGGGATGATTCAAATAAAGAACCAAGGCAGACAGTGTGCCTGCTTATGACTTGTTGTTAGTATTAAAGCTAAACAGGTTACCGAGTGGGTATATCGCTGCTCAGCATGGTTCAACCTTGCTTTATCGAGAGTACAATGCTAAACAGACTGATATCAGTTCTGTGTCATCACCTATATCATACATTAACAAATCCCATCCCTTTACACTGCAGCTCCAAGGATTGATCCTGGCATCTGTCCTATTTCTCATCTACATATCTCCCCTTGGTGACAACATCTGGAAATCAAATACCAGATTTTAAACATATGCTGATGATAGAACATAGAACATTACAGCGCAGAACAGGCCCTTCAGCCTTCGATGTTGCGCCGACCAATTATGAAAAAAAAGCAATGACCCTCCAGACTAAACCATTCCCTTCTCTTCCATTAACTTATCAACTAACCTCTTAAATGCCACCAAACTTGGCGCATCTACAACTGACACAGGCAGGGCATTCCACTCCCTAACCACCCTCTGGGTAAAGAACCTACCTCTGATATCCGTCCTATAACTATCACCCCTTAATTTAAAGCTGTGTCCCCTCGTGCTAGCTTTCTCCATCCTAGGAAAAAGGCTATCACTGTTCACCCTATCTAAACCTCTA